>OY776280.1:73005379-73067879 GCA_963675445.1 Linnaemya vulpina | reverse complement strand
AGTTTGAAAAAACATCTGATCAGTTATTCGATGCAGCTTACTTTGGTCAAAAAGGTGCTGCGGATTATTTTAGAGATGCCTGCTGGTAATGGAACCGGCCTTTTTAAATTAATACACAATCACGAGTATACTATGGTTCCGGACATTGTGCTGCTTTGAATGCTGAATTCAAACGCCTATACTTGGCCATACAAAACATGGTAGTTGCAGGACTACCCCATATATATACAGCAGTTGTAGCCATTGCTGACGCATTCCAGCCAGCCACCTATTAATTGTACATAGAAGGTACCGGAATTAGAGATGTTATGACTACCTATGACGTAGTAGGAGCCAAGACCAAAAGTAATAATATTTGGGAAGCTTACAGCACTGACCATTGGAGCAGCTTGTATAATGACAGAAATTACAAATGTAATTGAAGTGCATGGAATGAACGTCATATAGTGTTCATATGATCAGTTATTCGATGCAGCTTACTTTGGTCAAAAAGGTGCTGTGGATTATTTTAGAGATGCCTGCTGGTAATGGAACCGGCCTTTTTAAATTAATACACAATCAAATGGTTCCGGACATTGTGCTGCTTTGAATGCTGCATTCAAACGCCTATACTTGGCCATACAAAACATGGTAGTTGCAGGACTACCTCATATATGTACAGCAGTTGTAGCCATTGCTGACGAATTCCAGCCAGCCACCTATCAATTGAACATAGAAGGTACCGGACTTAGAGATGTTATGACTACCTATGACGTAGTGGGAGCCAAGACCAAAAGCAATAATATTAAAATCACTTTGGGCATTGAAGAAGCTCGTATAATGACAGAAATTACAGATGTAATTGAAGTTCATGGATCGTGTATCAACGTCATATAGTGTTGTTCGCCAGTCAAATGACCTCACGGGGAGCTGTGTTAGAGATTACAAGACATGGTTTGGTGAAAATACGCGAAAGTGTTTTAACTTGGTAAGTTTTAATGTATTAAATTTGAAATATAAGGTCAATAGTATGTTTTATATTTTCGTGGCGTAGCTATGAGAGTGTCAGGCTTCAAGTCAGAAGGACGTGTGTTCAAATCCCACCCAAGATTTTTAATTAAACTAAATTATAAATTAAAAGGTAAAAGTAACCACACAAATAAAATCGAAATAAATAATATAAAAACAAATACTGAGTGCAGAGAACGGAAAGAGATGCTCAGGTTGAAAAAACATTATCTGTTATTCGATGCAGCTTACTTTGGTTAAACAGGTGTTGTGGACGATGTATCAGAGCTTATTAAATTAGAGATGTTTGCTGCTTTTGAAACACGAGTATACCAAACTCCCTTAGTTACAAGCAGCTATATTTTCTTCTATGGCATTCAAGTAATAATCACCGTCTTAAAAAAAAATTTGTCAGAGTTTTCTCCTATATACAAATGTATATAACTGTTTTCAAACTCAGTTAAAATGTTAAATATTAATTTTTTTTACGGATGCTTTTGTTAAAATAAATATTTTCATCTAGTACGTATGTACTGCGTGGTCGCAATATTTTCAAATCAGCTTCTGCAATGTTTTGTCTAGCAACCCGAAAAAAATCGGATCAGCGCGCAACAAATTTCTCCTGCGAAGTATATAATTTGATTTTAATCATATATCTTTTGTCTACCATATTTTGTTTTACAATATATTTTTTAGATAAGCAACTTTTTTTATACATGTATATTAAAATATATTAATTTTTATTGTAAAAACTTATCTTTGTTATAAATAAAAAATTAAGAAATAAAATACTATTAAAACCAAATTGCAATTATTTAATACTATTCAGAGGGAAAAAGAAAGGCATTAAAAAATAATTTCCTATCAATTCCAAGGAATTTATATTAACAATACTCCTATAAAAAACGCTCAACAGCAATAAAATCAAAATTAGTTAGTGGTAACTCATATGAGTTCGTGGCATACCTATGAGAGTGTCTGCCTTCAAGTCAGAAGAACGTGCGTTCAAATCCCACCCAAGGTAAAATTATTAGTACTAATTAATTATAAAGAGGATAAAAAAAAATCAGCACACGCACAGAAAAAAGAATATCAACAAACCAACAACCCACCCCACCCGAAGCAACGCTTGGTAGAAATCACATACACAATCAAATCAAATAACAAAATCTGAAAGCAAAACAGTGCTTGTGCATATTTGCAAATAAACAACCGCATAGAAAAAACCACCAAAAACACACGTGTGGAAAAAATCGCACACCAACCACCACTTACCGCTGCTAATCAACAGCAGGTTTACATATTTGCAAATAAAACTGCTTTATTTTGGTTTTTGCCAGCATGTGCCCCTATATATTCATAAATTAAGCTAATTAAATGTAATATCGTAGCTCTATTAGTGTATATGCTCTTAAATAACAAAATAAAAAGCATTTTATTGGTTATTTTAACCAGCAGGTGAATCTGTATCTAGCAGATGATGCTATATAAGCTCTAGAATGGCTACAGATATGCCGAAGCGTATGAAAATCAGTTTAGTGCTTCGTAACGTTAATATCTATGCATATAGCAGCCAATATATGTACAATAATAGTTAAAATAGTAAATAAACGAAGAAATTTCGTGCTTAAACCAAATTTTTATGGATTTATTGAAAATGAAATTTGCGCACGTGTTTTTTTTCGCTTTCAGATTAATTTGTTTGCGTGTTTTTTTTTGGTGGTGGTTTTGCTTTTTTTCCGGGTTATTTTCTCCCTCACATATTCTCTGCTTGGCTCCACCCAATTTTGTTTTTATATTTCACATTTTCTGTTTTGAAATTTGTTTTGTTATTACTTTTGTTTTTTTGGCTTGTTTTCTCATATTTTTATTTGTATTAATTGATGTCCGTTCCACACCCTCAGCCAGATTTGAACACGCTTCCCTCAGAATGTAAGCCAGATACACCACCACCTCGCCACGAGCTTATTTACTAATCATACAACTTATCTTGATATTATTGCTCTTTTTCTTTGCTAACAGAGGTGCTTTTACCAAAATCAGTGCTACCGGATGTTTTTATATAGCTTCGCAGAACTTGGCAGCATTTCTTACAACCGTGACTCCACTAGAGATCATATTACTAATGATATCATGTCGGACATAAAAAGTGCCTACGTTGATAGCCAATGTCAACGATCTGCTATCAGATTAAGTGCCTTTGCAACAATCAATCACAGCTTTTGTATATTTAATAAATTTAATGCAAATATAAATTACATTTCAATGTTAGTTACAATTATATAATACACAACTTTTTATTAATCCTAATTCAGAGTTAATATTTAGAAGAGAATACTATATGTATTTATATTATATGTATTCATTAAATTCATTATATTATATGTATTTCATTAAATCCTTGCTCGGCATACTAGCGTCTCATTTTAGATTGTGCTGGATTTGTTATTTACTTAAATAACACATCAGCAGCCATTAGGATGAATTTCTCATTTAAGGTCCCACACTATAAACTTTTTATTATGAACATTATGTATATTGAAATACCTTATCTTTTGTGGACTGTTGTCGGAGGATAGAGCAGACATATATAGAATTATAACAGCACTCTGGAACTAAATCAATTTCGATGGGCAGGTCATCGCAGTCACTCCAAATATTTAATATATGGCGGGATTACATCACCTTATATAAAGACAATAGTTAAATATTACTGAAATTCTAACCATTCCACGATTAACTACTTGTTTCTTACATCCACTTGTAACACTTCGATAAGGAATTGCTAGCTAAAATTCACTTGCCTTATATTCAGCGACGCCAGTGGAGCCGAATATTTACTTATACACTGTGTATGACAGGCGTCCTTGGGAAAAACATACATTTCCAAAATGAAAGAAAATGTAATTTGAAATCAAATTGAAAACTTCTTGTGCCATTTCCTCAGTCATTTTTGATTCCTTAATCAATAATTGCGCTACACCATCCATTCCTTGGCGGCAATAATGCTTAGCAATAACTTTCTTAACCAAAATTAATAATCTTCATCTTGTAAAGCATTTGAGCGTATAGTGACCGTAAAGTCGAAAACAAAGTTGCTAATCATCTCTTTTCCAACTCTTGAGACAGCACCATGCAAGTCACGATGTGCACTAGATAAGCGCTGGAGCTTTTCATTACTTTTTCGTAAAGCCTCAGCAATAAATGATAATTGGCTGACAGTCTATCTTGGTGGTTTAGCTGCAAAGCAATATTATATGGAAATTTGTATCCAAAAATCTGAATTATCTATTACAGCCTGATATTCTATGGACCCCTGCAAGAGAAGAAAGATATTTTAGGACAATGATTTTGTTTTTGTTAAATACAATGCTGCCGTATAAATTATATATTGTCTTATATTTAGACTGTTATGAAGAACTTGGCAGCGTTGTTTACCATAACGGCATTTTTTTCAGACGCTTTAATATTTCTAGTATATATGTACATACATATATAACTTACATTGGAGTTTAGTGAAGTGAAAACCACAGGTTATACAGATAGGACACGCCAATCCGGCCAGATCGTATTTTCATGAATGGCATCCCTAATGGCAGTACCTTTTTAACCCCTCATTTGGTGAAGGACAGTATGATATAGCTTTTTATAATTCTTTCTCTTTTCAATTCACCGGTTAAACGTCAAAAATTTATGGGTTAAAAAATATTTTTGCAAGCAAAAGGCGTTTAATTTTATTAAAATTAAGAAATTTTCGCTTTTTTCTAAACTTTACTTGAATTCATTATGTTTCAAAATAGCAAAGTGATAAAGATTGCTATTCTGTGATAAAGATAAGTGTATTTTATTGAGTATAATCCTAGCTTTTTAAGTGGCATTTTTCTTCAAATATAACCTGTGCTGAAAAAATTTTAGAAATAATGTAAGTAATAATCATCTTAAAATTTATGAAGAAAAATAAAACAAAACCTATATTTCAGGAGCCGCAAATGTATTATGGGTTGCCAAGATGTTCAGAAACTCCATAGGTTCCCGAAGAATCCGAAAAGGTAAGTGTGTGATAGATATAAGCATCTTCCGGAAAATTGTGAGTGGCAGATAGTGCTTGGAGTTGATTCAGGACAAGCAGTATATGAACTCATAATTTTCCCTTTATAGTTTTGTGCATGAGTAAATTTTGTATTAAGTTTTCGAACATTAATACAAAATAGTGATTGTAAAAAGTGTATATGTTTGTCTGTATCGAAATTGTGAAAACCAACCCAACAGTATTTGCAAGTGCACATAACAATGGTATGATCTGCAGATGCATGAATATAGACATCCTTTTTTCATTTTTCAGTTGTAAATTATTATGGATCAATGGGGCTTTGCACCAGTGTTTCAAAACGCAGTCAAATCCTCCAATACTGACTACAAAATATATACATAGCATTGGAAAAAGTTCGTGAAAGCAGTATTCTGCCAAAGAGTAAATGGAACTCAAATGAATATAGTTTGGAAAAAGTAGTATTGGAATATATTTAATGATTTCAGGTAATGTTTTTATTTCGGTTTTAATTCTTTGGCTTTATTAAAACAATTTCTTTTTATTCTCTTACCTTGTCAGCAAACAAGGCAGTTCGTATAATTGCACCAGCCACCGGCGGTGGTACGAGACCACATCGTCCTGGCACAGTAGTTTCACAAGAGATTCGTAGCTATGAGAAAAGTAGTCTTCCAACATTTGGTTTGTGAAATTACTCATGATTGGAAAACTGAATTAGTATACTGAGATGGCTCTTCAGGAAAGCAGTGATTCTTATATTTTTGGTCTCTTCCTAAATAGAAATACCATCTATGCTAAACGTAATACTATTACGTGAAATGATATACTATTGTTGGCCAGACGGATTTGTGCCGAACAAACTTGAATTAAATGAATGATGACAATAACTACCACTACTACTATCCTAAAAGATGTTGCATGTATCTTATTTTGCAATAATTTTGTCGCAGATTTGTATAGAATTTTTCGATAGTCAATTTTAAATAAATTTAACATTTTAAATAAATAATTCCATATTATTTTATTATTTTTTAAGAAAGGAATTACAAAAACATTAAATAACTAAGAACAATGAATATGAATTTTTTATAACCAGTTTTCTTTAGCATTAATTTTGTAAAACACTTTTCGTTGATAAAACTTTTAAGAAATAAAAACTGCTTTCAAATGTATTCTTCTTTAATTCAATGTCCTCTTGAAGCATTGTTTGCAGCGTTTGATGGAGTATTACTGGTCCTAAGCCGACTGTTTGTAAAGAACGAGATTTAAAATATTAAGGTATATACATATTTTAGCTATATATTTTTCATACTTCCTGCATATCCAACAACAACTGAATCTCTGAATAAATCACTGCACTTTTGTGAGTCTGGAACAGTTTTTCGAAAACCATCGCATCAAATGTATTCTTTTTTGAATCGCAATGTCCGTCTTGAAGCACTTGAACGCTGTTTGCAGCGTTTGATGGAGTATTATTGGTCTTAAGCCGACTGCCTGTAAAGAATGAGATTTAAAATATTAAGGTATATGCATATTTTAGCGATATATTTTTCATACTTCCTGCATATCCAACAACAAATGAATCTCTGAATAAATGGTTTGTTAGCCTGCATCTTTTCTAAGTTTAGCAACTGCACCATAAATATTCTCTTCCCGTCATCACCTATGGCAGATAAACAACATCATTAGCAATGTGGCAAACTACTTCTAACTATAATTCGTCTTGCTGCCATGAAACTGCACCTTCACAGACTATTCCACTATTCAGAATCACTTCACTTTTGTGAGTCTGGAACTGTTTTTCGAAAACCATCACTAAGGATTATTTCTTATTTTCCACACCACACACGATGTTAATACAATGATAAAAGTAATTGAATGTATGTTTGCAGATGCAAATTATCACGAAAACACATAACTTTTTTAATAACACGAAATATTTTATCCACAAAATAAAATTTTATCAAAACAAAATTTTATTTCCAATTTGTTTGTTTATCTTTTTTAATGTGTGTTCATCTCTTCACTCACATTGATTTCTGAAAAACATCTATAGCTTTACTCTTCAAAACAAGGGGTTAACGAAAACTGATACGGGCAAAAATGAACTGTCATTTTTGAGAATTCTGCTTATTTTGTGGTGAAAACAACGTACATATGTAAATGTTCTCAGTCCTGTGGGCTTTATATTACAAATAAATTCGGTATTTTATTTTCAAATCTATGTATAAACTTGTGGGAATTATTGCGAGCAGTGGTATCGGCGTGATTTGAAATGCTTTTAGAAAGAATTTTCAAAAATTATGTCGATATAATTTGATTTCCATGGACTCCGAGAAGTCCATTCGAATGCCGGCTTTTTGTCGTGTTGTAGACGGCCTGTCTATATGTATTTGTGGACCCTTAGATGCTCCAGATTTATAATGTGCGTGTGTTTTAAGAACTGTAAATGTTTGTAAATCGATTTTAACTGCGAAGAGTGGTATCATGAAAAAGAGTTCAAATGCATTAAGCATTATTGTTGTTAGAACTGCAAAGAAGACGAAATCACTTTTACAAACCGTTTTTCGTGTATTGAAAGTGAAAAAGAAAAAAAAAAAATAGATTTTTCAGCTTATGCTGTTTGAGATATATCTTCTAAAAGGTATTGGAAAAGTTAACCGGCATATGTGAAGGTTGTCGCACATCGAACTGTGGTGTTGGTCACAAATCCAGATGTGGAGGACGTGTTGGCTTCGTGCAATTGCAGGCACAGTTATTAGGAAAAGTACTCCAGCAAGTTATTCCAAAATATCAACAACTAAGCCCCGTTAAGAAAAAGGAAAAGCCAATTATAGATCTTCAACGCAAACTATAAAGATATTTGACCCCTGAACCCTTTATTAATGCATTAGCACTTCAAAACTGTGAATTAAACCACCTATGGGCTCCTCTGTATATATGGTTCCGGACATTGTGCTGCTTTGAATGCTGAACTCAAACGCTTATACTTGGCCATACAAAACATGGTAGTTGCAGGACTACCCTATATATGTACAGCAGTTGTAGCCATTGCTGATGCATTCCAGCCAGCTACCTATTAATTGTACATAGAAGGTACCGGACTTAGAGATGTTATGACTACCTATGACGTAGTAGGAGCCAAGACCAAAAGTAATAATATTTGGGAAGCTTACAGCACGGGCCATTGGAGCAGCTTGTATAATGACAGAAATTACAAATGTAATTGAATTGCATGCAATGAACGTCATATAGTGTTGTTGGCCAGTCAAATGACCTCACGGGGAGATGTGTTGAAGATTACAAGACATGGTTTGGCGAAAATGCGCGAGTGTTTTTAATTTGGCTTGGGTAAGTTTTAATGTATTAAATTTGAAATTTAAGGTTAACATAATTTTTTATATGTTCATGGTGTAGCTATGAGGGTGTCTGGCTTCAAGCCAGAAGGACGTCTGTTCAAATCCCACCCAAGGTCATAAATTAAAATAAATTATAAATTAAAAGGAAAAGGCAACAACACAACTAAAAAGGAAATAAATAAATAAAAATTAAAAAAAAAAAATACAAATACAAATACAATTACTATGCGCAGAGAAGGGATAGAGCAGCACAGTTTGAAAAAACATCTGATCAGTTATTCGATGCAGCTTACTTTGGTCAAAAAGGTGCTGTGGATTATTTTAGAGATGCCTGCTGGTAATGAAACCGGCCTTTTTTTAATTAATACACAATCACGAGTATACTATGGTTCCGGACATTGTGCTGCTTTGAATGCTGAATTCAAACGCTTATACTTGGCCATACAAAACATGGTAGTTGCTGGACTACCCCATATATGTATAGCAGTTGTAGCCATTGATGATGAATTCCAACCAGCCACCTATTAATTGAACATAGAAGGTACCGGACTTAGAGATGTTATGACTACCTATGACGTAGTGGGAGCCAAGACCAAAAGCAATAATATTAACAACACTTTGGGCATTGAAGAAGCTCGTTTAATGACAGAAATTACAAATGTAATTGAAGTTCATGGAGCGTGTATCAACGTCATATAGTGTTGTTCGCCAGTCAAATGCCCTCACGGGGAGCTGTGTTAGAGATTACAAGACATGGTTTGGTGAAAATACGCGAAAGTGTTTTAACTTGGCTTCGGTAAGTTTTAATGTATTAAATTTGAAATATAAGGTCAATAGTATTTTTTATATTTTCGTGGCGTAGCTATGAGAGTGTCAGGCTTCAAGTCAGAAGGACGTGTGTTCAAATCCCACCCAAGATTTTTAATTAAACTAAATTATAAATTAAAAGGTAAAAGTAACCACACAAATAAAATCGAAATAAATAATATAAAAACAAATACTGAGTGCAGAGAACGGAAAGAGATGCTCAGGTTGAAAAAACATTATCTGTTATTCGATGCAGCTTACTTTGGTTAAACAGGTGTTGTGGACGATGTATCAGAGCTTATTAAATTAGAGATGTTTGCTGCTTTTGAAACACGAGTATACCAAACTCCCTTAGTTACAAGCAGCTATATTTTCTTCTATGGCATTCAAGTAATAATCACCGTCTTAAAAAAAAATTTGTCAGAGTTTTCTCCTATATACAAATGTATATAACTGTTTTCAAACTCAGTTAAAATGTTAAATATTAATTTTTTTTACGGATGCTTTTGTTAAAATAAATATTTTCATCTAGTACGTATGTACTGCGTGGTCGCAATATTTTCAAATCAGCTTCTGCAATGTTTTGTCTAGCAACCCGAAAAAAATCGGATCAGCGCGCAACAAATTTCTCCTGCGAAGTATATAATTTGATTTTAATCATATATCTTTTGTCTACCATATTTTGTTTTACAATATATTTTTTAGATAAGCAACTTTTTTTATACATGTATATTAAAATATATTAATTTTTATTGTAAAAACTTATCTTTGTTATAAATAAAAAATTAAGAAATAAAATACTATTAAAACCAAATTGCAATTATTTAATACTATTCAGAGGGAAAAAGAAAGGCATTAAAAAATAATTTCCTATCAATTCCAAGGAATTTATATTAACAATACTCCTATAAAAAACGCTCAACAGCAATAAAATCAAAATTAGTTAGTGGTAACTCATATGAGTTCGTGGCATACCTATGAGAGTGTCTGCCTTCAAGTCAGAAGAACGTGCGTTCAAATCCCACCCAAGGTAAAATTATTAGTACTAATTAATTATAAAGAGGATAAAAAAAAATCAGAACACGCACAGAAAAAAGAATATCAACAAAACAACAACCCACCCGAAGCAACGCTTGGTAGAAATCACATACACAATCAAATCAAATAACAAAATCTGAAAGCAAAACAGTGCTTGTGCATATTTGCAAATAAACAACCGCATAGAAAAAACCACCAAAAACACACGTGTGGAAAAAATCGCACACCAACCACCACTTACCGCTGCTAATCAACAGCAGGTTTACATATTTGCAAATAAAACTGCTTTATTTTGGTTTTTGCCAGCATGTGCCCCTATATATTCATAAATTAAGCTAATTAAATGTAATATCGTAGCTCTATTAGTGTATATGCTCTTAAATAACAAAATAAAAAGCATTTTATTGGTTATTTTAACCAGCAGGTGAATCTGTATCTAGCAGATGATGCTATATAAGCTCTAGAATGGCTACAGATATGCCGAAGCGTATGAAAATCAGTTTAGTGCTTCGTAACGTTAATATCTATGCATATAGCAGCCAATATATGTACAATAATAGTTAAAATAGTAAATAAACGAAGAAATTTCGTGCTTAAACCAAATTTTTATGGATTTATTGAAAATGAAATTTGCGCACGTGTTTTTTTTCGCTTTCAGATTAATTTGTTTGCGTGTTTTTTTTTTGGTGGTGGTTTGCTTTTTTTCCGGGTTATTTTCTCCCTCACATATTCTCTGCTTGGCTCCACCCAATTTTGTTTTTATATTTCACATTTTCTGTTTTGAAATTTGTTTTGTTATTACTTTTGTTTTTTTGGCTTGTTATCTCATATTTTTATTTGTATTAATGATGTCCGTTCCACACCCTCAGCCAGATTTGAACACGCTTCCCTCTGAATGTAAGCCAGATACACCACCACCTCGCCACGAGCTTATTTACTAATCATACAACTTATCTTGATATTATTGCTCTTTTTCTTTGCTAACAGAGATGCTTTTACCAAAATCAGTGCTACCGGATGTTTTTATATAGCTTCGCAGAACTTGGCAGCATTTCTTACAACCGTGACTCCACTAGAGATCATATTACTAATGATATCATGTCGGACATAAAAAGTGCCTACGTTGATAGCCAATGTCAACGATCTGCTATCAGATTAAGTGCCTTTGCAACAATCAATCACAGCTTTTGTATATTTAATAAATTTAATGCAAATATAAATTACATTTCAATGTTAGTTACAATTATATAATACACAACTTTTTATTAATCCTAATTCAGAGTTAATATTTAGAAGAGAATACTATATGTATTTATATTATATGTATTCATTAAATTCATTATATTATATGTATTTCATTAAATCCTTGCTCGGCATACTAGCGTCTCATTTTAGATTGTGCTGGATTTGTTATTTACTTAAATAACACATCAGCAGCCATTAGGATGAATTTCTCATTTAAGGTCCCACACTATAAACTTTTTATTATGAACATTATGTATATTGAAATACCTTATCTTTTGTGGACTGTTGTCGGAGGATAGAGCAGACATATATAGAATTATAACAGCACTCTGGAACTAAATCAATTTCGATGGGCAGGTCATCGCAGTCACTCCAAATATTTAATATATGGCGGGATTACATCACCTTATATAAAGACAATAGTTAAATATTACTGAAATTCTAACCATTCCACGATTAACTACTTGTTTCTTACATCCACTTGTAACACTTCGATAAGGAATTGCTAGCTAAAATTCACTTGCCTTATATTCAGCGACGCCAGTGGAGCCGAATATTTACTTATACACTGTGTATGACAGGCGTCCTTGGGAAAAACATACATTTCCAAAATGAAAGAAAATGTAATTTGAAATCAAATTGAAAACTTCTTGTGCCATTTCCTCAGTCATTTTTGATTCCTTAATCAATAATTGCGCTACACCATCCATTCCTTGGCGGCAATAATGCTTAGCAATAACTTTCTTAACCAAAATTAATAATCTTCATCTTGTAAAGCATTTGAGCGTATAGTGACCGTAAAGTCGAAAACAAAGTTGCTAATCATCTCTTTTCCAACTCTTGAGACAGCACCATGCAAGTCACGATGTGCACTAGATAAGCGCTGGAGCTTTTCATTACTTTTTCGTAAAGCCTCAGCAATAAATGATAATTGGCTGACAGTCTATCTTGGTGGTTTAGCTGCAAAGCAATATTATATGGAAATTTGTATCCAAAAATCTGAATTATCTATTACAGCCTGATATTCTATGGACCCCTGCAAGAGAAGAAAGATATTTTAGGACAATGATTTTGTTTTTGTTAAATACAATGCTGCCGTATAAATTATATATTGTCTTATATTTAGACTGTTATGAAGAACTTGGCAGCGTTGTTTACCATAACGGCATTTTTTTCAGACGCTTTAATATTTCTAGTATATATGTACATACATATATAACTTACATTGGAGTTTAGTGAAGTGAAAACAACGTACATATGTAAATGTTCTCAGTCCTGTGGGCTTTATATTACAAATAAATTCGGTATTTTATTTTCAAATCTATGTATAAACTTGTGGGAATTATTGCGAGCAGTGGTATCGGCGTGATTTGAAATGCTTTTAGAAAGAATTTTCAAAAATTATGTCGATATAATTTGATTTCCATGGACTCCGAGAAGTCCATTCGAATGCCGGCTTTTTGTCGTGTTGTAGACGGCCTGTCTATATGTATTTGTGGACCCTTAGATGCTCCAGATTTATAATGTGCGTGTGTTTTAAGAACTGTAAATGTTTGTAAATCGATTTTAACTGCGAAGAGTGGTATCATGAAAAAGAGTTCAAATGCATTAAGCATTATTGTTGTTAGAACTGCAAAGAAGACGAAATCACTTTTACAAACCGTTTTTCGTGTATTGAAAGTGAAAAAGAAAAAAAAAAAAAATAGATTTTTCAGCTTATGCTGTTTGAGATATATCTTCTAAAAGGTATTGGAAAAGTTAACCGGCATATGTGAAGGTTGTCGCACATCGAACTGTGGTGTTGGTCACAAATCCAGATGTGGAGGACGTGTTGGCTTCGTGCAATTGCAGGCACAGTTATTAGGAAAAGTACTCCAGCAAGTTATTCCAAAATATCAACAACTAAGCCCCGTTAAGAAAAAGGAAAAGCCAATTATAGATCTTCAACGCAAACTATAAAGATATTTGACCCCTGAACCCTTTATTAATGCATTAGCACTTCAAAACTGTGAATTAAACCACCTATGGGCTCCTCTGTATATATGGTTCCGGACATTGTGCTGCTTTGAATGCTGAACTCAAACGCTTATACTTGGCCATACAAAACATGGTAGTTGCAGGACTACCCTATATATGTACAGCAGTTGTAGCCATTGCTGATGCATTCCAGCCAGCTACCTATTAATTGTACATAGAAGGTACCGGACTTAGAGATGTTATGACTACCTATGACGTAGTAGGAGCCAAGACCAAAAGTAATAATATTTGGGAAGCTTACAGCACGGGCCATTGGAGCAGCTTGTATAATGACAGAAATTACAAATGTAATTGAATTGCATGCAATGAACGTCATATAGTGTTGTTGGCCAGTCAAATGACCTCACGGGGAGATGTGTTGAAGATTACAAGACATGGTTTGGCGAAAATGCGCGAGTGTTTTTAATTTGGCTTGGGTAAGTTTTAATGTATTAAATTTGAAATTTAAGGTTAACATAATTTTTTATATGTTCATGGTGTAGCTATGAGGGTGTCTGGCTTCAAGCCAGAAGGACGTCTGTTCAAATCCCACCCAAGGTCATAAATTAAAATAAATTATAAATTAAAAGGAAAAGGCAACAACACAACTAAAAAGGAAATAAATAAATAAAAATTAAAAAAAAAAAATACAAATACAAATACAATTACTATGCGCAGAGAAGGGATAGAGCAGCACAGTTTGAAAAAACATCTGATCAGTTATTCGATGCAGCTTACTTTGGTCAAAAAGGTGCTGTGGATTATTTTAGAGATGCCTGCTGGTAATGAAACCGGCCTTTTTTTAATTAATACACAATCACGAGTATACTATGGTTCCGGACATTGTGCTGCTTTGAATGCTGAATTCAAACGCTTATACTTGGCCATACAAAACATGGTAGTTGCTGGACTACCCCATATATGTATAGCAGTTGTAGCCATTGATGATGAATTCCAACCAGCCACCTATTAATTGAACATAGAAGGTACCGGACTTAGAGATGTTATGACTACCTATGACGTAGTGGGAGCCAAGACCAAAAGCAATAATATTAACAACACTTTGGGCATTGAAGAAGCTCGTTTAATGACAGAAATTACAAATGTAATTGAAGTTCATGGAGCGTGTATCAACGTCATATAGTGTTGTTCGCCAGTCAAATGCCCTCACGGGGAGCTGTGTTAGAGATTACAAGACATGGTTTGGTGAAAATACGCGAAAGTGTTTTAACTTGGCTTCGGTAAGTTTTAATGTATTAAATTTGAAATATAAGGTCAATAGTATTTTTTATATTTTCGTGGCGTAGCTATGAGAGTGTCAGGCTTCAAGTCAGAAGGACGTGTGTTCAAATCCCACCCAAGATTTTTAATTAAACTAAATTATAAATTAAAAGGTAAAAGTAACCACACAAATAAAATCGAAATAAATAATATAAAAACAAATACTGAGTGCAGAGAACGGAAAGAGATGCTCAGGTTGAAAAAACATTATCTGTTATTCGATGCAGCTTACTTTGGTTAAACAGGTGTTGTGGACGATGTATCAGAGCTTATTAAATTAGAGATGTTTGCTGCTTTTGAAACACGAGTATACCAAACTCCCTTAGTTACAAGCAGCTATATTTTCTTCTATGGCATTCAAGTAATAATCACCGTCTTAAAAAAAAATTTGTCAGAGTTTTCTCCTATATACAAATGTATATAACTGTTTTCAAACTCAGTTAAAATGTTAAATATTAATTTTTTTTACGGATGCTTTTGTTAAAATAAATATTTTCATCTAGTACGTATGTACTGCGTGGTCGCAATATTTTCAAATCAGCTTCTGCAATGTTTTGTCTAGCAACCCGAAAAAAATCGGATCAGCGCGCAACAAATTTCTCCTGCGAAGTATATAATTTGATTTTAATCATATATCTTTTGTCTACCATATTTTGTTTTACAATATATTTTTTAGATAAGCAACTTTTTTTATACATGTATATTAAAATATATTAATTTTTATTGTAAAAACTTATCTTTGTTATAAATAAAAAATTAAGAAATAAAATACTATTAAAACCAAATTGCAATTATTTAATACTATTCAGAGGGAAAAAGAAAGGCATTAAAAAATAATTTCCTATCAATTCCAAGGAATTTATATTAACAATACTCCTATAAAAAACGCTCAACAGCAATAAAATCAAAATTAGTTAGTGGTAACTCATATGAGTTCGTGGCATACCTATGAGAGTGTCTGCCTTCAAGTCAGAAGAACGTGCGTTCAAATCCCACCCAAGGTAAAATTATTAGTACTAATTAATTATAAAGAGGATAAAAAAAAATCAGCACACGCACAGAAAAAAGAATATCAACAAAACAACAACCCACCCGAAGCAACGCTTGGTAGAAATCACATACACAATCAAATCAAATAACAAAATCTGAAAGCAAAACAGTGCTTGTGCATATTTGCAAATAAACAACCGCATAGAAAAAACCACCAAAAACACACGTGTGGAAAAAATCGCACACCAACCACCACTTACCGCTGCTAATCAACAGCAGGTTTACATATTTGCAAATAAAACTGCTTTATTTTGGTTTTTGCCAGCATGTGCCCCTATATATTCATAAATTAAGCTAATTAAATGTAATATCGTAGCTCTATTAGTGTATATGCTCTTAAATAACAAAATAAAAAGCATTTTATTGGTTATTTTAACCAGCAGGTGAATCTGTATCTAGCAGATGATGCTATATAAGCTCTAGAATGGCTACAGATATGCCGAAGCGTATGAAAATCAGTTTAGTGCTTCGTAACGTTAATATCTATGCATATAGCAGCCAATATATGTACAATAATAGTTAAAATAGTAAATAAACGAAGAAATTTCGTGCTTAAACCAAATTTTTATGGATTTATTGAAAATGAAATTTGCGCACGTGTTTTTTTTCGCTTTCAGATTAATTTGTTTGCGTGTTTTTTTTTGGTGGTGGTTTTTGCTTTTTTTCCGGGTTATTTTCTCCCTCACATATTCTCTGCTTGGCTCCACCCAATTTTGTTTTTATATTCCACATTTTCTGTTTTGAAATTTGTTTTGTTATTACTTTGGTTTTTTTGGCTTGCTTTCTCATATTTTTATTTGTATTAATGATGTCCGTTCCACACCCTCAGCCAGATTTGAACACGCTTCCCTCTGAATGTAAGCCAGATACACCACCACCTCGCCACGAGCTTATTTACTAATCATACAACTTATCTTGATATTATTGCTCTTTTTCTTTGCTAACAGAGGTGCTTTTACCAAAATCAGTGCTACCGGATGTTTTTATATAGCTTCGCAGAACTTGGCAGCATTTCTTACAACCGTGACTCCACTAGAGATCATATTACTAATGATATCATGTCGGACATAAAAAGTGCCTACGTTGATAGCCAATGTCAACGATCTGCTATCAGATTAAGTGCCTTTGCAACAATCAATCACAGCTTTTGTATATTTAATAAATTTAATGCAAATATAAATTACATTTCAATGTTAGTTACAATTATATAATACACAACTTTTTATTAATCCTAATTCAGAGTTAATATTTAGAAGAGAATACTATATGTATTTATATTATATGTATTCATTAAATTCATTATATTATATGTATTTCATTAAATCCTTGCTCGGCATACTAGCGTCTCATTTTAGATTGTGCTGGATTTGTTATTTACTTAAATAACACATCAGCAGCCATTAGGATGAATTTCTCATTTAAGGTCCCACACTATAAACTTTTTATTATGAACATTATGTATATTGAAATACCTTATCTTTTGTGGACTGTTGTCGGAGGATAGAGCAGACATATATAGAATTATAACAGCACTCTGGAACTAAATCAATTTCGATGGGCAGGTCATCGCAGTCACTCCAAATATTTAATACATGGCGGGATTACATCACCTTATATAAAGACAATAGTTAAATATTACTGAAATTCTAACCATTCCACGATTAACTACTTGTTTCTTACATCCACTTGTAACACTTCGATAAGGAATTGCTAGATAAAATATACCTCCTGCTTTATATTCAGCGACGCCGATAGAGCTGTACACCTAGCATTCATAACTTCAGACAAAGCCGAATTTTTACTTATACCCAGTATATGCAAGCGTCCTTGAGAAACACATTCATTTGGAAACATGAAAGAATATGTAATTTCAAGTCCATTCCAATCCCGTTCTTAAATCATGTTGTTATATGGATTTCCAAATGCGATATATGTATTTCTACGAAACTACGTTCAGACTCGAAAATTTCTTGTGCCATTTCCTCAGTAATTTTTGATTCCTTAATTAATCCATCCATTCCCTGGCGGCAATAATGCTTAGCAATAACTTTGTTAACCAACATCAAATTTTCATCTTGTAAAACATCTGAGCGTGAAGTGACCGTAAAGTCTGACACAAAGTTGCAAACAATCACTTTTCCAACTCTTGAGACAGCACCATGCCAGTCACGATGTGTACTAGCAATAATAGATATTTGGCAGACAGTCGAACTTGGAGGGGAAGCTGCGAAAGCAATATTATATGGAAATTTTATCCATCAATCTGAATTATCTATTGCAGCCTGGTATTCTGTGAGAAGAAAGATTTTTCAGGCCAATTATTTTGTTTTTGTTAAAATCAGTGCTGCTGTATAAATTATATTTTGTCTTATATTTAGATTGTTATGAAGAACTTGGCAGCATTGCCTCCTACCATGACTCCACTAGAGATCATATTCCTATTCATATCATGTCGGACATGAAAAGTGCTTATGTAGATAGCCAATGTCAACGATCCGCCGTTCTTCTAGATTTAGATCTTTCAGATTCAGTTTATTTGCACAATTCTAGATTCGGCCTGAGCTGGATTGACTTTAGAAATAATTTGCGAAAATGGGTCGATGTTATGAGAATCCTGGGGAATGATTTATTTGAAAAGCGAAAATATGTGCCATATGTTTTCTTCGGACGGAAGATCTTTCACAACCCTGAAATTGTAAACACATTTATTGGGTTGGTCATATTTCGGCGGATTAATTATTATTGCATTACAATCAAAAGCTTTAAAACACATCCTACTTACCTTAACTATTTATTGAAATATGTATACACAGAGTTATTTTCCAAACTATTATGCAGTTGAAGATTTGTTTGTTACACAGGAAAAAGTTGAATGCAAAGTTAATACAAAACTTTTGAAAATGGGTAATAGGATTACTTGTTCGTGAACATAATTGGGTAAATGTGTTTCCTTTAGGTTTCTTGGATTCTAGTGCTGAAACAGAAGATCTTAATCCTGGTCGAAATATTAACCTGCCATTGTGGTACATTAAAGAATTGAAGGTTAATAACCCATATTTCTCCGTATCTGTACCAGAAATATATACAAATGTTCACAAAGCAATATGTGAAGCAGAAACTACACATATCCAATTGGGCAAACTGCATCCGTACTTTTATGAATATGGGCGCTATTTAACTCCCTATGATCGTAATCATGTGGTAGGAAAAATTGTTTTTGAAACAATGCGCCAGCGAGTTAGGTATTTGCTGGACATCTCCAAAACCACTACAGAAAGCGGCAAGCCGGAACATCGTTTGGATGACATCGAAAATAAACTGTTTGGCGCCGGTGTTAAAACAAATACTTTGGTAAATAATTTAAAATAGATTAAAAATGATGTAAACATATTTTTTTTATTTTAATAGTTCAGTAATTGGCTGCAAATGAAATCTAACAATATAGCTGTCTCGGAAATGGTTCAAGAACATGCCAAGAAACGCAAAAGAGAAAGAATGAGTGACGATATTGATGATACTTCCGAACAAGGTGGTAAACGTCTAACTTTGTAGCACTTTTTTAAATAAATTATATTTTAACGAATATGCCGAAATTTTTTAAATAAATTTACTGGCTATGGCCAGCACTTTCGTATAATCAGCACCTTTTGCGCGAGTATTCTCCTTAAGCACCGTACGTAGTATAGTGGGTACTGGCACATGTATTCTAGTACCTAATGGCGTACCATTATCATCGATGAGCACCAAATTGTTGCTGTCGAATTTTGGTATCTTTGGCTTTTGTTTTTGCTTTAACCCCACCAATATACCCTTCTTCATCTGACCTTTAATTGCAACCAATACTTTATCGCCTATTAGTCCAATGCCACGTTTATTGTAAACATGAATACAACGAGGTGGACGTCCTTCGGCCATGGCTCGTTTCCCCAAATCGCTGTTATCTACCACACGTAAACGGGCCAACTTCCGTATTTCATTACATGCTGGAGAAGTATGAAGTGCATGATGGCAGGGAAAAGTCTCCAGAGCATGGAAAACGCGGTTTGCTTTTATGTTTTTCAGCATTAAGGACATCTGGGGATATTTTATTTATAGCGCTACGTTCATATATAAAAACAATATGTTACCAAATCAAATAATAGGTTACTGCTTTAATTTAATATGTCAAATAGAGCACAAAATAACCTGTCAAATAGAGTGTGAAATATGTATGGTTAATTTACATCACAGAAAAATTTTCATGTAAATAATGAAATTAAAGTTGCCATATTATATAGCATTACTTCAATACATGACACAATTTCATACCTATGATATATTTTGTTAGAAACTATGTTAAAATACTTTCAATATTATAGATTTAAGATCTAATGCTTTGCTACCAATAGCGTTTTTACGGCAAAAATAAATATATACTCACGCATGTCGAAATATTTTTTTATGCTGCACTGTGCGATTATAATTTTATTTCAAATTTGTAAGACTACAACTTTACCGCCCCCTCATTTACAACGATGCTTCAATATGCCACCCGGACCTTTTATATTGTTTTAAAGGTATTTTATTGCAGAATTATATATATATATATATATATATATAAATATATATATATATATATATATATATATATATAAATATATATATATATATATATATATATATATATATATATATATATATATAGTTCCTTACAATATCGCACTCTTGTTTTAAGCCGGAACAGTACATCCGATTGACATATGTATAAACAAAAGGAGCCATAACTGTTATCATTTAAAAGCTGTGTTAAATTTTGTTACAACGTATGTTATCATTCTTGAGCGCTTATTTTTTTCAGCCAAACTAAAAGAAGCAGCATTTTTACAAAGCAGTTTCTGGTAAACAAAATCAATAATTTTCTTATTTTTGCTGCAAAAATGTTTAAATAAATAGTCAAAATCAATCGTTAGTAAATTTTATATGATGGAAATCAACACAAATTGTAGTAAAACTACAATTTGTCGCATATGCATGCAGAGTGATGCTAATTTATTATCCATATTTAATGAGATATACCTGGGCAACAAATCTATTACTATTGCCGAAATTATTTCAGAGTGCACAAAGTACCCAGTAGCACATAACGATCAGCTACCCGCACAAATATGTAATACCTGCGTGGATGCGGCTCGGAGTGCCCATCAATTCAAGAAACAAACAGAGGATGCTTATTGCCATTTAAAGGCGTTGTTTGATATAACTTGGGTTCCCAAAGAGGAGAAAGGCAATAGTGTTATGAGGTTGTGCGCCCCCTCCATAGACAAGTATACACAAACTGAAAAAAGCAGTGTATTTCAATGTGAGATTTGCCCGAAAAAGTTTTTCGTTGAACGAGAGTTGAGGGAACATCGTGCCACCGTACACATTAATGATGGCAAAAAATGTCGTGTGTGTGGGGAAACGTTCAATCACTTGGGTCAACTGAAAGTTCATTTATCAACAGAACATCCAAGCGAAGGTATACGTTGTGAATTCAAATGTAATATATGTTCCAGAGAATTTACCCGCAAAGATCATTTGAAAAGACATTTAATACGGGTACATAAGGTCAAAGACGATAAATTAAATATGTAAGTACTCTGATGCTATCAGTTTAAAATTCAAGTTGTTTATGAATGTTTTTAATTGTGCCAGTGGATTAGCACTTATTACTTCTGGGCTACTCGTTTTTACAGAAACACTTGTTTACATTAATTTGAAGATTATATTCGATAAAATAAAAATTAGATCAACATGTAATAAAAAGCAAAATTTGATGACAATTAGCAAACCAGTGATTTCGTTTTATTAATTTTTTAGGAGTGCAACTTCTTATGCTACCATTAAAAAAATCAATCCTGTTTATTCAAATATAGTAAGGCATTTATATATTTATTGTGAAATACTATTTACTATGCAAGGCAAATCCTGACCTAGCCTATAATTATTTGGTGATGAAAAGAACTAATAAATGTACTACAACAGTAAACGTTTCCGATAACATTATCAAAAGAAAATTTAAAATTGAGCATCATGACTGAAAAGTATGTTTATAGTTTTAATATATCTAAATAAAATGTCAATAAACAAATTTTTTGACATATTGTCATTGTACTATTATAATATGAAATTTATTTGTTGGGGTGGTTAAGCAATGTCTATATGCATTTCATTGGCGCTTCTTACCAAATCGTCAGTAGACTTCAACCACAGTTTTGCAAAGTTTCAAACTTCTCAACTTATTAAAAGACTTCCAAAAACCATCTGAGAATTATGTTAAATAAATTAACTATAAAAATTCACAAACAATTTCAATAAATCACATTATAACAAGTGTAGTAATTTTTGAAATTGTTTGTGAATTTTTATAGTTAATTTATTTAACATAATTCTCAGATGGTTTTTGGAAGTCTTTTAATAAGTTGAGAAGTTTGAAACTTTGCAAAACTGTGGTTGAAGTCTACTGACGATTTGGTAAGAAGCGCCAATGAAATGCATATAGACATTGCTTAACCACCCAACAAATAAATTTCATATTAAATAAAATGTCATAACTGATGGACACAACGAATTACACCTACATAATTTTCAAAATTTAGAAACGCATAACCATGTTTTAAAAACTAGTCCATAATATGTATGTCAAATATAATAATAAGACAAATTAGCAAGGAGTCAAATCGCTAAGGTGTATACAAAGTATGTTTATGTTTACATGTACTTTTGCTAACGAAAATTACTTTTCAGATGACCAAAATTACTTATATTAAGTTAAGATATCCATGTGAGTAGTTATTCTCAATTTTATTTGACGTCTGCTATAGAGACCTACCCTAAACTAATTAGGAAATTAGTATTCGTCGTAATGCGGAATTCCAAAGGATATTCAGTCATCTTTTCAAAATAAATACAAGGTCACTCATATAATATTAGTCTACGAAGAATTTTTTGGTAGCATTTATTTTACAGTAATTTGCATCAAATATGTGATGTTTGGTAGTGTATCTTATATTTGATAAAAAGGTTAATTAATGCCAATTAAAAAAGTATACTACTGTACATATTTTGTTTATTATGAGTTTTTATTAATTCTAGTTTTTTTTACCTCTTTTTGATTAATAATATGCACTAATATTTTTAATCTTAAGATCTCTTTATTTTTATTAAATTATAAATTGTTTTTCGTCACTCTTTTGTGTGACTTCTTCAGGAAATTTATTTTTTTATTTGATGTGAAGAAATTTTTCTTTCATAAACAAAATCTTAAAAATGTTAGTGCATATTATGAGTTTTTATTGTATAAATATAGTTTGAATTGTTTATTTCAATATAAAAAAATGTTTATCAAAAATAATTTTTGTTCGCACTCAAAATCTATATAAATTAATAATATCTTTACTATTATATAACTTAGCACTAAAGTATCACTTGATGAACCTGAAATTGAAAATCTAACAGTACTGCCGGCAAGTTTGAATAACTACAGTAGTCATTGGCCAGATTATCAAGAGGAAGATGACAATGAACCAATAATAAATAATGGTGAAAAAAATGAAACCATTGCCGCTACGAATCCATTCTCTAGTGAGGATGAAGGAGTAGATCATCACGATTTTAATGATATGGAAGACGAAGATGTTAAACAGTTTGTAGAAACTATAGCGCATCCAGAAATATCCATTAAAGGTAAGTACATCGCTTATAAAACATATAATTTAATCTAATAAAATTAATGCTGCTAATATTTTTAATTGAGGGAATACAATTTAAAAATACATCTTTCGTAACAGAAACTTTAAATTTTTTTAAACGATTAAGTGCTAAATTCCAAAAATATTAAAGCTAAAGATAAACAAATACAAAAACTAAAAGAAAGAAGAAAAAATTTATTGGTTCGTATAACTTTGTTGAACAAATCTGAATTAAAGTTCATTATTTTTCTAAAATATTTATTGATTACAGTGGAAAATTCTGACAACAGTTACAACATTTCAAGTGATAAAAATGATAAAGTTATTAAATCCTTTGATAGTTCCGCTGATGAAGCAAAATCCAATATATCCGAATTTAAACCCGAAAAATCTAGAGATATTTTAGAGATAAAAGAAAACTGCAATAAAACAATTTTCTGTAATGTAAGCAATTCGATTAATGACAACCATAGCAATAACGATTCCAGTGAAGATGTCTCCGAAGATGATTACGAAGATGATGATGAGTATGAAGATGACGATGCTAATTTAGAAACCTCAGATAACGCAAACAAGTATTTAACGACAACGCCAATAAAACAAGAGAAAACTGATGCTCTGATAGAAAATGCTACAAGTTCGGCAGCAAAATCATCTAAACGACGTTATGATACTTCCAAAACCGAGGATAATAGGTGTAAGGAATGTAATCGGACATTTACACGCTACAATCATATGCTTCGACATATGCTTACACATAGCGATGAAAAACCTCATGTTTGCAATTTTTGTAGCAAAGGATTTTCACGTTCAGATCATTTGAAAAAACATATACAAAGTATACATTGTGAAAAGAACTACAAATGTGATCAGTGCGCAAGTGCTTACGGCCGTAAAGATCATTTGCAAAGACATATAGAAACGAGGCATAACAAGGATCCTTCGGTAACACAAAAGCAATTTGATTGTGACATGTGTGAGAAAAAGTTTACTACCAAAGCTTATTTGGCAAAACACAAACTGCTTCATACCGATCGTCTCTATGCCTGTAAACATTGTTCAGAAACTTTTCAAGAAAAGGAGCTAATGAAGGAACACCAAAAGAACAAACATACACAACCACGTAATTTTTTATGCAATATATGTGGAGACTCATTTCAAAGAAATGAATATCTTAAAATTCATATGCGTCGTCATACAGGTGAAAAACCATACAAATGTCGTTTTTGTGAAAAAGGTTTCCCGCGTAGCACAGATTTGAAAATGCACGAAAGGTTAGTAATTTGTACGTATTTTCAGCCTATATTTCACAATAGATGTAAATCTCTCAAATGTTTAGATATCACATGGGACATAAACCAAATCTCTGCAATTTGTGTGGGAAAGGTTTCCATCGACCCTATAATCTTACAATACATATGCGTACGCACACTGGTGAAAAACCTTACAAATGCAATCAGTGTCCTCAAGCGTTTGCTCAAAGTAACGACTTAAAAGCACACATTAGGCGCCATACAGGAGAACGTTTTCGCTGTGATTTGTGCAGCGCTGCATTCTTACAACGTTATGGTTTAAACGCCCACTTAAGAACGGTACATGGTATAATAGTTACGTCATTTACTGGGCGCTTGCGTAAAACTGATCAACCTATTGATGGCAATGAATTACTTGATCAACAACCGCCACCGACGCCTCCGCCAGCGCAATTAGTTGCTGCTCAAGAGCAATCTCCAACGTCGCTGCCTTCACCTCCTTTAAATAGTAATGGTACACCTCCTCCTCTGTATTTAGGCCATAATTTTTTAAATCCCATACCAGTTATTGCTCCCGCCACACCAGCATCTCCCGTCGACATTTCATCAACAAGTAAACCGTCATTGCCGCTTCCGCTACATGCGTCGTCGCAGCAAATTTAATTTTAACTAAATACATAAATTAAGTATTTCCCATAAAACTTATATTTTTTTGTTTGGAATGGCAAATTTAATAAAACATTAAAAATTAAATTATTATGAATAATATATAATTAACAGCACTCTTTTCATTAAAACATTCGTTTCTGTTACGAAAGTTAGAAGTATGGCAGTTATTGTGGCGGAGAAGTAAATTAAAAAACTTAGTACTGCAACAAGCCAAATAGATGTTTAGAGTAGGGTGCATAAAATCAAGGCTTTTTCAAAATATCATGCAGGTCTTCAAAGTTTTTGATGCCTAACTTTCCGGAGTCGTGATAATAAAGGCTATAGCGTTTTTATTCTTTGAATTGCACAAATGAAAAAAAATTAGCGTAAATTTATCGTGATGTTCACGATCTCTTTTCATTTCCTTTAATACATTAAAAAAAAAAAAAAAAAAAAAAAAAAAAAAAACCAGCATATTTGTAAAAGATATTGTCATGTGAGAAATCCGTCTTTTTCAAATAAAAACAAAATATGTTTTTTAATTTAAATTATTATGAAGCTAAAAGCTTCATTTGGAGCTTTTTATCATTTGGATTTCCGCATTTTTCTAAGAACAGTTGCAAGAACAGTAAATTTTAGTATCTTTTTCTCAAGTACAAATTTACTACATGCTTATTTATTTAATCCTAATTGAAACTACTACTTTTATTATTTGTCTTAGAGGAACCAAATGATATTGCTGATGCATATAGCTATGATGATATTGATGAACCTAAAGCAGAACCGGAAACGATTATTCCAGGAGAAGATGATGAAGAAGAAGAATTTTCAACACATAATGACTATGATCGCCAATACTTCTTTCAACCAAATAAAATTCACAAAAAAGAACAGACCGCAAGCATCAACTTTAATAACAAATATCAACGAAATTCCGAAACGCATATGTTTCATTGTGTGGAATGTCTGCTGGAATTTAAATTACAACGAAATTTAGTCAGACACATGTTAACGCACACAGACGATAGACCGTTTACTTGCCACGTATGTCTGAAGTCTTTTAAACGTAAGGACAACTTACAAAAACATTTGCGAGATGTACATGCTGAAAAACAATTTGCTTGCGATAGATGCGAGAAAAAGTTTGCAACCTATCGGCAACTACACAGACATAATCAAACCAGTATTCACAAAAAAGTTTATTAATTATATATTGGTAAAATGGAAAATAACAGCTTACTATTAATATTAATAATAAAAAAAAGTAATTCTCATTCTCATAAATAGTATTCTCATAAATAGTATAAAAACTCGTATAATTTAAATTTTGTTTTATAAATTCTGTAATATTAAGCTATATTTGTATGTCTTTGAAACATTTAAAAAGTAAATAAAATGAATTAGCGTTCGTTATATACTTCTATGTATAGGCTAAAGTAAAGTGATTTTAACTATGAAAATTCTGAAGTTTTATAATGTTCTTAAAAAGAAGAAAAGTAGTTATTGCAAGGGATAAGGGCATTAGTCTATTAATATTAATAGCAAAAAACTATTTTAAAAAATACTTATTAAAAATGAAGCTTTCATATGGAAAAAATTTTCACGTATAGTTACTTCTAAGGATAAAAAAATAACCAAAAACCTTTACTTAACTAAAAAGTAACAAAAATTTAGGACACGAAAAAATTTGCAAAATTAGATTTGGTTACTCATTAATACATTTCTCGTACGATATTTTCTTGTAAGGCGGTGAGTGAAAATTGAATTAATATCTAGAATTTAATATTGTTAAGTTGCACAGGCAGCCCGCTTTCCATCTCACTTAACCTCTGCAGATTCCATAGTATTACATGGAAATCTAATAGTAAGGGTTTAGGAGCTATTGTTTAACTACCCCATCCACTTGGGTGCGTTTATTCGGTCCCTTTAGAAATCTAATACTTTCAACTGTTATTTTTATAGTGAATAGTTTTTCTTTTTCGTACAGTATTAGAAAAAAAAATTATTTTGCGTGAGACTAATTATTTTCTTAATAAATAAATTAGACTGGATTCAATGTTCTTTTCCATGTTTTTAATTTACAATAGCGAAGTGCAGTATTGGGTTCAAATATATTGCAATTTTCCTTTCGGGTTAGCAAGTGCAAAGTTCGCATTTGGTGGATTAAAGAAAATCAAAATTGAAACAAAAAACTAAAAGTTCCTACTTCTTTACATCACTTGGATCATTTTCTTATCTGAAACTACGGATTGCAACTTGTGCCTATAGTACAGCAAAAATTAAAATGATTCATCATTTATGCAAGTCCTTAAACAACATACACTAAGTTAATCGTTTTACTTTTTAAAATGTCTAGTATTTATTTCTTACTATTCAAAATTTGTTGCAATGTATTTTGCAATTTTTCAATAGCATCCATTTTTTCTTTATGGCGTCGCTCCTTCCCTTCTTCTTTTTTTGCTGCTATTTTTAATAAAGTCTCGCTTATGGTAAAAGCTTCCTTATTGTCAGAGTTAGGAACATTGTTGTTCTGGTTATGAGCTTCTTTTTCATTCATATAATTTTTTAATGAGTCGGTTCTGTATACTTTTAATTTATTTTTCGCTTTGTTATGTAGTGTTTTTAAATTAATCATATTTTTTCTTGCCTTTGTTATATATACTTTTGTAACATTTTTATGTTTCTTTTTAAGTAGAGTATTGTAGCGCTGTTCACATTGCTTAGGATCCTTGTTTTCAAAGTTCGTTGATATTGCGGCCCACATATCCTTTTTATGTACGAAGCTTTTGTCTGGTCCAACTTCACTTATAAGAGATTTGTAAAGATCCATTAAGCGTTTAGTGTCACTATTAGACCATACTGCAATTGTTTTTATAATTTGAAGAAAATTATATGTTCTGCTGTCATATTGTACATATCGTTCGGATTGATTTTTTGTCTACTCTAATAAATATATTTAATAGCGATCCTTACTTTTCATATATGTGTGTTGATTAAGGTCAATTGCAATAAAATTAAGTTTAGTTTATTTTATCGACACCCTCTAGATATCTTCTCCATAGTAAAAAATTATTAATAATCAACAATTCTAACAATCATTTTATAATATATGATTTATTCGAGATTTTCTGTCATTTTATTCTACATACAATGAAATTCTGACATATATGTATGTATGTAGACATACCACAAAATGAACTAGTGATTGTATATTTAATTATTTTATATATTACGAACATAAATTTGTGATTGCAACTAAAACTGATTGTAACTTTTGAATGAGTATTCTTTTCTAAAAAGTTAGTATTAAAAATTTTTAGTCTAATATTTCCTAAAATATAAATCTGGATGCGAAAAATATATTATCGGATCAAAATTTATTATCGTAATTTTTATTATCCTAACGAAGGTGTCAAGAGGGTATTGATGAAATAAAGCACAATTTTAACACATTCATACATATTTCTATCAATATACATATTTATTTATAAAATATTTGCAATAGATAAACATGTTCAATTCTAAACGAGTTAAGTAAATTAATTACTTACTGTGAAGTGGTTTATAGGGTGCAGGAGAATCTCCTATTTTAGGCTCTATTTCTTCTTTTTTGACAATTTGGAATTCACTTTCGTCATCAACTTTTAAATCGAAAATTTTTCTTTTTGCACCCGATATATAAACTTTTTCTATACCTTTTTTCTTTCTTCGAAGTAAAGTTTTAGAACGCTCTTCACATTGCTTAAAATTTTTGGTTCCAATTTGTGAGGAAATTTCAATCCACATATCTTTCTTACGTCTAAACCTTTTAAGAGGACCAACTTCATATATGAAATTTTTATAAAGTTCAATCAGCTTTTTCGTCTCCTCATTTGACCATATAGCAATATTTTTAGTTGGAAGGGTAACTGTTTCAAACACATATTCGGTTGAACTAATTTCGGGTTCATATTCAACTTTAATATCCATTATTTTTGTTTTTAAATAAAACCTGCAAAGTAAACAGATTTATACATAATTATGAACATATACCGTGAATTTGTGACATGTAACTTAAAATTTACCCTGTTAAATTTTATAATGCAAAAGGTTACAACTTTGTTTTGATGTTTAGCTTTCATAGGTTCCTTGCATGTTTTTATTTTCACAATTATTTTTTTTTTCAGTTTTGTAGATTTCTTAAAATATGTATTTATTTATGCACCACTAAACGCTGTTCCTAAAAATACTAGTTATTATGGATGCCAGATTGTTAACACAAAGTCGTCGAACTTTTGCTAAAAGTCGGCAAAATTTCATTTTAGATTGTCGTATATGATGTTTAGGTTACGTCCAATATTCCTGACACTTTTTGACACACACTGCTCGTATTATGAATACTTTTCCCTAAATTTGCAATTGTGAATACAATATACGTGAGGGGTTTCATGCTTAAATTAAATTCCCCTTATCATGAATGGTCTTTATCTCGCGAATTTTTTTCACTTTCCATAACGTGGTGGCAGAATTTCGGAAATGCCGAACAGACGACACATAAATTTGTATATGTAGTGTGAACACACTTTCACTCCAATATTATATTATTACTTTGTTATTTTCTTTAAGATATTTATATACATAGGTGCATAAATTTTAGCATATATTTCGTTAGCTTTTGTTTTCAGCCTCTTCCCTTTTTCACGAGAGGTTTACGACACCATTTTTTTCGTCGCGTGAAATAAAAAATTTAATTTGCTGTTCACGATAGGGGTGAATATCTTTACCGATTATGTGCATATATGTAAATCACTTTATATATCGCCGAGCAAGGCACATCCATAGATGCGCCTTGTCGCCGAGTTTACTCTTAAGATCGCTCTATCATCAACAGACTATTTTCGTTTATTAAAACAAGTGAGTATGGCACATTTAACTTGATAAAGACTGGTAAGCCATACTCCATATACCGCGTCATATAAAAACAATTTTGTGACGAATTCAACCGAGATATAAATGTTTAATTGAACATTCAAAGAAGTAATTGTTCAAGTCAACCTATGCCACAGGCCCTGGTGTGCTTCTTTGTAAACAAGGAGCATAGACTAAACAAGGATGATATGAATTTTAGGGAGATTTTTACCTCATGCTTTTGGAATTGTCATTGTTATCTGTGCTACACACATACATATGGATGTATGCACATACTTATTTAAATATATCCATCATTGCACTATTTTTAACAATTGAAATGGGTTTACCAGCCAATACATGTATTAATTAAAATTTTAAAGTCATCTCTATAATATGTACACATGTACACATAATATGTAGTGATGTTCAAAATTTTTAAAACTACTGACATTTTTTCGAATTTATGTTTACAATCAAGAGAATTCCCAAAGTGGAATCAATTTTTGCTACGCGGAAACACAAGTCTTATTTCAGAAAAAAATCTAACTATATGTTAGTAGAACTTAAAAAGACAGCCGACGAAGTGTGAGCATGATAATTTTTAATATTTTCATGCAGCTCGAATGCATGGATTTAAAATTAATGTTTATTATCTGTACCTACCTGGTTCAGATCCAAGCTTCCAAGTGCTTACAAAAATTTTCAATTTCATCTGTTGTTGCTAAAGGATCAACAGACAATGGCTGTGGCGGTTCACCAAGTTCGTCACATAAAGTTTCTTGTTCCAATAATAGGTCACATATTTGATCTTTACGTAGCCTCAGCTGCTCTCTGAGATCTTCAAGGTTTTTGTCTATCTGATATTGCACAATTAATAGAGGCACATTTGCTTCACAATGCAATTGTATATCAGTATTTAATAATCGCTTTAAATTATCTGCTTCTATTTTCAAGTCGTTTATCTCATTCTCTATTAAAGTTTTACGTGACAAGGATTCAACGACCAACTCGTCGTAGAAATATGTTGCATGATCAATCAACTTACATAAATTTTTCCTGCAAGTATCAGGGTGAAATATTTGTTCCCAAATGTCCATTAATTAAAAGATATGTTGACAATCTTTTGGTTAGTACTTGCATTTCTTGTTTTTCTTTATCAAAATCAGACATTTTGCTTTATATTTAATTTGTGGGAGTTTGATTTCTTTTTTCTTATTTTATTTTATACGTATCTACTTGATTACCTTTGATGTAAATAAATTTTTATGTATTTATAAATTTTCTGCTGGAACAATATTCAAAAGCCCCGAAATTCCTGAATTAACAGTGTTGCATTAGATTTGATTTATCTTATTTATTACAGTGTTACAAATATCAACTCACAGATATATTTCAAACGGTGTAGGGAATGAAGAATTACTTTAAACTTTATTTATTGCCAAGTCCAAATTTCTTTCTCCAAAGGAATTTATTAAATATGTTAGAGAAACCAGCTAGTGCTTGATCTATCTTTAAATTTTAAGTATAAGTTCTACATATGTATATGTTCACTGAGCCAAAAGATCATTTTCAAGTTAACATTTTTTCCTTTTCGTTTTCAAATTGCATTTATAAAATAAAAATTTTTCTTATGATATTAATGTAGAAATTTGTTATACTAATATCGAAGCATATTTGGTTATGCAAAAAGTTATAATTTTGTACCAATTTTCAGTTTTTTCATAAGATACTTGCATGTTTTGCAGTGTTGAAGATATTTTTCTTATTTTCGGAGGTCTGTAGATTTGTTAAAATACTTATTTGTGCACTAAGTTCTTTTTGTAAATATTCTAGTCGTTATGAATGCCAGATTGTTAATACTGGTATATAGTTTAGGCCATGTAGCAAATTATATTGAATTATATTGTTATAACAGAAACTGAGTTGGCAATTGAATTGAAGATTTCCGTTAGTTATTTTTTTTATTTCATTCATATATAATTTTTTTTTTGCAATAAAAGTATATAAAGTTAGAAAAAACAAAATATTACATTGAGAGCACATTATATTTAACACAAAAGTCTTATTTCGGAAAAAACAAATCGAATTGTATGTTAGTAGAACGAACTTAAACAGACAGCCGACGAAGTGATTACAATTTTTAATATTTTCATGCAGCGCGATTGCATGGATTAATAATAAACATTTATTTCAAATTCGAGAAGCAATATTTTTATCAATATGGATTTTAGTATGATGTAGATTTAATGAAATCCTTTATTGTTATTGTAACAAAAGTTTTTAGCTGCTCTTTTCACAAGATTAAAGTTCAATAAGAGATGATTTAGTAAATAATAAAAAGCGACTACGCAATAAATAGATTCAAATCATTTATATCATTATGGGCAAATTTTTTGTGGTCAATTTATGTCCAGGTGTGGCCGATCCAGCAGACGATTTGTGATTGTTATGACATAGGGGTGCGACTGTGACTTAATACGTCCTCTTGTTGTTTGGACGGAGTACGATTAGAAAATCGGCGTGTTGGTAATTTTGTACATTTACTATTTTCACGCAAACATTTTGTAGATACTGACATATTTTGAACGACAGAAGACCGAGAAGCGGGCTCAATACATTTTTGGAATGAATCATAAGTGTCATCACCATTGTAATCTGTGCTATAGCCATCGGCCTGGCAATTTACAACAATTTTAGGAATGAATTTAGACGCAGAACTCTTATTAACTGATCGACGTTTTTTGGAATTGCCGCTACGTCTACCACTGTTACGACGTATGCTAGTGCCAATAACAGGTTTTGAACTTTTTAAATTTAATTTAAGTTTTAAATCTGCTTTATTATATTTAGTTTCAGCAGAATTTTTCGTAGTTTGTTGTACAGCCTTACTTGTGGATGGTTTTAGAAATAAAGTGGGACTATTTAATGCTTGCATAAGGGATCGTTTTGCCATGGGTGTGTATGTATCGCATGGATTTAATCTTCGCTTTTGAGTCGATGCTGCATTAGAAGACAATGAAATTGTAGAAGGTGTCTTTCTTAGTGAGCTTACCGAAGAGGCATTCCTCAATGACAAAGGAGTTCTTATAGTGCTATTAGCTTTAGAGGAACTCCCTGCTGTTGTTTTACCATTTTTTCTAGCCGATTGTACTAGTTCTTTTTCATGCCGTTTTTTATCCCACTGAGCTGCAATAAAGTCTATTATATTTTCTCCATACACTAAGAAGGGTGAGTGTTCTCTTTCTTCATATTTCTTAGCCAGATCAATGATTTGTTGCTCAATTTTTGGTAACTTAGTTGCTATGATTTTCCTTTCCTTTTCCTCTTTTAATAGATGGCCCCCACGGTTATTGTACCTACCTGGTTCAGATGCTTTGGCTTCCAAGGCATTCATACGGTTCCATAAAATATTTCGATCAGAAAATAATTCAAATATTTGCTTGTTAGTTTCATAAAATAAATTGAGATCCTCCAGTTCAATTTCGTGCAGTACAAGTAAATCGTCTGTATAACATGTAGAGGTGAAATTAGAAAAACGATATTTCTGCGTCTCCGATTTCAATGTCTTTTCCCACATTTCAGCAATTTCGTCACGTATTTGTTGTACGAAAAGCTTAATATTTTGACTCTTTAAGCTTTCGCACTTCTGTATTTCGCTGTGGAATATATCATACGTGTGTTGATTATAATCGTGGTAATGTTTAAATTTATTTCTTGTGTTTGGCGAGGTTTTAAGGCGGTCCCATAACTTATCTAATTTTTTCCGCATACCTGCCATTTTTTCTTGTAATTCTTCAACTCTTGAACCATATAGGGAGTACATATGCTGAAGATTCTCCAATGTTTCCTTATTTACTTTAATATGATCGTGGCTCAACAAAAATTCCTCTTTTTCGGTATCTACCTTCAACTCTAGTATCTGAAGAAAATTTTTAATTTCTCTTCTTAATGTGGAAACTTTATTCAAACGTTCAGACTTTTTATTTCTTAACGCTTCCAAGTGCTTACAAAAATTTTCAATTTCATCTGTTGTTGCTAAAGGATCAGCAGACAATGGCTGTGGCGGTTCACCAAGTTCGTCACATAAAGTTTCTTGTTCCAATAATAGGTCACATATTTGATCTTTACGTAGCCTCAGCTGCTCTCTGTGATCTTCAAGGCTTTTGTCTATCTGATATTGCACAATTAATAGAGGCACATTTGCTTCACAATGCAATTGTATATCGGTATTTAATAATCGCTTTAAATTATCTGCTTCTATTTTCAAGTCGTTTATCTCATTCTCTATTAAAGTTTTACGTGACAAGGATTCAACGACCAACTCGTCGTAGAAATATGTTGCATGATCAATCAACTTACATAAATTTTCCCTGCAAGTATCAGGGTGAAATATTTGTTCCCAAATGTCCATTAATTTGTCAACAAATCTTTTGGTTAGTACTTGCATTTCTTGTTTTTCTTTATCAAAATCAGACATTTTGCTTTATATTTAATTTGTGGAAGTTGGATTTCTTTTTTCTTATTTTATACGTATTTACTTGATTACCTTTGATGTAAATAAATTTTTATGTATTTATAAATTTTCTGCTGGAACAATATTCAAAAGCCGCGAAATTCCTGAATTAACAGTGTTGTATTAGATGTGATTTATCTTATTACAGTGTTACAAATATCAACTCTCACAGATATATTTCAAACGGTGTAGGGAATGAAGAATTGCTTTAAACTTTATTTACTGCCAAGTCCAAATTTCTTTCTTCACTAAGCCACCATTTTATACTAAAAATATACCGCTATACATTGCGTAAAGGAATATATTAAATATGTTAGAGAAACCAGTGCTTGATCTATCTTTAAATTTTAAGTATAAGTTCTACATATGTATATGTTCACTGAGCCAAAAGATCATTTTCAAGTTAACATTTTTTCCTTTTCGTTTTCAAATTGCATTTATAAAATAAAAATTTTTCTTATGATATTAATGTAGAAATTTGTTATACTAATATCAAAGCATATTTGGTTATGCAAAAAGTTATAATTTTGTACCAATGTTCAGTTTTTTTCATAAGATAATTGCATGGTTTTGCAGTTTTGAAGATATTTTTCTTATTTTCGGAGGTCCGTAGATTTGTTAAAATACTTATTTGTGCACTAAGTTCTGTTTGTAAAAATTCTAGTCGTTATGAATGTCAGATTGTTAATACCGGTATATAGTCTAGGCCATATAGAGTATACTATAACAGGAACTAAATTGGCAATCAATAATTATGAAACAATTATTTGCAATTTAGTTATATTATATCTCTGTGACCAGGTGTATTTAGGTGAAATTCATTATCATAAAAAGTAAAAACTTCAATATCCGAAATATGCTTATAGGGACTTTCTACATAAAACCAATTTATGGACACATACATTTCTATAATAAAAAAATATTAAAAACTTTTAGATAAATTCGTTTTCGCAGATTTCAGAACTAAATATTGAAGATTTCCGTTAAATATTTTTTTTTATTAAATTCAAACACAAATTTTTGCATTAAAGTACATAAAGTTAGAAAAAACAAAACATTACATTAAAAGCACATTATTTTTAACACAAAAGTCTTATTTCGGAAAAAACAAATCGAATTATATGTTAGTAGAACTTAAACAGATAGCCGACGAAGTGATTATAATTTTTAATATTTTCATGCAGCACGATTGCATGGATTAATAATAAACATTAATTTGAAATTCGAGAAGCAATATTTTTATCAATATGGATATTAGTATTATATAGATAGAATGAAATCCTTTATTGTTATTGTAACAAAAGTTTTTTAGCTGCTCTTTTCACAAGATTAAAGTTCAATAGGAGATGATTTAATAAATAATAAAGGACTTCGCAATAAATCAAATCATTTATATCATTATGGGCAAATTTTTGGTGGTCAATTTACGTCCAGTTGTAGCCGATCCAGCAGGCGATATGTGATTGTTTTGAATAGGACTGCGACTGTGACTTAATATGTTCTCTTGTTGTTTGGACGGAGTACGATTAGTAACTCTGGGTGTTGGTAATTTTGTGAATTTACTATTTTCACGCAAACATTTCGCAGATACTGCCATATTTTGAATGACAGAAGACCGTGAAGCGGGCTCAATACATTTTTGGAATGAATCATAAGTGTCATCACCATTGTAATCTGTGCTATAGCCATCGGCCTGGCAATTTACAACAATTTTAGGAATGACTTTAGACGCAGAACTCTTATTAACTGATCGACGTTTTTTGGAATTGCCGCTACGTCTACCACTGTTACGACGTATGGTAGTACCAATAACAGGTTTTGAACTTTTTAAATTTGATTTAGGTTTTAAAACTGCTTTATTATATTTAGTTTCAGCAGAGCTTTTCGTAGTTTGTTGTATAGCCTTACTTGTGGATGGTTTCAGAAATAAAGTGGGACTATTTAATGCTTGCATAAGGGATCGTTTTGCCATGGGTGTGTATTTATCGCATGGATTTAATTTTCGCTTTTGGGTCGATGCTGTATTAGAAGACAATGAAATTGTAGAAGGTGTCTTTCTTAGCGAGCTTACCGAAGAGGCATTCCTCAATGACAAAGGAGTTCTCATAGTGCTATTAGCTTTAGAGGAACTCCCTGCTGTTGTTTTACCATTTTTTCTAGCCGATTGTACTAGTTCTTTTTCATGCCATTTTATATCCCACTGAGCTGCAATAAAGTCTATTATATTTTCTCCATACACTAAGAAGGGTGAGTGTTCTCTTTCTTCATATTTCTTAGCCAGATCAATGATTTGTTGCTCAATTTTCGGTAACTTAGTTGCTATGATTTTCCTTTCCTTTTCCTCTTTTAATAGATGGCCCCCACGGTTATTGTACCTACCTGGTTCAGATGCTTTGGCTTCCAAGGCATTCATACGGTTCCATAAAATATTTCGATCAGAAAATAATTCAAATATTTGCTTGTTAGTTTCATAAAATAAATTGAGATCCTCCAGTTCCATTTCGTGCAGTACAAGTAAATCGTCTGTATAACATGTAGAGGTGAAATTAGAAAAACGACATTTCTGCGTCTCCGATTTCAATGTCTTTTCCCACATTTTTGAAATTTCGTCACGAATTTGTTGTACGAAAAGCTTAATATTTTGACTCTTTAAACTTTCGCACCTCTGTATTTCGCTGTAGAATATATCATAAGTGTGTTGATTATAATCGTGGTAACGTTTAAATTTATTTCTTGTGTTTGGCGAAGTTTTAAGGCGATCCCATAATGTATCTAATTTTTTCCGCATACCTTCTATTGTTTCTTTTAATTCTCGAACTTGTGAGCCATACAGGGAATGCATACGCTGAAGGTCATCGAATGTTTCCTTATTTACTTTAATATGACCGTGGCTTAACAAAAGTTCCTCTTTTTCGGTATTTACCTTCAACTCTAGTATCTGAAGAAAATTTTTAATTTCTCTTCTCAATGTGGAACATTTATTCAAGCGTTCTGATTTTTTATCTCTTAAGGCTTCTAAGTGCTTGCGAAATTTTTCAATTTCATCTGCGGTTGGTAAAGGATCAGCAGGCAATGCATGTGGCGGCTCACCAAGTTCGTCACATAAAGTCTCTTGTTCCAACAACAGCTCACATATTTGGTCTTTACGTAGCCTCAGCTGCTCTCTGAGATCCTCAAGGCTTTTGTCTAATTGAGATTGTACAATTAGTAGAGGCATATTTGCTTGATAACTAGGCAATTGTATATCAGTATTTAATAATCGCTTTAAATTATCTGCTTCTATTTTCAAGTCGTTTATCTCATTCTCTATAAAAGTTTTACGTGACAAGGACTCAACGACCAACTCGTCGTAGAAATATGTTGCATGATCAATCAACTTACATAAATTTTCCCTGCAAGTATCAGGGTGAAATATTTGTTCCCAAATGCCTGTTAATTTGTCAACATATCTTTTAGTTAGCACTTGCATTGCTTGTTTTTCATTATTAAAATCGGACATTTTGCTTTATATTTAGTTTATAGCAGTTCTTTTTTCTTTTATATTTTTAGCTTCTTTTATACGTATTTACTTGATTTGTTCTAAGGTTTGTGGAAACTTATTAATTTAATGAGTGAAAGAAAGTTTGGCTTCTTTTATCTCGTCGTATGAAGTATAAATTTTCTGTTGGAACAATATTTAAAAGCCGCGAAATTGCTGAATTGACAGTGTTGCATTGGAAAGTATATTTCTTCTTATTCAATTACAGTACTGCCAACATCAATTCCCACAAATATGTTCGGAACGGTGTGGGGAGTAAAGTTCTTCAAGTTTACTGTCAAAATTGTTATACATTTTACAAAATATCAAAACCAAAAATTGTATTTGAGTTTTAAAAAGAAAAATTATTAACTTGCGCTTGAATAATAATTATTCTATTAATAATAATTAGTACGAATTCGAGGACACGCTTTTGATCTCAGTAGTTAATTTCCCTGGAAAGAGCGTCAGTTTGGTGAGGTATCTTAACTTAAAAATTAATATAAGAACTTTTAAAAAATTAAAATATTTAATTTTTGTTACATGGTTAATGGTTGATATTATTCAGTCATGTTTTAGACAAGGCAGCAAAAATATATGAATATAATTTATATATATATATATATATATATATATATGTATATATATATATATGTGTATATATATATATATATATATATATATATATATATATATATATATATATATATGTATATTTTAAACTTCAGTATACTCAACTTTATATCCACGTTGCTGTCTCTTAAAACAATAATTCTTTTTTCTTTCAAAAAAGATTTTCAAAACAATAGAAAACAAACTTATGTAGTTCTATTTCAGTTTTCGTTTTTAAAATAAAATTGTTCCATCCTGATTAAACAATTTTTTTCTGGGTGTATAAATTTATTTTTTCATACAAATACATATGTAAATAGCAAATATCCAAAAATATATATATATAATTTGATAATCATCTTCTTATAATAATAAATAAACGAGATAAAAGATTAATAAAGATAATGAACAAAGCAAACAGGTCCAGGTCATCGGTATGTTGAAAAACTGTTCAATCGTATTAAGTTTTATGTCTCATATATTTATATACAATCCGAGACGAATTTTACAAAGAATGATTAAAATTCTTTTTAATTATTTTTTTTTTAATTTCTCAGGGGGATGTTGTAGAAGGAAGTATAAGTAAAAATTTAAAACAGCGCGTCTTTTTGTATCTTCAAGTCAAATCTGTAAAATATAATTTTGATTATATACCCTCTAGTAGCTCGGAAATCGAAGTGGAACATAATTATAATACCATTACAACCTTAAGTGATCATTACATGCCTCGCAACATAATACGAATAGATCAATTGGATATGGTTAAGCCAACATTTAGCGTCACGATCGAACAAGATAGCTTAGAGAATATAACAATATTTAGCGATTCTCCCATTTTGCTTACTTTATATGTGCTTGCAAACAAAAAATCAAATATATTTGAAGCCTTAGGAGTGAATAACACAGATGAAGAAGAAATTCGAATACCAGTGGCTCAAGGCCATATTGACATAATCGAATGCTTCAGAAATAAACGTACAAGGAGCACTGTCACCGTGTTTTTATATCCGCTGAGAAATTATTCTCGTCAGATATTAACGTGCAAAACTGAATGGGAAATATACTCCTTACATCCTTTACTCAAAACTATTAATATTTCTAATTTTCTATTCATAACACTCGAATCTTTGTATAATTTCGACGAAGAAATAATGGCTGATTGTCAAGATTTGGGGGCCAATATATTCTTTACATCAAAAACAGCCAACGAAAACACGGATTTTGATAAAATTTTTATATGTAATTTCAAAACATTCTCCAAAAGCATTATTTCGCAACAAAGGCTAACAAAATCATGGGAGTCTTTAAAGAACTATAATTTTGGAAATATTGATTGCATGGGCATATCATCTGAATATAGTAAAATCAATATAAATAATATATTTTCAAACCTTCTATCAACGGAAGATGTGGATTTTAATTTCAGAAGCATTGATATAAACGAAAATTGTGCTTTGATTTGCAACTCAATGCATCGTTATGTGTTGACCAACGATATGCAAAAAACATTAGCGGATGCATTGTCGCGAAATTTTTGCCATATTATTTTAGAAATCTATTCGGGGACCGATACCACCAACATTATACTGCAAGGTTACATAGATTTATCTGTATTCATGTATCCATACGGTGAGCTTTTATTTGTTATATTGTTGACTTTTTAATATGCAAATTCTCTGGTTAAAATCTTATAATTTATTTTAAGTAAATAATTGTTCCTTTGCTATTGAGCTTAAACCTCCGAGTAAAATATCCGCAAATCAAAGCCCAACTAACAAACGATCAAAAGACAGAAATGCCAAAAGGAAAACCAGAAATTTTCCAGACCAACAAATAAAAGAAGACCCTATACCATTTGCAATAGTACAAATATGCCTTTATACACCGATTACAGATCTTTGCCGAGATATCGGCGAAATTTATAATCAAAAACTGAAGCATAATCAATTTAGCCAACATACGGCGAAATCAACAAGCAACGCCCAAATTATTTTGAGATCGAACTGTGAAAAATATTATAGATCATTTGACGATTTAATTCTTGAAATAATAGAATATATGGTATATAATAATTTTGGTACAATGAAGGACGATAGAGAGTTTTTCTCCAATCAATTAAGTAATGTAAATAATAAAATAATGAAAATAGTGGCATGCGATTTCAATATAAGAACACCGACCAAAACAAATATTCAATTTAAGGTAAAATATTTCTTATATGTATTTTCTTTAGTTTAAATTAATTTTCAGACTAGCGCCATATGAAAATTTTTAACCTTGATTTCTTAAGAGGTTATAAACCAACAACAATTTCGAATCTACATTAATCAGCACTAATCATGTGGGAATATGGTGATTTTAAAATTTAAATAGTTTTTTAGATCGAAGACCTCGAAAGCATAGAGTATCACAAAAACCAATTTGCGGGATGTTACAGGGATTGCCTTTAGTATCAACCATTTCCCATTTTTTTTGCTATGTACCACATTTTTGGTGGTATTTTATATATTTTTTTCAAGGGTTTTTTAGTGCGGTAAATTTTCATTGGAACTATTTCGTATAGAGCCTTGTAAATAATAGATTAGTAGGTTATTGCTGAATGAGAAACAAAGGAGTAATGTCATGCCCACTATTTATAATAATAAAAATAATAATACCTGTAATAGTAATAAATACAAAACTTTTTTATAGAACCTTATGACAACTGTTTACAGTGATTTAACGTCTCGAATTCATGATAGCTTAATCAAATGCACCCAAATTGGTAAAGAAGACTGTGTTTTATCAATGACAAACAAAAATTTTATTATACAAAACATGAGCTTAGCAAAGAGCATGTATGAAATTGGAAATATAGAATTAGCGAACGTTTTCATGAACACATTGCGTTTGAAATTTCCTAATAACGCTATATTAAAATTTTACTTATTGCTGTATGATATTGAAAGACAGAACTTTGCAGAGGCTCAAATATATTTGAAGTCATCCTTGTATAAGAAGGACACAGAAGGTGAACTGTTTGAGTAAGTGAAATGATATACATACATATATGGATGGCATCACATTAAAACTAAAATAATAAACAATTATTCGTTCACACTTTATCTTACAGAGATCTAATAAAAATGTATATCAATTATAAACTACAAAAAGAATATTCTGAATTAAATCAAGCTGAAGAGAATCTGATACAAGCTTTAACTGACTATGTCAAGAGTCATAAACCAACTTGTTTAACTGGCTTTATTTTATTATATTGTTTATATAAGAAATATAAGTATCAATCGGGCATGGCGTACTGCCGTTGGCGTTATGAGAACCTGTATGACAGCAAATTTGTTAAACCTGAATTTATACCAAAAAGTCGTTGGGAAATCTATATGCCGCACAAAATATTTTTGAAATCTTTAAAGGGACAGAACTTTGTTAAAGTATATCTTAAATTGGTGCGTTTAGGCCTATACGATTTTGCACAATGCGTTTTTCATGAGGTAGCGGATGAATGTATGGAAATTGAGCGGTATTTCTTTTCAAGCACTTTTCTGATATTGACAAACCAGTTGCAGGATAATTGGTCCATTAAAAGTTTTTCTCTGGATAAGCTAACAAATTCCATACACTTGGTAAATTTTGTTTCAAATTAACTAATTAATTAAAACTTTGAGTAATTTTATTTAGCGTGCTACTTTGTCATTAGTTAACGGCAACTTGGAATATTTTCGGAATAGTAACAATCAGGCCTCCATTAAGCACTATCAAGACATAGTCGATGTAAAGGAATTAGACGATCACGCATTTTATCAATTAGGTTTGCTTCGATTTGCATATAAAAAAATGAATGATGAAAAATATAAAGAAGCAGGCAAGGTTTTTCTTAGCCTTTGTAATCATAAAACAAGACGTATAATAGCAGAAATTGGAAGAGGAAAAGCTTGTTACCATGTTAGGTTTATAAAAAATATTCACACATACTTTTGTACTAATTGAATTTTTATATAAATATTTTTCTTTACCGTTAAGATGGGTCAATTAGATGAAGCGGAAAAATATTTTGCCCTAAGTACTGAACATGGAATACATATAGCAAGCACTTGGGAATATTTGGCATTAATTAACCTTAGAAATGGCAATAATTTTAAAGCACTAGAGTGTTGGAAATATGCCAGATTAAATAATAATATTGAAGAGCATGAAAATATTGTGAATGAACTAAAAAAAACTAATTATAACGACATATGTCTTTTTGTTGATATTCCTGATGAAATATAAATATATTTTGAATAAATAACAAAAAAACCTATTAACACATAGTCATATTTAAAAATAAAAACCTTGTCAAATATTTTTTTGGAATATTTTTATCTAGTTCAAGCCACGTTTAAGTTAACTAACAAATAAACCACACTGGAATATTTCAGAGAAAATTTATTCTGATCAGAAAACTCAACCGGCTAAAGGTTCTTGCTATTATTTTTTTTTTAATAGATTTATTCTCAAAAGGTGTAACTAATTTATGTGAATAAACAAAGTAAAAATAATATCATAAAAATGAAAAAATACACACATAACCTTTTCCCAAAACAATTTTTTTTAATTTCAGCTCAATTGATTAAGAAGTTCAAGCAATTGAGAATCTGGCATAAAAAGCAAGTTTTCAGCATCCGTTAGAATCGTGCCCAATTCAGATTTCAATGTTTGTATGCATGTAAGTATATCGTTTTTTTTATAGAAATTTTTTCTTTATAGAAATTAAACAATTGTTTTAAATTGGCTTATTCTTTCCTTAAATCATTAATTTCTATTTCTATAATAGTTTTTCTTGTTAAACATTAGAATGTGATAATTACGGCAAGCAGAACAAATTTGTATAGTAATTTTATCAAGTAACACTCACGCTAAGTTCAACTTAATCCATGGTATGGGTGTTATCACCCTCACGATAAGGAACCGAATAGAAATCTTGAGGCACCCCTTTATTCCACTAATATTAGGAAGTACCCAATTATAATTCTCTTTAAATTTTTTCTTGAACACACTTTTACAACACATAATCACATCCTTCGAAAGGAATATCCGTCATAAACTAATTGTGGTGGCATCGTAACGATTAATTATATTATATTTGGCTGTCCGCATTACCAACCGCTTAAATTAAATTTAATTTGCCTACGCATAGAGAAGCGGCCAGCTGTTTATTCCATAGACTGTAATAAATTCAAACCAGAAAAGCTGTGGACGCAGAAATCAATTTTATAGAAAACTTAATAATGTAAAATATTACAAGTGCCTTTATGATAAAAGGGATGGTTTTTATTAGAATCGTATTTGGGTATTTGCCTACAGTTAATGACATGTAGCTGCTGTTGTACTTTTCCGATCTATTTTTTAAATTGCCTTCTAAATTGGTGCTAATCAACTTGCTTATGGTAATATATATATATATATATATATATATATATATATGTATATATATATATATATATATATATATATATATATATATATATATATTACGAGCCTGATATTACATCTTCAACATACATGACACTTCCCATATAGAAGCTAGCATCACTGGCTTGTGTAGAGGTGAATTCATACAGCTGATATAAGAACTTGTCGGCTTAGCTGGCTGTGTATACACTTGCCTCATCAATTTGTTAGTAAATTGGTTAAATTTTGTGGAAAAATATGTAATATACAGTTGGATTTTATTATTTATTTAATTGCTTCAAAATTTGCTTTTGTCAATCTAAATAGATTTCCAGGAGATTTCTCTCTCATGCTTGCCTTGTACAGTTGTGAGGAATGATACCGGCATCTTCTAAAGAGTCGCTGTCTCAGGCGCTGCAATGTAAAATTATACCAAACCAGGAGTATTTGCTTCAAGGATCAATAATAGAATCGGCCGTAGATCATTTATTACACAGGTTTTTGTTTATCACATAATATAAAGAGAGCCAACTCAAAACATCAAAATATCCAATAAAGTCGATTTAGTGTTTTTAAATACATACTAGTTCACATCACAAACAGGAATTACAGTATTTCATGTTTTTCTAAACTTGTAATATTAATAGGAAAAATTTAGAGTGGTCTCTTTTTCGGCAAAATTTCGATGCATATATCATATTTACTTATGTATGAAATTATTTATTACAGACTGAGAGGGCTGTGCGACAATGTAGAAACAGCTCCCGAGACTTTTCACGATCTTGAGGTGTGTATGAGCATGAGACAGCCAAATCAACAAATTCCATTAAGTGTTCGAGTTCGTCGAGCTATGGATAGAGATGCGCCATTTCAACTGCGCTATATTGGACAACCAGAGTTAGATCGTTCAAGACCAACACTTGTTAGATCTAGCATTGATGTAGGATGTACATCAACTGTGCTAGAATTTTTAACTGAATTGGGCTGCCGCCTTGACTTTGAATATGTAAGCCAAGGATATATGTTCAGAAAAGGCCGTATGAAAATTACAGTGGCTAAAGTTTTTAAAATAATGCCTGGTAAGCAGCACGACGGGGAACCAGTTTGTCATAGCTATCTTGTTGAATTGTCGGTTCTAGCTCCAAATGGACAAGATGCTATTGGCGACGAAATGAGAATTTTCGCCGAACAGTTAAAACCGCTAGTACAATTGGAAAAAATTGATTACAAAAGACTTGGAACATTACCACTAATTTAGTAACATTTTGTAAATTTAGAATAAAAATTTAACTCTGTAATAAACATATTTATACGAAAAATATACATACATATCAATGCTGTTTGTACTATAATCAAATATACTTATAAGACAAACTATCGCATATTTGATATAAGATCTGCGCAATAATCTAATTGACAATTTATTTTACATTTTGATTTCTCTAAAATATATGTTTTTGGTTGATTTTGTATTCTTTTTTTTACAGTTTTTTAAACAATTTTTTTTCATATTTTTATTTACAATCTATTTTTCAATAACAAGCAAATTAGTTAAAACATAAATATTAATAAACATGAATTTTAACCTACATTAAGATTAAAACATAATTATTTACATTAATTCCTTTTAACAAATAATACATATTTACATATATACAATGATCTATTTCTACACTATTTTCTAAATGGAAGGTCAAGCACATGTTATCTTTTTAATCTGTGTACTTCTTCATCATCTAACAATATAATAGCTAAAGGGTTGGAGCGGTAGCTAAGTCTATCAAGGTACCTTGAACTATAATTGTTTATTTCATTTTTATTAAATACATAGAAACAATTTTAGTTTATTGAAAAAAAAACAATTATCCCTTAACAAATAAGAAAACATTTAAAAGAAATATAAAAATTCTGTTATTTTTGTTATTGTTTTCCTGTAAAATCACTCCAAGTTATATTAAAACTTATATTAATTACTCTTTTAAATGTGCTTTTTTCCCAACATAAAATTCACAAATATGAATTAGTTTAAATTTTTTTATTTTATAAAAAGTTATATAAACTAAATTTTTGCAATTTGCACAAAAGATCATTATTATTGTTGTTTAAAGTTAAAATTTTAAATTACATATATGATGTATATAATCATTGATTGTTGTTATTATTGTTGGGGAAAATGCCGATTTTTAACTAAAAAATTTCAATTCACCGATTTTACCCCCTAAAAATTACGATTTTTTAATAATGGTATGGTTACATTATTATCTAATTCTCCTTTTTTTAAGAAAATTTAACAAAAATCAAAATTTTTCATAATCATGTATACATATATACATACATACATACATATGTACATCTATGATAAGAAGTGACAGCATGTATATATCAAATAAGTTATTTGGAATGTCAAGCTTAATAGTAAAATACCAATTGAATTGCCTTGTTGTTGATTTTTAAATATTTATATATAGTTAATCCCAAATTCATAATTGAAAATATGTATATTTCGATCGTGTATGGAAATTGTAGACTAGTTTCAAAAATTCGTATCAAGAGATGAAAGACAAATTTTGGAGTCTTAGTTCAGAGAATTTAAATTTTTGAATTTTAAAGATGTGTTTCAAAACTCAAATAAATTCACAGAGCACAAAAACACGTCTTCCTCTTGAGAACGACAATATAGTCGTTTAAGCACAAAACTGCGTTTAATATCTTGCCACCGAATGGCGTTAAAATCGTTAGAAATTAGACACACGCTTAATCATGACAGACCGTCTGTCCGTGTGTTTAATCCGGTCTATGTTGGAAGACCAACATTTGTGAGTTCCCACAAAGAAGAGGACTTTTGTGTTATGGAATTGCCTCTTTCTAGAGGTTTTTCCTTTCACATGGAGCCACCATAAGTTGATCGGTGGATGTGAAGATATAGCTAGGAGAGTCATTAGTACAAAGTCGCGATCGTGGATAACCCCCCCTTTGTCTATGATAACCTGCTCAATTATTGTTATCCCACCGTCGGGCGCTTTGACTGTCCGTTGTATAAACAAGTGTTGCGCGAATTGCGCACACAATTTCTACCTGCTGAGAGATTACAACCTTTGAAATTTCCTGATGCCACGGAGTCTATTCGCCAAAGCACTTGGCACCTGGTAGGAAGAGGGGTGACATTCTCGACCATCACGCTGGACACATGGAGCAGGATTGGGAGAAAATTGGAAGACGGGAGTATGTTCCACTTCCCGACTGTGCGGCCTTTGCCCGCAGTCATATTGGTTCAGTCGGGACCAATAAGGTTCGCCCTGACTGGGCTTATCCGCTTACCGTTGTTGCAGCGGAGGCGATGTTAGCAACCCCTTTCATCTATTCACTAAAGCAGCAGGAAATTGGCAGGAATACCGCCAATGGGATGGAGATGATGAAAGGTGGAATGGAATGGCTACATGAACAGGCCATCCGTGGCAGGCATATTGACGCCGGCCAAAAAGTTTTTGATGCTGGATTATTCCGTATTTGATAGTTCAGTACCCGCTTGGTTGATACGGGACTGTTTTTCTGTAATACGGGAGGCCTTTGACTTTGGTGACCGGGGACGGTATTATTGCAACGTCTTCAGGAAATTGGACTCTTACTTCATCAACACCCCCATCAGGAATTCGGATGGGCGACGGATCCTTACTAACCATGGAATACCATCGGGTAGCATGTTTACTAACATCGTAGGTACGATGGTAAATTTTGTTGTGACCCGCTATGTAGTTAAGCCGTTGATGCTTTCGGATCCCATGTTTGATATCTACTTTTGCGATGATGGGTTCATTTGTATGCATGACCGTTCCCTCGTGAATTTGGCTGATTTTTCAGCTTCTATTAAGACCGCCTTCGGTATGAGTATAAATGAGAGGAAATCATACTGGACGACGAAAGTGGAGAATATTAATTTTCATATTACAATGATGGTGGTACGCCGTGTAAGCCATCCGAGGAACTTTTTGCGTCGATATTGTATCCGCAATATAATAAGGATGAGTGGACTTATACTATGGCCCGAGCTCTTTGTTGTCTCATGGCATCGGCCGGCAACAATTACGACGTTTACATGGCAGTGCTTTCTGTCTATAATAGAGCCCGGCACCATGAAGGGGCCGTTGAGACGGTATTGATGTTGATTAGGTACCCTCATGAGGCGGCATTTGATCAACATGGGTGTAGAGCCCGAAGAGGTATCGTATAAGTATCTACACGATTACCGGTTAACAGTACCTAGGAGCACCTTTACTAAGATAATAAAGAACATAATGGTGTGAATACCAACAATTCCAAATTATTTTACAAATTTTATATACAAATCACTCCATTTAAATTAAAAATTATATTAATTGCTCTTTTAAGTGTGCTTTTTTCCCAACATAAAATTCAAAAATGTGAATTAGTTTCAATTTTTTTTTATTTTATAAAAAGTTATATAAAGTTGTTGTACCTAACTAAATTTTTATTATAAATGGCTTTAAGTATTGCTTTTTGGTTAAAAAGAGTGTTTTAAGGAAAATTTTAGAACATTGTTAAAGCAAAACTAATATTATATATTTTTTGTTTTACCAGCAGCAGCGTAATTTAGTCCAGCATCTAGGAAATGTTCACTAGAAGTTGTTTCATTATTAACTGTTTTGTTTGCATCGACATTTACAGTAATGTTTTTAGAAATGTTATGTGGATTTTCACGATCATTAGCCAAAGATGAGTCACCTCCCGAATGACGAATAAGACCATATCCTACATAATTATCGTCAGTTTTACGGTGTGATGTTTCTGGCACATTTATTAACTCGTAATCGTTTTGTGGAGCATTGCATATTATATTATTGTTTGACAAAGGGGCAACTGTTACAATTGTTTTGTAACCATTTGATGTTTTATGATTGGCTGACAGAAAGTCAAGGCGATCGTAATTTATATCGGAACAAATTTTTTTCAAGGTACTTTTACCACATTCTCCAATATCGATATCTATCAGTTTTGGATAAGAAATACTTTTCGACTTACTACGAGCCCATATTATATCATTGAGATCTGTTGAACTAATATGCTCATTATGTTTAACATCATTGATACCCAATGTTTTCCATGCATCTGTTATTGTTTCAATACTTTCATAATCACGTTCATTCCTTAAATCACTTTGTGCCGGATGGTTTGAAGTATGGATTTCAAGTTCTTCAGAGTTTTTGCATACTTCGGGTGAAGATGGTTTTAAAATGACAGAAGATCCTGCGGATTTATTGGGATCGGATGATGATGAAATTGAAACGGCTTCGAATCTATTATATTTTATGAAATTTTCGTTGTGAAGTTGCCTGTTTGAAGGCAAGAATTGTAAAGTAGGCGCCAGATTCAAATTATCAGTTGTATATATTTTACGAGGAGGCTTGTGTGGTATAGTTTTCTGAGGAACCATTACACTCATGCTACTAAAAGATTCGCAAATTGGCATTAGGCTGCGAACGGTTAAGCTACTTTGTGTAGAGTTAATATCAAATTCGGCCCTACTTTGATTAGATGGTGATGGTGGTAATGGACTACGAGATCGCGCTTCCATTGAAGCTGCCACATGTAATTGGTTTTCACAGCTATCTAATTTAACACCATTGTTTGTAATCATTTTTTTCATTGACTTCATTTTTGACGACATACAACGAAATACTTCTTGCGGGTTTGTATGATCTAATGTAAACACACCTTCCCCAGTAAAACACTTTCTTCCAGCTTCAAATGTAAATTTTCCATTCCTATAACCGTACTTTCTAATAAATCTATATGGCCAGTTTGAAATTATGTTATTTAAATCATTTGTAGATTTTAACTGTAATTCAGTTGCAGTCAAATGCAGCATATATACTTTTGACTCAATATTACAACGAATAGAAGCCTCCGAAGGTATCAAGGTAACAATAAACAATCCATCGCCGTAAGAGCTGCAGTATAAATCGTTATCTTCTTCAATTGCAGACTGTGCCAACATTGTATCATTCTTGCTGCGAAAGGCCACTGTTTGTAGAGCATTTACCCACTCCTTCAAACTTTCGTCGTTTAATGTATTTAAAGTTAGAGTTCCTGTTTTTTTAACTATGTATATTAAGTTAACAGGAGACGGTTCTTGAGTAATTTTAACACAATTTTCTAGTGTGACAATTTTTGCATTTTTATCGTCCTTTGATTCACATATTTCCAAACGTTCTATTCCATATTGACTGGATTTGAAAAGAAGACAAAATTTTTGGCACGATTTCTGGAAAATAGAAAACAGTTGCAGGCAATATAAACATCTATATTATTGCTCTCTGAAATAATGGTAAAATTATAGGCAAAGGTAAAAAAATAATCACTTTATCACTGATCAATGGAAACTATCATTATGATTGGAATCTTTAAATTTTAATTTATCAATTTTTGTTACTGTTGTTAATAACTTTGCGTTTCTCTGGATTACAACGAGTAAATCGCTAACGGGTAGGTTAAACTCAGATTGATATTGTCATTGTTGTGTTTGGCTTTCTCTAATCTGGATGTTCACGTATGTATATACATATCTAGCGATCTGACGCCACAAATCAATTTTTTCAAGTCTATCATGGAACATCACAGGTGCGTAAGACGCATTTCTAGTTGCCAAATCTGCTTTTTCATTGCCTAAGATTCCTATATGACTAGGCACCCAGTGTAATTTGATATCCCCCTGATTCTTGTTGCTATGTTCCAATTATTGTATTACCTTAGGCACTGACAAAATGTCTGTAAATATTGCGGTTTTATGTTTTATTCTATTTGCAGCTTCGGCTGTGAATATGGGGTATAATTCGTACATTATATGAAGTGCCGCGTTATCGCCTACGTCATTTACTATTGCATATGCAGGCACGGTATATTCTCATTTTGATCCGCCCAAGTTTTTAAATATTGTTCCCTGCTTGTTCAATTTTTGTTAAGCTTGGATAAAGATTAATCCAGAATTGTATTTCTAAATTCACATCGAGGATTGGTTATCAATTTTTTTTGTTGAGATTTCTACGGGAATGTTCATTTCACGCGCTCTGGCCAAAGATAGGGTAATTAATGCGTTTAGGCCTTTTAGCTGATTTGTTCATAATATCGCGTTGGACTTGTCAACATTTTCGGAAGGATTCTACCTTTTGTCAGTAGCATTCTGTTTTCTAAACAAGGAAGCCCTCCTTCATTCAGAATGTTAGTAATTAGAGTGGTTCTGTAAGCACGTTCTGCTTTATGATAAGCTGGCTTAATTATATTTCAAGTTGACTTAGGGCTGTTTGCATACAGAAACATGCCATAGTCTAATTTGTTCAAAATAGATCTTGTTAAATAAATTAATGTTTTGACGATGATGTTAGCTCTGCAGAGGATGCAGTGATCATTCAAGTTATATTTCTGGGCAAATACTATTCAACATTTTCTAAACTAAATCCATTTGCTTGTATTTTGTACCTATCTGAATCGTAATTATGTTTCCTACAAATATGAATTTTTTTTGATTTCTGTAGTGAAATTTTTCCTCCGGAATAATTTGTCCATTCTAGTAAATCGGCGATGGTTTTTGTTAAGATGTTAGTTGAGTCATTGTTCTTTTGCAAAGTAAGTAAAGATCATGCGCATATAGACAATGGTCGATGTATTTAGTATTAAGATCTTGCTGACTCATAAAAGGCAATTTGAAATAGTACATAGCTTCACTGAAAGGGGTGACCCCAGTGGAATTCATTTTTCCAAGTAAAACGTTTTAGATAAGAAATTATTGACTTTTATTTTAAAATTCCGTTTTGTGAGGAATGATTTTGCGACATAAAAAATTTTTTGCCCAACTTGCCAAAATTTCAGCGTACAGAACATGTCGCGATGGCCGGTCCGGTCAAAAGCTTTCTTAAAATCGATAGAGAGAATAGCGACGTGATTTTTTGCCGACAAAGTTTTGGTTATGTATTTGTCAAGATATAATAAAACGTCATCGCACTCCTTGTTTGTGAAGCAGGCTTATAAATCCTTGATGCCGAGCATTTTGCCAATCTACGTTTTGTGCCTAATAATACTGATTCTCGATTATTAAAGCTTTTTTTTTGGTTCTAAATATTAATTAATTTCACCTGGCTACAAACGCCATCAGATCTGGTAGAATAAAATATTTATCACGTATGTATGTATGTACTTATATATATATATATATATATATATATATATATATACATATACATATATATATATATATATATATATATATATATATATATATAGATTAATACTACCGTGAACAATATTTACAAAAAGATAAGCTACTATCAAATTTTTAGTTTGGTTATTCCGATGAATTTAGAAATTCTATCCTAAGAAGTTCCAAGGCAGAAAAGCCCCCAAAAAGTTTCCATCGTTGGTTCGAGAGAAGTGGACAGACCAATAGTATGTTAAACCGGTATTATATGTATGTATTTTAAATAGAAAAACCATGGAAATTATGTACACTTTGCAACTTTTATTACAAAATAGGATTGTTTACATACACACATCACATATTGGGTACTTAAATATTTAACTGAAGTAAATCTATTGGATCATTTCTTAGCGCCTGCAATAATATCGAAATAATGTAAATAAAGCAACAATTTAAACATGTTGATAAATACATTTGTATACCCTGTGTCTATGTATATAAACATATTTACATGTTGAACCATGCTACCTATTATAATGTATATATCAGTTGTCTTATACAAAAATTAGGGCTCCCTGCATGATACCATGCATCAATGTCAGATAATTTTATTTTTATTTATTCATTATATTCTTGTTGAAGATCGTCTTAAACAAGTGGATTAACTATATTACAAAAACATTTGAAACAATAATATATATATATATATATATATATATATATATATATGTATATATATATATATATATATATATATATATGTATGTATATATATATATATATATATATATATATATGTATATATATATATATATATATATATATATATATATGTATATATATATATATATATATATATATGTATATATATATATATATATATATATATATGTATATATATATATATATATATATATATATATATGTATATATATATATATATATATATATATATATATGTATATATATATATATATATATATATATATATATATATATATATGTATATATATATATATATATATATATATGTATATATATATATATATATATATATATATATGTATATATATATATATATATATATATATATATATATATGTATATATATATATATATATATATATATATATATATATATGTATATATATATATATATATATATATATATATATATATGTATATATATATATATATATATATATATATATATATATATATATATGTATAGTAACATTGAAAAAAAGGTTTTGATACAAAAAAAAAAAGGAAACAATTTTGCTTATTTATTTATTATATTCTTGTTGAAGATCGTCTTAAACAAGTGGATTAACTATATTACAATATTTGAAACAATAATATATATGTAACTGACCGTCACTAATAGATTTTGTTTTATGAATGTTTCAATATGTAAAACAAGACTGCGAAACTACTTGGCATATTTTTCATTAATAAAATTTGGATACCAGCCTATTGTACATTTAACCATTCATAGCTAGGCATGTACATACATATCTGCAATTTACATCTGCATAGTTACACACATTCATACATATTTATGTTTGTATGGTCGTACTGCAATCAATGTACAAAGATGCCTAAGTGCCTACACATATATACGCACACAGTTCATACAATTCACACGCTGCCTGTAATTTTTGCCACTTTAAATAACACAGGAAATAGGCCTACTAATGTGCATACATATGTATATATTTCCATAGCTTATAACATAAAATTTTTATATATACATATCTACATATGAACATCAGTAAATATGCATTTATATCTTGAGTCTAATACAGTCCTTTTGTTTGTATATGCATACATAGGTGTGTATGTAAATTTGTAAGACCATTTATGGCTATAAAAGCCATCTATAAATGTACAAACGTTGAGAATAATCATACCTTTTTGGATATTCGATGAAGTGGAAATCCAGATTGTGCTGGAACATTTAAATATCCTGACAAAATTGGGACTTCTTTATCCATTTTGAAAAATGCATTTACGTATTATACTTGTTTTTGTTGAAGTTTTTTAATTTTTCATTAAACATTTTGCACACAAAAACAAAATATGTTTACAGCTCAGAGATGGAATATTAAGTACTACGCGTTAGTGTTGCCAGAATTTTTAACATAGTAATTAGGGGCGGCCAAATAATTTTCTTTAATCGCGCAATTCAGCTGTTTAATTTTTTAATATTTGCGAGATCCGAAAAGATTTAAAAATATAGACATGAGATTTCCATACAATCTTCTCCGCTTTGAATTGACATCATATCCATCCAATTTTAAATATATTTTAATTTTAAATGACCTACCACCATTTATATGCTGATCATTCTTTTCATTGTTAGGGTTGGCGTAATCTAAAGGTCTATCATTCCACTAATGGTTGCATGGAGTGGCTTTATTTTGTCGCTATGATTCCTTTCATCCACTTACTTTTGTATAGACCTTTAAATCTTAGCTGCTTAGTTTGCAAGAGTATGACCAAGGCGGCTTAATATGACCTGTGCTGAAATTGTCAACTGTCTAGAATTTAGATTTTTGTTGTATTTCCAACACCCAAACTTTGGCACGGGGTTATAAATTTTCTTTAAAAATGTATTCATGCATACGTACATAGATTTATTTTACATTATTTTATTTATAAAACACTATATTTAAAGAACAACCTAACTTAAGTAGAATTGTAATACATTTTTCTTTTAAACTTTTTGTCTTCAATAAATTCTATATTCCGTATTAATTTTGTTGCTTTAGCTATAACGTTCTCATCATTTGAAATCTCATTAGACTTCCTTTTTTTCTTCTTTTTTGAGATGCACGACTGATTAAGGACTTTACTGATAGATTCATCAATGTCACGTGTTAATTCTGTTACAAATGACATATCATATTGGCCAGTTTTTTTGGACAATTCAAATTGGTAAAGTGAGTCATCTAATGCCCGTTTTATTTTTAATGTTGACGATGAATTTATTATGGAATTACTATTGTTGATGCGGGTTCTTATTCTGCATTCTAATCTACTTTCTTCTACTTTGCGAGATGTTTCTTCTGCTTCGGATATAATTTTGTATGTGTCGTCCGCTGAAATCATACTCAGGTTACTTTCCGGATGTAGCGCCAGTGGTAAACTTAACGAAACTTCACTGTAGTCAATGGCTACCAGATCTAAAGCTTGATAATTCAGCCACCAAGGCTGTGTTTGAAAGTTTTTCAAGTCATCTTTCAAATATATAACTTTCATGTTTATTAATTCCCTTTTGAAACTCTCAAGCATTCTATTTATATGAGCAAATATTATGGGCTTGAAAACGGTCAAATAATTAGTCATACGCAGACATTCAGATAGATTTATATCATTTAAGAAGTTGATTTGACTGAAAAGATTTGAAATAGCCTCATGAGCGATTTTTGTAATGTCAAAATCATTATCTTTAAGGCATTTAGAAGTATATTTCAATAGCCATAGTTTTAAGCCTTCTATATCAGAAGGATATTTTTCTATAGCAGGCATATACAAACTTTGTAAAAGCCTTTTAATTACTTTTTTTTCTGTTTTATCTTTCCAGTTGACGGGGAAATATTCTAGACCTAATGGTATGTTAAAACATGAATTGTCTGGTACGAATTCTCTTAGTTCTTCGGGAAACTGCGGCATTTCATCGAAATCTTCTTGAGTTATGTGCAATAAATGGTCTAAAGCTTTGTGATATATACCCAATACATGCTCAGGTAAGCTGCAAATTTTATTAAAAATAGGATTGCTCTTTGCTGAACCGCACCATCTCTGCCACATTTCTTCTCCAAGTGAAGTTTCTAGAAATGGCAATATATTTTGCATTGCCAGAGCCTGTATTTCATTAGAGTTTACTGAAAAGCTTTCCGTTGTTATAAAATCGACCGCATACATAAATAACTTTCGAAAATTAAATTCTCTTTTTTTAATTTTACAACCCAAAATTATATATGAATATATTAATCCATCTTCCTGCAAAGTATCTAAATCCAAAATTTCAGCCAGCTCCTTTTTATTACATTTGCAATTGTATGCAATAATGGCCAATGGAATACGTTTTAGATTTTTTGTTAATTTTAATACATTGTAAAGACGTTTACGGCTTTGTGTATCTATTTCAACCCCAGTAATAAAACACAATATACCATCATTATGATCTCCATCTGTAGTTATCTCAATTCCAAGTTCATTCTTGGGTATTATTCCATTAAATTTTCGAACGCATAAGGCTACATTATGCTCAATGCCATTAACAAACGGACCAGACTTAGTCTCGTCGTTTTCTATCAATTCGAATAGCCGTTTATTTGCAAGATTTTCGAATCCAAGTAATTCTTCTTGTTTTCCTGGTAGCGTAATTAGAAATTTAAAATATTTTCTCTGTTGTAGTATACCACAAGATGTAAAGGTTTGTGTTGGTAATAAATGCTGACCGACTAATGCAAATAAATTTATTTTTTCCGTATCGTAGCCGAAATTTGCATACTCTAATTCAATATATTTGTTAAAATCATATGGTTTTCCGTAACGATAACGCTTCATCATTGACATGTTCTGTTGCTGGCAAGGATGTTTAACAGATTGTGCATACTCGCTTCGAGTATTTGTTGTGACCCATAAAGGAGTATCTTCTACCAATTTCTTTTGTTCCTTTTTCTTGCGTAAATGATTTAACCATCTGTTAAAATACCGGTTCAATAGCAATTGGTCGTAACACACAAGAGCATACTCTTTGTTTGCTATATCCTCTACGATTTCTTTTACAACTTCAGTTAACAATATTTCCTTTTCCACTTCGGAAGCTTTTATGATGTTCTGTGAAAGAAGCAGTTCAGTTTTGGCAAGTCTGGACACTTCTTCATCAATTAATTGCATAATCAATAATTTAGTTGTCTCTAAAGCGTTTTCTTCGAAAGCTTTCAATTGATTAATTTCCCTTTCACGATCTTCCTGTCGTTTTTGCTCTTCTTTTAACTTCCCTAGTTCCATATTTCTTTGTTTCTCTCTTTGGACTTGTTTAGTTGTTTCATTTTCTGCAATAATACCTCTATCCATTTCGTTTTCTATTGTGTTAATTGGTTCTGATTTCCCTTCGGAAGCAGTCACTGGAATAAGAAATGAGTTTTCTGTACTCCTATGAAATTCTTGTACAGCGGTTTCCTTCACGAGACTCTGGCTCATGTTCGGTTTTTTGAAGAGGTCTGCTGTTTCCTTTACAGCTATACCAAATATGTTAGCACCATCTGTCTGGACCTTTGTTGCCATGTCATCAAAAATGCTTCCCGAAGAAGCATTTGAAGGTTTTTCTGAAGATGTTTGAAAAAAAGGACTAGGAGCTTGTTTAGATTGTATTTTGAGTAAAGGTGTTTTAAATATAGATTCGTTCGTTGCACTTGTAGATACAGGACCGCTAAATATATTGTCTTGGAATTTAAATTTTACAGGAGATGGAAATTTTTCTTCTTTATTAGTAATTAGCGCATCCAATGATTTTTCTTGCATTTCTTTCGCCATACTATTTTCTTCCTGAGAATGTTTCTTTTGCAGTTTTGTAAAACTTACTGAGCACGCTTGCGGTATTTTAAACAAGTTGAATTCGTTATTTGAAACTAAAGTTGAATCTGGTGGCTTTTGTTGATTACTAGATTTGTTTTTTGATATAGACAATGTTTGTATTAAATGATGATCCACCGCCAATAATTCGATTTTGAACATTCCATTCTCATCAAAACTACTCTGTGGTGTATGATCCTCAAATGAAGAAGGCGACGGTAATCTTCCCCCATATATACATTCACCAATTGACACTTGCCGTTTTGATTCAACAAGCTAAATATACAATAGCAAGTTATATATACATATTTTATATTTGGAATTGTATATTTTAAATACTTACTTTTAAGGCTCTATCCATTGCATATTCAATGTTAGATTTGTTCAAACGGTCTAGCAAAACACGTTTATCTAATAGCTCACATTGCAATCCATAGTGATTGAAAAAACTTACTGCCGAAGATTCATCATCAAATCCGAGGATACTAGTCAAGTATGATAGTGGTAAATATACGTCATTTTTGCGCCAATTATGCGATTTTATTATTGCATCCATTGCTCGAACTCTTAACTTTACGAAATATCCCAATAATATACAAGCCGACAAGTAAGATGTATCAGAGGACTTAATCATTGAAAAAAATTTTACATAATTATTATTTTGTAATGCGTTATAAAACGCAATTGCTCGCTTTATTTCAACACTTTTTTGGATGAACTCCGGCAGTTGCTTAACTTCCCATAAAAAGTTTGAATCGCCTAAATTCAAAAGTATGACATAGCTTCGAAATTCTGACTCGCAAGGGCACACTACACCTTTTATTCTCAAGTCATGGTACATATATTTTAAAGTTTGTAGACATTTGGTTAAATTTTCGGCGTTAATCTTTTTATCAAATACTGATGGATCTTCAGCTACTAAACGTGCAGCACAATGTATGTGAAAGCGAGCACATTGTTCTACCAACTGTACCGCTCCCAAAGAACAAAGTTCTTGCTGTGTTATATCCTTCCTAATGGATCGTGTCCTATCCCATACGAAGTGAAACCATTCTCCCAACGAAGTTTTTGGATCGTCACATAGCCCCATAATACGATGCACTAAATATAGCATTGTCATTTGTAGAACTGATTCAGATCTTAATTCATGTGGCAGTGGCACTTCCTGATCTGCACTACTTCGAGAATATTCCTTAACCGCCTTCGCATGTGAAATGTTTGATTCGCTACTTTCATCAGCCATTTCAAATATTGAAACCTAAAAAATTATAATAGTAGTACTAACTAGAATTGTTTCTTGGAAACAATATTCTACCTGTCTCTGAAATTCTCTCATCAATCTCTCTTTTTCTGGACACATATCTGGGCATATTCCTTTCGTTGCTACCGCCTTTTTAATATCAGTTTGTCGAATAGTTGTCAATCTTATTAATTTATCTCTTGCATCTAAAACTCTGTATTTTTCTTCGACGGAGAGAGCGGGAGTTTTTAATATATCTTCGAGTTCTTGGCGAACTGCGGTTTCAATTTTTATAATTTCAGGTTGAGGAGAATTTTGTTTATTAAAAGTGACTGCTTTATTTGGTTTGGGGGAATAAAACAGGTTAGTAGATTGTTTACAGTTTCGGGCCAATCCGTTTGCTTTCTTTAATGCCGATGCCCGCAAGCTTGTGTCTAGCATATGAGCAGGAGACATTGCCAGCAGTTCTGCTTGCACCTCCGGATCCACCCATTCTTCGGTGTTTTGTACATGAGCTACTTCATGTTCTGCATAGCTAACAACAAAATCTACACCATTGAAATTACCTGCGTTCAATAAAGCGTTAGCTGCGTCTTCCTTATTTTCATACTCAACTGTACAGCTCAAACGTTTCGGTCGTAGTATAAACCTTTTTATTTTACCGTATTTACTGAAGTGTTTTTTTGCCACTATTTTGTCCAAAAACAATTCCGGTATATCTTCGCAACTAAACACGCATATCATATGAATATATTGTATTTGTTTATATTGCTTAAATTATTAATACATACGCTATAGCCTTATAATTTATGTTATCCCTCGAAGAATTTTGACTTTCATCGTCAGACATTTTATATTTTGCAGTGTATAAACTGGTTTAAAAGATTCTCACATCTATTTTATAACTCTTTCAAATGTAAAATCACATACGGATTGTGTGCACACCCGGCAAACAACTGTTTGGTTTTTATCAGAGTTGCCAATACAGAAATGATTTTGTACCCTACACATGTCAGAAAATCCCCCATTTCGATTATATATAACAATATACGACTTAATTGTGAACTTGATCGAGTTTCATCATGTGTATAAAATTTTATACAAAACCACATTCAATGGCGATATATTCACTGTAGAGAAGCTTTGCTGTAAGTTCAGTGGCCATGTGCTCATCACGCACATGTTAGTTTGTGTCCTTCGATATTGAAGAGGAATCAAGTTACCAACTAAAACCATGGAATTGTAAACTGAAACCGGCAGCTCTGCCAGGTTTATAGCTGGATAATTGTAATATTCATGTAAATGTTTTAGATTGTCTAACAACATATGTACATAGATTGCTACACTTGTACCCTACGTGCATCATATATTAGAACGTAGTAGCCAACTAAACGTAACGCGATTTCAGAAAATTAAATTGTATATTTGACTTGAACTTCGGTCACCTACCACAAAATTACAATAATGTAATATTTTGTATGTTTATGACACAGAAACTCCAATATATTTTATTTAATTAAACTACTGCGTTACACATGCATACATACATATAGATGTGAATATGCATGTACGATACTACTCCGAAAACGTATATATTACATTTCATAAACCAAAACAAAAATTATTTTAATTAAATATACCGACCCTCTAGCGCCAAATACATATTTATATACAATTTTTTTTTAATTATCTAAAAAATTGGCTGCAGCTCATATTAAAATTTTCTATATTGGAAAATAATAACAAAGCTTACATATTTGGAGCTAAAGGATCTAACATACATATATCAATACAGCATAACAATTATTTTTAATAAATTTTTTAGGAAAAACTCCATGACTAGTTGATCTTGGAATCTATTGCAAATGATGTTGGACTTTGCACTGTCTCAATGCCTCATTGAAACCTTCACACAAAGTTAAATCCGATTGGCCTTGAGCACATTGTAGAAATTGTTTGATTTCCCAACTGCATGGTCCCTGCGGCTCGTTGGGTTGAGCAACACCGCTGTACTGTTGAGTTTGACCTGTAGGAGGTGCAGCAACCGGTGCTGCTTCTTTATCGGATCCGCTAAAAATGCTTGTAATACCATGACCAACAGCATGTCCTACAGCGGAACCAACAGCGACTCCACCGGCGGTTGCAGCCATTTGTTGAAACATGGAAGGTTGTTGTGGGGCTCCTACTGCAGTTGGTGCAGCCTGTATAGGTGCCGGTGCTGAAGGGGCAACACGTGCTGGCACAGTTGGTGCTGGAGCAGGTGCAGCTCTAGAATATTTTTCATTATTACTATGACAGCTATTGCTTTGAAATCAACATTAGGGAAAATTTCTTGAGTTTAACTTTGCAATTTATTTTTACACAACACATGTGCACATGAATATAGAAATGTAAGCGTGTATATTCTACTTGGAAATTTTGGCAAAAAACGGTATGAATGTACATAAAAATATGAGGTTATGTAACTATTGTGATCAATATTTTTATGTGGTATAATTTCGTCACATTGAGAAATATTGTTCGTATGTGCATTCATCCATACATAGTATATAAAAATGTTATATTTGTTTTCTTTTCATTAAGGTAACCACAAAAATAATTTGATTACAAACTCAAAAATTTTTCCGTATTTTATAATAGTATACATATGTATAAAATCATAACTATTTGCATACCTTCTGGTAGCTGGTGGTGGGCTTGCAGAACGTCCACGTCTGACCATTGTTATTGCTCTTAATTTAATTTGATGAAGTTATTTAACGATACTTTTTAATTTTTCACACTCAAACGTTGTTTGCTGTGCACTGTTTAATTCGATTGTAATGGATTTTCTATTTACAAAGACGTCAATTGTCAGTTTTCGAAAAACTAGAAACTTCGAATCAGGGATGATAAATACAATTTTTTAAAATACTACCAGACAAGGCGCATCTATACTAGGTGACCTTAATACGAAAAATGGTGAACAGCTGATACAATTCGCCTCATTCGCCTTGAAGTCGTTTGTCGAAATCTTCTGCTTTCGCCTTGAAGTCGGTTGTCAAAATCTGCTTTTGTTGCTT
>OY776280.1:72245379-72247879 GCA_963675445.1 Linnaemya vulpina | reverse complement strand
GTCAAATAGCTGCTAGTCCCATATCTGGCAGTGCATCGTCCAAATGCCACAACGCACAGACAGACAGACAATGGCACATGTGAATGAAAATTACAAAATAAAAGATGATATATACGTAAGTATATGAACTTATATTTCTTACTTTCTTCATGTCTGACAGAAATCCTTTCTTAATTCTGTTTTTAGTTGTCATTGTCACAAATTGTTCGACTGTTAGAATGTGAGCACACGAGTGGGTGTGTGTGCGTGTGCCTTAAAATGTCTAAGGACGTGTTTAAGACACATACATCCGCATTGTGTATCTGTCTATGATTAAGTATATTTTAGCAGAAATTAATGCATTTTCAATTCCAAGGACAAAATGTGTGGGATTCGAAGCACGTACAGGCATAACATAGAGTGTGTATGTACAGTAAATACCGGATATAACAAACTCTAAGTATGTCACAAAATTATTTTTTATATACGACTTTTTTGTAAGCAATTATTTTTCACAGGAAAGTTTTCTCTAATTCAATCAAGCACAAAAAATTTAACAATTGTTTATAGAAAGTAAAACAAGTGAAATTGGGAAAATTTAACATTTTCACAATTTAACATTTCATTAAAAAAAACAGTTTTTATGCACAATCGTTGATGTTTCCAAAAATTTTCTTGCATCAGGGGGCAAATTACGGTATTCGATACGATTCGAAATTTTAAAATATTTCCATATAAACTCTATTGAAATATTTCATAATTTCGTTCGATAACGAGTGCTGTAATTTGCCCCCAGGTTTTTTCTTATAAACGGTTTCCGTTTCGAAAACATTTTTTCTATGCAAAGTACAGAAAAGACACGGTACTTTTGGTCCACTTTATTTTAAACGGTTTTTTCTTATATGCGGTGTGCATATATGCGGTATCTACTATATTGAAATGCAATTTAAAATTAAATAACAATATGCTTGGCATTTTAGAGATCTTTTCTTTAAATACGTTATGGAATTAAAAAATATAGTGTGTGTTTGATGCTCATCGGTTTACTATAAAGAGTGAAAGATTTTCGTTATTATTCTCAGTTGATTAAGTTATAATCCAATTTGTAATTGCTGGTGCATGATGGACATTTCGGATGCGCTACACCCAGAGAAACCTTGACAGACATTTGAAAGATGTTACGTTTCACTCATACTATCATCAATGGATCTTTCAAAGTGATGATATCTCTCATACAATATGTTTTGCATCAATTTGAAATTGGAAAGCATTTAAGAAAATACTCTTTATGTTTTTATCTTCTCTTGTAAAGTTACACGGCATCAATGATTTGTAGATGTACTTATCGCTCATTTACTTAAAAAAAGCTTGGTTTGCATAAAACGCTTTTAAAGTTCTAATTTTCTAACAATTGAATGAAAATCTAAAAAGTAACTTTTCTCTCATGACTAAAGTGAAATTTATAAAACGTCATTAGCTCCGAAAATACATTTGCTTAGTTATGACAGTATTGCAGTAAATGAGCGATTTGTATATTCCCCACAATATTTCCATTTGTATGATATAAAACTCTTAGCAATTAATTTTTTAATATAAATATTTCAAATGAAATTTAAACCATCTAAATCCCAAGGACCTAATCAATACTTCCTTTTGCTTAAACATTTAATGAATAAAAAGGGGAACAGCTTTTAGTATAAATCTGAATTCAAATCATATTATTTTCAAAATATGTACATGTCATACATACAAAATGTATGAAAGATTGTAGTTGGCAAAACATTTCAGTAAGAAATTCAACAGCAAAAAAGAAGGCGAAACTACAATGAACACAAAAAAAGTTATTTATTTTAAGAGGGTTGCACTATTTATGTTCTGAACAAGCATTTTTAAAGTAAGAAATTTTCTTTTTTTTCTAAAGAAAAGTTTTTCTTATAATAATGCTGCCGTGTTTATTAAAACCGATGTGTACTTGATATGTGATTTAAACACAATTTTCTTACAAAATCAATTTTAAAGCATCCTTTAAGTTCACTTTATTTTTTATGAATAAGACCTTTAACATATTTTTGTTAAAATATTAAAAAAAAAATTATAATTTTTGAAATTTTAGTGAAAAAGAAGTGTTTTAAAACCACGAATGTAAAATTTTAAAACCAAAATGTACATTTTGGTTTTAAAAATAAAAATTTTAAATCATTTTAGAATTCAGTTTTTAATTAATTAAATTTCTTTTTATTTAGCAAATACAATTTTCAACCTCGGCGAAAGTTCATAAACCTAAACTTGACAAAGCAAATCGTAAAATGCCGGTTTTCGTCCCGCCTTCTTTTATGGGGGAAAGTTTGAAAAAAGATTGCAATTAATGAATATCTAAAAAGTAAGTATTTGATTTTTTAAGGCGTATTCCAATTTGTGCCAATTGATGCGGACAGGGTGTTTAGCCATAAATCGGCGCCTGGCAAATCAGTTACTTCATTATACATTCATATCAAAAGCTTATTTATAAAAACCTTATTTT
>OY776280.1:72160379-72242879 GCA_963675445.1 Linnaemya vulpina | reverse complement strand
TAGCGCTCACGTGAATCTTAAAACGAACATATGCTCCAAAGTACTTCCGAAATATACAATTTGAATACTGCTCTAGTACACAGGTTATTGAATTGCGCTTTCTAGTACTTTACTCGTAACATTACTGAGTTGAGTGTTGAAACCAAAATATACCCTACTTGCACATTCTTTACTTTAATGTATCCAATTTTTTTTTTGGTTTTAGTCAAACATTTCTTTCAACACACAACTTACTTCACGTGTTAAATCCATTTCTTCTTCTTCTCTACTAACAATCACGACGTTTGTTGACAATATGAGAAAATGTTGCCATATTTTCAATCGTTATTGAACTAGATTAATTGAAGTTTTTCTTGTTGTAGAACTATTTGACTTGGAATATTTATTAAGTAATTAAAAATGATGATGTTTTAATTTAACAAAATAATACCTACAACTAAATACAATAAATATTAATTGTTAATAATTTGTTATTTGATTTATATTGATTGTTATTATAAATATGATTATTTATAGAAGTTTTTTTTAAGTTTAGTTTTAAAATTTAATTTGATTTTGCTTAATAGTTAAACGTTCGCTAACAAATCAACATTTTTTAATTTATTAATTAATATCTAATTAAGTTATTTAAAAATATTAAGAGACTATAGATTTTTTGAAGGCTGATGTATAAAGTTTATATAAAGTGTGGAGATTTAACAAAGTCGTTCTAATTTGATGTCATTCGATTATTTAATTTTATTCAATTAAGAGTCTAAAAGTAAGTGATATGTTTGTTAGTTTTAATGAAATAATTTAAGAACTACCAGTCATTTGGTAACGTTAAACATGTATTAAACTTTAGTCGTGTTTAAAAAGAATTATGTTCCTGGCGACCATAGCGCAAAATCGCTAATACGCTTTTACCACGTCATTAATTTATTACAATTAATGTTTAAAGTGTTGACCTTCATGGTGAGAATATTTAATATTTATATTGAGAAAGTATTTATTTAGAAAACAATTTAATAAATTTTTATTCGTTTTTTTTTATATCATAATATAAAAACGTGTTAATTTAAAAATGATTAGGTTGAGAAATTGTATGGTCTTGAAGATTTATGCGTTGATTTTTTTAATAAATTTTGATTCTAGTTACTATTTAAGTTAAAATTTCAAATATTTTTCCTTATTAATATTATGGCTCAAGCTAAACTACAAATATTATGCAAAAAGAAAAAATTAATTTTAAAGTTTAATATGTGTTTTTTTTTAATATTAAAAATTTATTCGTAAGTTATAGAAACACTTGACTTGGGTGTTGGCAATGGTGATGTTGTATTTTCTTCTTCCTCATCATTTTCTTGTGAATCTTCTGGTTCTCCCAAAGCGTGTACGAATTCATAAAAGTCTATGCGACCATCACCGTCGACATCAACTTCCTTAATCATGTCTTCAACTGTTTACATGCAGCATCAAAAGGAGTAAAAAGTTGTACATTTTATAAATACAACTATAGTAGATACGAATTTGTATAGCTTTTTCACATCATACAAATAAAAAAAGCCTCTAACTTGTTTTGTTTTTTAAACCAGTGTAATTTTTTTTATAAAAAAAATCGATGAAGTTATTAAACATTTAAAAAAATTTAAATCACTATTATTTTATCAATTCACTACCATTAAGTTGGATTATAGATGCGTGGGTTCAAAGATTGGTGATTATTTTTATGGACGAAGTATGTTTGATTTAACACTCCGTGCGGTCTTTTTATAATTATTTAATAAAAATTCATTTGGCAATACTTACTTTCTTCCTCATCTAAGTCTTCTCCCAAACATTGTAGCACAGCCCTTAAGTCCGATGCGGTTATATAGCCGCGGTTATGCTTATCAAAAACACGAAATGCATCTCTTAACTCCCGTTCCTCTTGATCGGCTGATGAAAGACCCGATTTGTCTTCGTAAGCCATGTTCGAGAGAATATCAACAAATTCTTCAAAACTAACATTGCCGTCGCCTGGAAACAGCAGAAAAATATTACTTGTATATTTTTAATTATTAATTTTTTATAAAATTTGTAATTGTTGACTATTGGGTCGGCCCTTTGATTTAATCAAAATTCATATATTTATTTAATTTTTTGTTATTACCACCGTTTTCAGAGAAATATTTTCTTATGGATTATACAACCTAATTATTTTACTCACCATCAACATCGATTTCCTGTAACATTTCTTGCAGCTCTTCCACACGAGCAAATTGACCTAAAGAACGCATTACAGTTCCGAGCTCTTCTTTGGTTATGCAACCGTCACCATCTTTATCAAATAAGCGGAACGCTTCACGAAATTCTGTAAAGAAATTATAATAAAATTGGAGTGATATATGTATGTATAAAAAATTTTAATAATCCTGAGCTGCTCTCACAAGAGGGACCATTAAAAATGTGTTTTTACTAATTTTGAAATTTTAAATAAAAAATAAAACAAAAGTTGTGTGTGTTGGATTAAAAAGGTGATTTTTTTTTTAAGTGACAAATTTCACCGCCTACGGTAGTTATTTTACTGAAGTACTGTATATTTTTATCAATCTTTCTATACACTTTTTTGATTTTTTAAAGTTATTTTTTGCATTACTTTTATAGATTTCACAATCTATTATTATTGCAAACTTTAGAAAGTTTATCTGATTTCTATTATCAGCCTTTTTATCTCTCTTCTTTTTTATTTACTCAGCTAATTGCGGAAGCACTACACAGACGAAATAGGACAGAAAGACAGTATACATACATCGATGCAGACGGTGCTTTGGAACACAATGTTTACCTGTTTATATTCAAACAAATCCAAATAACCTAATTTTTTGTAATTTTCTTTTATTACGACTGTCCAAAAGAAAATCATAATTTGATTAAAAACAACTATTATTCCATAATATACATATAGCAACATTCATTTAAGTTTTTACGGCCTTAAAAATATTTATTTTAGGCTCATAAAAAATTTTTATAAAAATATGTTATAAATTAAGCCTCTATAGTTTAAAAAATGAAATCTGACGAATTAACTAGATTTTGTATTTTTTAGGAAAACAAGTTTTTGATGCAAAAAGTACAGTTTTATATGCTTGTTGGTACAATTTCCATGGCATCATTTTGCAACCCTGATTTGTACACATTCCTACGCTTCTATTAATGTTCCTTCGTGTATGGGCTAGTTGTGCCTATTTCCTAATTTAATCGCAAAACAATATACATACATATTTTACTTACCTCTCATTTGTGATTTTGAGATTATGCGACCACTGTCGCCTTCATTAGAATCATTTGAAAACGTTCGTTGTGTAGAAAATTGACGTGTTTTCGATTTTCGTTTAGCACGTTGTTCACGCGAAGACCCAAATCTTAAGACTCCACCCTCCGTACTAGAAGTATTGTTAAGCTTATGTCCCTTTAATGAAGATTCTTCAAAGTAATCGTCATCTTCTTCCTCTTCATTATCGTCTTCTTCATCGTAATCCTCTTCATCGTATTCCTCTTCATCGTATTCCTCGTCTTCATCATCTTGTACCCGGTTTCGTTTTCTTTCTTGATCACTAAAATATTCTTCCCCATTGTCGTTATCTTCTTCTTTGGCGTAATCTTTGACATGCGTTCCACTAGAATATGATGAGTTAATTGAAGAAATCTGACGTTTGGCTGATAATCCGCTAGTGGTTAAATCACATGAAGAATCTGTATCGGGATCCGAAGTGTGTTTCGGTTTTCGTTGGTTTTCTTGTCGACGATTTCGTTGAGTAGAAATTTCTGATGTGGTGTTGTTGTCTTCACGACGTTTTGTTGTTATTGTTGTTTTATCTTCTGCTGGTACGTCCCCAGCGGCATTCCCCGGTGACATTGCTTTTTTACGCTGCCTCGATGAACGCCGCTTTGACGTTGCAAGAGTGTTTACTAAAATTTCATCCACGGATGGAGAGGCTGCTATCGATGTACTTTGTTCACTAGCTGCCGTTTCCATTGCATGTGAAATGTCAGTTCGTGTTTCATCGTATATTATTTGGTCCAGGCTTGTAAATACTTCTGCTGTCTCGTCGACACTCACGGATGTATTTCGTGTCTGAAAAATATTAAGAGATTTCTTCGCATCTCAAATAATGATTTAAGAATATGCAATATTTGTAAAGTGGGCGCATCTGATGCTGCTACGTAACGAAAGTCGTAATCAAAAAGGTCAAAAGAAAAAAGTTTTGCGCAATGTTTTAAGAGAAGTCGTATTCGTTAATTATCAACTAATCCCGCTTATGAATACGCCACATCATTGAACTACGGATGACTGTATCGCCTTCGATTCTTTGGAACTTCTTTGTGGTATCACAAATGTAATGTCGAGTATAGACGTTGCTGAATTCCGTATTGATCGAAGCATGAGTGAGTTGTTATTGGGTTTTGAGACACACGTTACTACAAATCGTACTAGTTCAAACTATTTCATTCCGATACATAAAGTGAATTTTAAAATAAATAGCAAAAGAACTGCGTTTAGCAAATCGTCTATTCATTTTTTGCACATATTTGCCTGTTTGTGTTTGATCTAGCAATCAAATAATGTTTTCCCTGCTGTCACTCCTGATCCGAAGATTGGATATTTTACAAAATTCCTAAGAATAAAAGAGTTTCTTGTCCAGTGTGTGTTCGAACTGCTATTTTTGGACAGAACAACAACATTTGTCATTAAAATACCTTATCTTAATTATGAATAATATAAAAACTTCTTCATCGCACTATGCAAAGTAATTATTGATCGAATAAAAAAATGACTATAATGTAATTTGAAGTATAAAATAGTATTTCATTGCACCAAATCTGAAGATCCAGTCAATTCATTCCCTTATAATTCAATTCGATACGAAATATTTCTATAATCATTTAATTCTAGAACTTACCATTAGCTGCCGAATTTCCCTGGCAAATGTTGAACCAGTGAAGAAATTATTAACCGCTGTAAAAAGCTTTTTTCCTTCCAACTTGACGGTATAGAATTTATAGCGTTAATGATAAAATTTTCGTCACAGGCACTTTTAACTAGTAAATCAAATTACAATTAACAGCAATTTGAAGAATATATAGAATTTTTAATTTCCAGCCTTCAGTTGTTTTTATCCTACCACAACATGAACTCTTGTGGTCATATTTTCGAGGAATTTAAACAACCGCTTCTTTCACAAGGATTTTACAATTTATGTATGTATGTATATTCTCTTCAAATGTTATATCTTTTTTAATTTTCGTTGTGCATTTTTATTAATGGACCAAAGTCAATTCATATTTCACTAATTGGCAATAATACTGCTGATTGGTTTTTAATGCACTGAATAATGTTGCTGTTAATAAAGTGTCCTGCATTGCTGATGCTTAAAGGACAAAATGCGTGTCCTTTTCTGTTTGTTTGCCAATTTTAATTGCGCTTGTAAATTATTAAATTTTTAATTGAATTTTAGCGCCCACATAAATGTCTATTAAATATTTAAAATCTGCAAATAAAATAAGAACAAAATAAAAAGTTGCAATATGAAATATTTACTAAGTGCATGTAAATATATGTACATGTGTATGTGGTACAAGTACATACTTTTTTGGGCATAATCAAATTTTGGTTTTATATAAACTTTCGTGTATTTGGGGAGTAAAGAACAGTGTCACTTGATAACAAGAACTTTATGCTGAGGTCAATTTCAAATATAAATTGTTACGAAATCGCATATACATGTTTATATCATTTATTTGAAATGAATTCTTTTCTTATTTTACGCAACGGGTAGAATGAAGCAGTAAATTTTTCCTAAGCTGGGCACACAATTCGAATGTGTACTACATAATAAGAGTAAATATACAAGGTTACAAAAACAAAATTTCGGTGAGTCTTCGACAAACATTGAAAAGAACTCACCAATAAACTCGCAATAAATGCGAAAGGTCATTTACATACGACAACAACTGTGCTGACCAAGCGCAGTTACAGGGGAGGGAAGAAGGGATAGTTAACCGCTCGAAATCTTACCAAACTGTAATTAGCAAATTACAGTTTTGTTTGATATAAAATTCCACAAAATCAAAAACGGTAAAGCTGGATCCGTCCCTGGTACTGGCATATCACAGAATAGTTCTTTTGTTGGCACAAAGTGATTCACCTGGTCACAAAAATTTGGTATAATAATATAAAAATAACGAATTTACAAATAATTGATAGTTACAGTTTCTATTATGATCAATAAAGTTTCTGCTGCGTTTTTAACTTATAATTATGGATGTGTATGTGCATACATGCATTTTGAAATTTTAATGTTTACTTGTGTATGAATATGTTATCGAATTACACACACACTGTGATGTGCATTTCAACTGGTCGGTTGCAGTTTTGCATAGTTTGAATATGTCAAATGCAATTTATGTAATTGTCAAATTCATTTCCGTTAACTTTATTAAAGGAAATTTTTTTACTTTAAGCCATCATTCATTATAAGCATTTAAATGAATTTTGCATTGAATGAAGTTTTTAATTGTCAAACAGAACTCATCTGCCTGCAGCTATAATCGAAATTGCTGTCAATAAACGAAACCTATACACATATGTAATTCAATCGATGTCAAATTATCATTCCTATAACTATTTAAAAAATATTTCATCATCTTTTTCGAAAGAAAAAAAAAACTAGACTAAAACAATTTCAGCAGACTAAAATCATGATAAACCTCTGTTTGTTGTACAAAAATGGGCAAATTACTTGCAAATGTTTCATTCGTACACGTTTTCGGACAATTAAGTATATATGTATGTATGTATACAATTTTTTGATTTTTCAAAAGTAGTGTATTATACCACATATGCGCCAGCAATCCTCGAAATATTTCTGATATGTACCTTTTGTTTGGTATTCTCTTGAGCTCGAGCAGCGATTCGGTTTTCGTGTCATTAGTCCTTAAAAAAAGTCGACCTATCAAGTGTGGTTTTAATCCTGTGAACAGGAAAAAGTCGCATAGGGTCTAATCTAACTCAGGCGTCACTACGGTAATGTTTTTAATAAAAAGTATAAAGTTTTTGTTTAAATTAATAAAATCCTATTCTGTTATTTCAAATAAAATGCAGCCAACTCAAATAAATGCACATTATCAAACCATTCACGGCCTGTTCGCCGCTATCACAAACTATCGTTCGATCGTACAAATAATTTTAAAACAAAATTGTATAATTTGTTTTTGCTTTAAATGTTATTTATGTGACCAAACAATAGCTGGCGATCTTGACATACAGACAGTTGACGAAGGAGCCCAAATATGTTACGGTTTGCAGGTTTATTTCTGTAGCACATCTAATCATATTGAAACAAAAATATAAACTATACGGAGAAAGGAATCTTTAGCTAATCTAAAATAAAATGCAAACATTGGATGGCATTTGCAGTATGTTTTACATACACCCGGATCACATAATTTTGTTTATTACAATTCGCATGAGATTCGGTTTATTATTTTAATTGTGTGAAAGAAAATATTTTTGATATTTATTTCGTTAGAAGGAGTGCTTTAATTTGTTCACGCAACAGAAATAATAAACATAACTTTCTGTTATTTTCGAAACTTTTAGCATCATCATCGCCAAGACGGAAAAATACTTGCTTAATTTTAAATTATTTAAATGAATATATAGTTCTCATAACGTTTTTATTGTTTAAGAAAAAGAACGAAAGTTTAAAGAAAAACTTTTTGATCATTATCATATAATTTCTAAAGTGACGAAATATTTTCACACAAAAGTTGTTCATATATTTCATATTACACTGTACAACACAATAAATAAATAACATGATTCGAATGGTTTACATGCACCAGGTTTTATTTTTGGACAAACTATTAGAATTCCCCAAAAATTTTGATTTTTGGGAGAAACTTAGTTTTTCCAATTTCGAACAGTTTTTTATGGTACACTTTTGAATAACTCATCGTCTTTTTTGATTGATGAAAGATGCATCGTTTGGATGGCATTTTTGTGCAAATATGTGATATCTTTGGTAAGTATCTTATCGTCCACTAATACTGATGAAACATATATGGTTTAAAAACTATTTTGCATAGATATGTACAGGCTATATTTTTATCTAATTGCCATAATAAGACCAACTTAGGAAGCCAACTAATAATTTACATTTAGGACATGCACTCTATTCTATATACTGTGTTCAGTAGATTCAATTTATTTTTTAATTATATTAAATTTTTAAATCTCCATTATATGAGCTTCTGCTATCCATTCGTTGAAAAAGTAATACACATTTTTAAATGTTCAATAAAAATGTTTTCTATTATTGGCTAACGTTTTTTAACTACATTTTGAGAAGCTTCCTAAATTAATACAATTGCAAAAGTTATTAAATGTTGTTAAAACAAATTAGTATTTCTTTGTCGTACTTTTGTACAATAACACGCTTATGTCCTTGTAATACGGGAGCTGTTCGATAACTCTACGACTTTCTACAGTAACGTTGAATACAACACCACTGTCGTTAACCACAAGCCATTAAGAAACTCCGACCCTGCCCATCATGTTCTCTAGATTTACCCAACAATTTTGTTTTAAGTGTATTTATTCGACAGAACGATAGAAGTGACATCGTGGGCCAGGGAGTAAATGTATTGATTTAAAAGCAGATTATATTGGAAAATAAAATGTTTATTTGTCAGAAAAATATTAAAATAGTGCGACCACATTCGATATCTATGGAAATTTTCATATACATTGTATTGAAATTTCGATCTATGTTCGATGTCTTAACTTTACGCCAGGTATCTACATCATTTTTATTCATATTTATTTCTTCTCATCTACCGAAGTATAGTTGAGGTTCAGGAAATTATTAAATTTTTAATACTACAGAAAACCACTTCCTTAAAAATCCTATTCGAAAATATAATAAAATTCTTTTATAAAAATTTTTCGTCTTGTTCGGGACGTACTACGTTCATTTTACGGTCGTCATAATCCCTTCAGTCTTTTATTTTTAATGTACTCTGAAAAACGTTTTCGACGTAAACGCCAACGCCTTACACAATCAGGATGATTATTTTTTTATGAACAACGAAATCTTTTTTGCTTCTATCAGACTAAGTAGTTAGAGCATGTTTTTTGGGATAAAATTTTATTTTGTTCTACGGTGTAGTGCATCTGTACTACAGCATTAAAACTTGTGAAACAAAGTTGCGAGGATGGCGTTGACGATTATAAATGGTGCAATAAAATGTTTTCAACTATTTTAATGCTCTTATATACAACTACATACACTTATTCTTTATTACTTCTACCACTACGTAATTTTTATCAACGCGCAAAGATGTTGCAAGTCATTAAAAATTATCTACTGCAAGAAAAAAATCATTTAAAGTGCATGTATTATATGAAAATATATACTCGAATAAAATCCTTAATAAATAAATATCAAGAATAAAATCGCTTCAATGTGAATTCAAAATTAACTTGCAGGCAAAAAGCGATTCTTGGAAAGACTTAAGACAGCAAATAGTCGAAACGACCAAAATTTGTCCCGAGATGAAGAAAAACTGTTTGAAATTACAACAAACAACTCGGAAGAAAAGTACAACTGGCCCCAAAATAAAGTGATATATTATTGAGAATTCTATATCATATTTATAATTTCCAATACAACAGTGCCAATAAAACTTACGGCAGGGTTAACTGTAAAACGAACTATCATATTAATCGCATATTTCACACAAAATCGCGGACAGTGGCGATGTTTTCGACAGATCTTGGATTTCACCTAAGGCGGGTGTTGATCGATCGTTTACTGGTTACACAAACAAGTCTTTTGACTTCTCATCGCATTTTTGCTGTTGTGTAAATACTGAAAACGAAAAAAAAGTCTTAAAAATGTTATAAAAATTATCTTTTGCAGGTCTTTAGTTAGTATAACTGATGCCATCTGTAACATAAAACATGAACAATCTTGTGAAATCCTTGAATACTTAGAGACAAAAGGAATATATAATTGATTCACACTCACACCGCTTTTACTCGCTTGTCATTGTGTATTTAAACGATAACGGAAACATTTTGACAATGCACCTGCTGCAGATATAAAATAGGTGTAAAAAAGGATATACGCCCACCCACTGCCCATCGCTCAAGAAATGAAAACTAATAAAATACATGTTGTTTGTCTAATTTATGTTTTTGAAAGAAAAGTTTAAAATCACATTTTTCTTTGTTTTTTTGAGTAAGACCAGCACTCAGGTAGTGATCCCTCCTTATTCAGTGCTTTTATGCAACTACATAAAGAACTACAACCACAGACAGTAACAATTATTACATTTACAACAAAAAATAATATATAATTTCTCACAAAAATACATATATAAAATCATAAAATAAAAATTATTTTTGTTGATAAAAATAAATAAAAATATTAGGAAAAAACGATTGAAAATGATCAAAATGATGCTTGAATTAGGTTTGCCATTTCAGCTTATGATTATTGTTTTTCCTTTGCAAGTTCAAGGATAATTATTATTTTCGGTGTCTGATCGAAATATAAAGCCTCATTAACGGACCTTGCTCACAAAATAAATTTCTTAAACTAATATTCGAACTACATATATCTACCACCAAAAATAAATTGAAAAGTGAAAAACTCGCTACAAAAAAATTGTTTACGATCAGGGACATTTCATTTCAGCACGAAATTATTCATTGTTCTTTGATCATAGACGAATCAATATTTTAAGGAATATTGTTACGAATAAAGTGGAGCACATCCTTTATATTTTGCCTCCAACATAAAGTTGAATGAATAGGAGGTGCTCAATAAATAAATATAATGTTTCTCATGGTAAGAAAAATACTTTTTCTTTAAAGTTAAAAGTTGGTTTAGAATATATTTGTTTTACACTTTTACAAATGATGTATGTAAATTAAAATGAATTAAAATTATGTCGATATTTTTATCAGAAGCAAGTACATATAAGTTTTGAAATGTGAGTAAAGCATTGGCATACATACTTAACAGCACTCACACATACACATCCATCCATACGTACATAATATACATATGCATTTTTTTCTATATTATGTTTGTTGGACTGACTGCTGATATATTATTTTAATATCCTTCTTTTAAACACAATTTTCTTTTTCATACACGTTTGTTTCTGTTTTGCGAATATTTTTATTTCAACTGTCTTTTATTGAACTAATTAACTCTAATAAATCTTAATCTCTTGCTATTAAATTTTAATATTTCTTTCTTTTAATTTTTTCGTTTACATTTAAAGCGTTTTTTGTCCGTTTTGCCAAGTTTATGGGTTTAAAGTTCCAATTAGACTGATGCTGTAGTAATTGTAGCATCCTTGTTATCAACCTGTTTGTATCCTTATTTAGTAGGATTTATATTTGATTCATTTTATTTGTTCCACACCTAAATTTTGTGGAACATTTTACTGATGCGCAACATCCGAAATTAAATTTATGATGCATTTTCGTTGGTTTGATTATTATTTCAGGAAGTTAGAGATAAGAAAAAACAGGATTTTAATTTTAACACTTGCATTGGCGGTTGGCTTGCATTAAGCAAATTATTCAAAGCGCTGGCAAAATGCTGTCAAGGCTATCAGAAAACAAATGGATTTAGATTTTAAGAAGGCTACAGTTATAAGGTGTTTGCAAATTCTTACATAAATAAAAATCTCATAGCGATTAAAAATAATGAAGATGGAATTTTAAACGCGTCTAAATTTAGCCATAAGACAAATTTTGAAATTTTGTTTTATTTCGTTTTGAAAGTTTTCTTTTCGAAACAAAAGTCAGAATAATTTTGACATCCATTAGTATTTTCCTTCCAACTAAATATGTACATGCATTATTTTTAATTGGTTTTACATGATAATTGTATCATTCTATTTTATTTTAGAGATAGGAAAATGGCTACTTTGGGAATGACAAATTTAAAATTGATGTAATCTTCAGATATTTTTTGTCGCTTAATTTAAGGTATATATGTCATTAAGATTTTGCTCTTCATCTTTATTGGCGAACTACTCCTATCACCGATGTTTTGTACAAGAACTTAAAAAACCGATTTTTTTTGTAAACACAACTACAATTTTAATTTAAAATGGGTTCCACATATTCATGAAATTTCCGTATATTTAGATCTACAATGGTTTATTACAGATTACAATTTATCAAAGGAACTATTGGTCAAAATTACGGGAGCTATTTGTCAGAATTTATGGAGATTCAATATCTACTTAATGGTTACAAGTGGGGATATGGTATTACACATAATCAAAATTTCACCAGCATAGTTCTACTGGAAACCCTAAAAGTAAACATATGTTTGGATCATATCTATTGGACATGCCACACACATAAACAATCAGCTGGATTTGTTGAAAAACGTTTTTATTTTAATGCTAGCTTTTAGCTGTGTATATATTTTGCCTTTTGGACCCAAATAATTCTTCTCACTACAACTACTGTTGGTCTTGTAGATATTAACAGCCTTTGGCTCCTGGAGATAATTCTAAAAATGTTTCGCAACATTGTGGTCGGGATTTCTGGTGGTGTCGACAGCGCTGTTACTGCATTTTTACTGAAGGAACGGGGTATAACTTTGTTTATAAATGGTTATTACTGTTTACATAATATATTTTATATATTAAAGGATTCAATGTATTGGCTGTATTTATGAAAAACTGGGACGAGTTTGATGAAATGGGACGTTGTACAGGCGAACAAGATTTGCTGGATGCTGAATACACTTGCAACAAACTAGATATCGAATTACGACAGGTTAATTATGTCAAAGACTATTGGAATTCTGTATTTACGTAAGTTGAGCAAACTGAGATTGCATTTAATTCTCTTTTCTGTGTTTTATAGAAATTTTCTTGATGATTATCAAAACGGTTTAACACCAAATCCTGATATACTTTGCAACAAATATATCAAATTTGATTTGTTTTATAAACATGCTATCGAATCTTTGGGCTATGATGCCATTGCTACAGGACACTATGCCAAAACAAGCTTTGGTTCTTTTTTGGAGAACTATCAAGAACGTGAAGGTAAATAAATTTAGCTGTATTTACATTTTTCAACTTGTATATCAATTAGGGAAATAAAACAAGCCAATATACAATATTTACAGATGCGAGGTTGTTGATTCCAAAGGATAAACTTAAAGACCAAACTTTTTTCCTTTCGAGCATTAAGAGATACTCCCTAAAAAAGACAATGTTTCCCCTAGGCAACCTATTAAAGAGCGAAGTTAAACTTAAGGCTCAACAAATTGGTTTAGATCGTCTAATACAGAAAAAAGAAAGCACGGGAATATGTTTTGTAGGTAAAAGGAATTTCAAAGAATTCATCAAAGAGGTAATTGATACAACATACTTGTAAATAAATCTGCCTATATTAAATTGTTTTTAGTACATAATTTCGAAACCGGGTCAATTCATAGATATAGATAGTAATCAAGTGGTGGGTCAGCATGAAGGCATACATCAGTGGACAGTTGGGCAGCGTTGTCGTTTAGCCTCTTTTCTTAAGCCCTATTATGTGGCACAGAAAAATATAACTACGAATACAATATACGTCGCATCTGGTCACGATCATTCAGCCTTGTTAAGTGATGAAGTATTTACCAACAACGCTAATTGGCTATGTCAATATCCATTTGAAGATCCTGACTATATGCTAGAATGTCGTTTTCGTTTTCAACATACCAAACCCCTAGTGAAATGTAGAGTTTATAGAAAATCGATGAATAATCAAGACGAACATGTTGTGTTGTTAGATCAACCGTTAAGAGCTGTTACACCTGGACAATATGCTGTTTTTTACAGTGATAAAGAGTGCTTGGGATCAGCTCGTATTGTTTCTACATCGTATATAAAGGCAACGAAATTTGTCAATATTTCACAAAATTCATGACATTTGTTTAATGAACATTTAAAATAAAACGTCACGTTTGGTTCTCAAACCAAGTAAAGTTTTGAAAATAATAAATATTTGCCGATAAGACATATTTTTTTTATCCCCCGTTTGCACTATTAAAAATAGCTGAGCAATAATTATTGATATTTTTCTATGAATAAATAATATATGTTTATAAGAAAAGTAATTTTATGTTGCATATGTAAATTTCATCATGTTGATGCAGTGAACAAAAATAAAATACTAAGGATAAGTATATCGATGGCTTAAGCATTTACTAGAGAGGTCATTATTAAGTTGATTTAATATAAGAGACAGGTGGAAGCAAAATTATAATCTATTTAAAGAAAAAGTTCACCAACCTTGTACAAATGAAACATCGTCTTCAGGTAACCCAGCAAAATTTACTCTTCTTTCCATGTGTGCATCAAAGTTTGATGTGCAAATGCATTTTCTATAAACAAATCTGAAGTATCTATTTCTAAAATAGAAATGAGTGTAATTAAAATTTAAAAATTGCATCTTATTACAGCGTGTAAATTACCTCTAATTCTTGATATTACAGCAAATAATTGTACTCCATAACTTCGCCATTTCATTCAATATTTGTTCATACACATCACAAATTATCGCCTAAGACCCAGCAGACTCCCCAAGAAACTTTTGTCGACGAATTGTTTTCCTTATGTGTGCCAAAATGAGTTTTTCTTGGTACTCCATCACGAATTATAGCATGATTTCTAAGATAGCTGACCACATAACACATAAAAGACAATTCTTGACGCAGCGTAATATTTTCTCGCCCAAGAATGGATTTCGAGTACTGTATATACATATGTATATGTACCCCAAGGATAATTACTTCTGAATACAGAAACATTTTTTTGCAAGAAACTAAGCAAATATTTAATTTATTTATAATGAAAGGACGGTAAGGTTTTAGTAGAGATCTTACTTGAACCCGTTTTTAGAAACCAAAAAAGCTTAACAACCGGAAAATATTTTGAAAAATGTATTGTAATAATCCGTTTTTTTATTTTGATAATTTCAGCTAAATAAGTTAGTTGTTTGTTTATTAACAAAAAAATAAATACTAACCAAAACGAATAAAAGGTTTGATCCCCCACTTGACACTGGCAGCCGGCGGAATTCCAATTTTACCGAAAACTGTTCCCAAGGCACTATTCCCTTGCTCAAAGTCTGAGGAGGTAAGAGTATGAGAGAAAAATATTCTTCTTCTTGCCCAAAACAGATTGTCAAAAGTTTACAATTTGAGCCATCGTTATATGTACATATGTATCGCTTATTTATTTGAATAGTGTAAGAAATAAAAAATATAGTTTTGCAGAAAGCGACTTTAAAGTCTTAAATTTTAGATTTTTTTCCAGGAGTTTAGTATATAATTTATTTAAATGAAATTCTGATACAAGACAAGGTTATGTAGAAAAATTGCGCATCGTTAACGGCTAAAATAAATTTTATGAGTAATTACAGTATTACACTATATGCGCGATATGTACATAACTGTACTATAATGTGAGTACTATTTTAAAACACGTTTTGTTGCTAATCGAGTGTAAATGTTTACATATTTACAAAATTTACTTACGAAGTAAGTAAACGATTATTTAGTGCAAAAGTTATATGAACATAGTCTTACCAGACGTACCGTTTTCAGTGTTAGTTGATAGTCTGTTTACAGTATACATTGTGCTGTTACTTGCATTCGCCTATCATTAAAGTTTCATTTCAGAAGTTTTTAAAGGAAAAGATATATGGAAAATTAAAATGATATCGTGTAAATAAGAGATGTAATATAAGATATCGTGTAATATAAGATGTCGAATTGCTTTTCTAGGGTCGCCAACACTTTTGTGTACAAATACTGTTGTGTAACAAATTAAACTAAATCAAGAACAAGTAATAATTAATAACTATGGAGTTTATTCTAAAGCCATAGGAATTTCAGCATTTCGGTATATGCAACTGCATACATATATGTTCAGGACATAATCTATTAGCATAAAGATATTTGAAATCTCATTAGTTGAGCAAACGTTAATAATCAAGTAAAATGTTAATATTTATAAAGAAAGAACAATTAGTAAAATAAATATTTTTAAGAGAAAAAATAATAAGCAAAACACTAAAGATCTTCAGTGTGATATATTTACCTAAGAAATTGTAAACATCTCTATTAACTAATACATTTGAAATTCATTAATGCTGGATGGGCTTTTTAATAAAAACCAATACATGATGTTATGAAATATAATGTATATGTATTTTATCTTTCTTTTTGTGACTGATGACAGCTTTTCTTATAAGCAAATAGATAAATTTATAGGCTATTTATGAAAAGTTTTAACAAATAATTTCTCCTATACTCTAAAAATTATTAACCCTAAAACATGTTAGAAACAAGAATGTTCATTATAGAAATTAGATTCGATGAAAACATTTCCTTTAAGGCGATTGGCATATTTATGTCCAACGAAAGTAATGCGTTATTAAAGAATGGGGTTGTAGCTGGCAACAGCGTCAGCAAGTTTGGCGTACCTCCTATCACGTAAATAAGCCAAAAGCGATAAAGGGGAGAATTTTGCAAACAAATTACATTTTTGAAAAAGGTCTCTTAAGTATTTTAAATGTAAACTAGTCAGATTGAATAAATATTAAAACGGTCATTGTATAATAGCTCATCGTTAAATGTTACAGAAAATTCAAATGCTAATTTTGATTCCCAAAATGAATATTATTATACTATTTGTAAAAAAATCTTAATAACAACTGAACATTGAATTATGTAAGAAGTACGGTCAACGCATCTAAAAATCGTGTTAAATCATTTTGTAATATTTGTATAAGAGAACTTTCAAAATGATCTTGTAAAATAGTTGCATTGCATTTTTGAGCGGCCTGCTCGAATGCTTTGCCAAAGAAATTCTTTGGCGAATCTTCACGTACGGGAGGAATACCAACTAACAGACATAAACCTCTTTCCGCATCAAGTGGACAGCTAGCAATCATCGGCAGGTCAGGTGCTTGTCGACTACGTGAAACAGCAACATGGCCATTTAAAATAAACTTTGCCAGCAAACTCAACCCATAGGGATAAGAGAAGTATGTATTTTCTTCATTGAGGATATAGTAGAAAAATGAACCGGTTGAATGTACTTGATGGGCTTCTAAACTACTTTGTACTTGTTTGAAAATCGCCTGGTATAAAAGTTTAGCACCATCTATGCCAGCAATTAAAATGTCCTTATGGTTACGTCCCAAACCATCTAATGCCTCGAGAAAGCAATCTTCTGGTGTTTTATCCTTTTTAATAGACTCCAAAATAGCTAACATAGAATGAACATAGTCAGCAGCCGAATAGCGGTTACGATAGCCATATTGTAATGTAAAAGAACCGTAAATAATATCCGGTATGTCATATTTTTCGGCGCAACGTTCTATCATACTAAAGAATTCCTGACGCAACTCTAAGTCCATAGATGTAAAAGTTTGTCGAGCATGAATTAAGGGCAATCCCATCTCCACTAACAGCTCATGCAACTTTTTCTCACCTCTCAGCGTCCATAGTTTCAATTTACAAGCCGCATACATTGAATATCTTATCGATTCTAAAACACTCCAATGGCGATACAAAACTAAATGCAAATCATTTTCAAAATATATCTTTGAAGCACTCAAATTACTCTGATCATTGGTCTTGTTTGTCAAACGTGAGACATGGGATTGAATATTATCAATTTCTAACGTATAGGCACTGCTTTCAATTTTGCCTAATATCAATTGTTCCGTAATGCCCACTATGGCCCACCATAAAAGATCCATATTATCTTTGGACAATTTCCAAGCCAATTCAAATATGGCTAATGCAGATGATCGTCCATAATAACTATATTGTGTATATTCGAACATGATTCGATCACGTTCTTTTTCCCAAGCACGTCTTTGGCGTTGTTTTATGATACGCTGTTCATGTTTTTCCATTCGAGATAATTTTTTGGGACGTTCCGATTTAGTACAAGCATCTTCATTTTCATCATCCGATTCGACAGCACCACTGCCGTCGATTTCTTCGTCTTCATCATCGTCATCGTCTTCTTCGGATTCCGATTCACAAAAGATTGTTTCAAATGTGGGTATACTTTCCTCAGATGTTGGATCACCCAATATACAAACCTAATTGATAATAACAAAACCAGCAACATTAACAATAATTTCGCAGTTCTTATTAGAGCTCTGCATAAGATATCTTGGTGCGTGTTGAATATATTTCCTTCGTTTCAAGTATTTTAGCAACCATCGAAATTAATTTTTGTATATTGCAGGACTTATTGAAACCATCCTCACATTCTTTAAGTTCCGACTTAAGCTAATGTATTCGGCTTTGGAACTAATGCCTCTACTTATCAGTAGATTTCCATCATATATACTCCCTCCTTCAATGGTGTTACTCACCATTGCAATTTTAAGGCATTTTAAAATCTTGTTCTGCTAAAACCTTGGTTATACGATTTTAATAATAAAAAAAGTGTCCAATATTATGCTCAAAGTTATTATAAATGTTTTTGCCTGGTTACATTATTTCATGAATAGACATATTTTTTGTTCCTTGTATCTTAATCCACAATATATAAATCGTATGCTTAATAAATTAACTGAGAAAATATCTCATATACATATATTGCACTTAAAGATTTTATGATTAAAAACTAATATTTTATGATTACAAAACTGACACATCTACATAAGTTAATACTAATTTTCAGTTGGTTCAAGGTAATGTATTCCTATATAAACTTGAAGGGATATTGAATTCTTCTGACAATTTATTCTCATGACTTTCCTTTTCCCAATTTTAATACAACTTTGCGACAATGCTATATTATTGTAATATTTTTTTTCGAAATAACTTACATTTGAATCTTAATTGATTTTATCAAGGTATCATACGTAAAGTGATATTACACCCCGAATCTATTTCCGATTTTTCTTCTTTACCTTTTCATTGCATGTTTTGCGCAGAATACTGTTGCCAAAATATAAAAAAAAGTCAATGTCTTAAGCACGAGTTCAAGATGTCTTTTGCGCACTCTGATTAAATATATTAAACAAATTTAATAAATTTCATTTTTAATGCCTATTATGCTTTTGGTGCAGTTCTCGTTGCTTTACACAGTAATATAGATTGAAGTTACCTGCCGATCGCTGTATATATTGCACACGTCCAGAGGTCTATGAGCATCACAAATAAAAAAGATCACATCTTCCTCCGGTTGAAGTAGTTCTACAATGTCCACGCAGCCACCGCAATTTAATAACAATACAAACTTAACATCGCCTTGATGTTCATTGTAAGCTCTTTGCAAACCAGCTAAACCCATAATGGGGACCACCGAATACAGCATGTGGTCATATTTAAACAATGCTTGCAAAATTTTACTGGCACAAATTGCATCGATGTCATAATTAACAATAATTAAAATTCGTTTGCCAATTAATTTATTATAAAAATCGTGTCGTAAGTCTTGAATAAACATTATTTTTTGTTAAATATTCTTTAGTAGTTGGTCGGTCAATACAATGCTTTCAATGTTTTCGATCCAATGCAGAACACAATGGTTTTAATTATTTCTTTTGATAATGCATAGAAACTGTAACTTATCGTAAATTTTTGCATTCTTTACATTTTATATAGCACTTAATATATTATTTTAACAAAATTTTGCAAAATGTTTACGTTCAAAACATTAGAAGGAAATTTTTCTGTCAATATGCAAAAACCATCCACAATAAGATTTTAAGCGGGAAATTCTATCTGTCATGTATGTTCAGTCAGTTTTTAAATTTGAGAATGAAATACACTGAAAAGTCTGACAAGAGACGGAGTATAACTATATGCAAGCAAATAAGCTTGTTATAAAATTTTTTATTCTTTTTCTTTATTAAAATGTTATACTTTCTAAGTTATGCCAAAAATTGTGTTTATATTATTTGGATTATATAAAAATTTGCATGTTATATATTTTTAAGCATTTCCAAAAGGCCTTATTTTAGTCCGGCTACATTATCTGTATTTACTAACAAACACTGAACATAATACATACAAGCGCCAAAACTGTTTTCTGTGGTCAAAACAATTAACCAGCTGTTGCAGAAATTTTGTTTATATATTTGGAATTTTTAAATTTGTTGTGTGATATTTAAGCTTATATAAATATGGATTTTGATTTATTTGAGCCTGATGAAGATGATGATATATTGTATTCACTGAGCTACCAACCAACTCAAGTTCCTAATGAAACTGATACCAGTGATATTATACCTGAATTTCAGTGTCAGGGAGAGGACTCCTCAAAAGCTCAGTTTTCGGTAGATGGTTTTCTAAAAAATGCATTTCTGCACCAGAATAAAATTAAATCTATTGACCACGTTTCATTAAGCTCTTTCGACTTTCAAAGGCATCAGATGAATGAAAAGCTAGTAGCTAACTTTGTTTTTAGTGAGGCCTGGTAAGCTGATGGCATATACATATGTATGTGCATGTATATATGTGATTTCAACATTTTTATGCAAATTTTATCTTTACAGCACAAATGTCCAATTTTTGTTAGCAAGTGTACAGGGACCATCGATAACAGCGCTTGGAGAATCATCATATTACTGTAGGCGACGTCAGATTACATTATTATTGCATGTCGTTTTACAAACTACCAAATCCGAAGAATGGATTTTTATTAAGCCCCAGCTTACACGTTTTCGAGCTCTTTTGAATAATTGCATACAATCTGATACATGGAAAATTATATATTTTGCTAACAGTTGCAAAGGTAACGAGTGTAATATACCAGCATATCACTTGTTACATGGCTTACTCGAATGGAAATTATTAGATTTATGTATTCTGTATAAATATGATGCCAATGTTACAACAAATATAGAAAAGTCTACAAAATCCGTCAATTCTGTTATAACTCAATGTGAAAGAATAGTAAGTGACTTGTTGACCTGTTCGATATTTGTTTATGCTAAAAAACGATCTGCGGAACTGCTGCATTCGTCGCCGTTTACATGTACTTGCGTCAAAGAGATGTGGTTACTTTTACAATTTGCTTTACAAAAATGGTCTTTAAATGGGGATTCGGACGAAGAAAGAATTACTTTTTGGAGTTTGTTTAATAAATCAATGCAAAACATTAAACGTAAAATAGGTAAGTGTAAGAATATTGAATTTAAAGATACATACATACAAACATCTCTGGGCAGCCGAATATAATTTTCCGATTACAGTTTTGGAGTCGATTTTACATTAATCACTCCTTATTTTTTATTAAAGAGACAAACATCATCTCATCTGCTTAAAGAAAAAGTCATACCTTCCTAACATCATTCATTTTGATAATATCTTTGAAAATATTCAGAAATTTCTTGAAAAAGAAAATTTAAATTATATTCCTTATCGCGAGTGAAATTTATAAGTACACAAAAATATTTCAAAAAAAATGTACTCCCTTTTACTCTACTTGTTTTTTGTTTTTCATACAGTTGTTAAACATTAAATAAAAAATAAAGCAACATTTGTACGATAAAAAAATTGTGTGCGAAATTGCTACGCTTTATGCAAATAGCACAAAATATGCGTTTGCTTTCAAAATAAAACTCACTACACACAAAGTAATTTACAAAGTTATGAACCAAAGTGACACTATTGTATTGGCCACTTGCATACACAATTTTTGGTTTTTCAAGACAACATGTGAAATATTCAAAGAATATAAAATATATGTATATGAAACTTTTAATATGTAATACACCTTTGCTTAAATATACACGGATGAATAATTTTTTTTTCTTTTTTTGCATTTTAATTTAGATGATTTTTCGTTGACTGTACTTAGTTATTGTGAATTTTCGAACTGGATGTTGCATTCCTTAGTACGTCTACACGGTTTTCGGTCAAATGGTCATTATGAAGGACCCAATTATTCTAGAGCGTGTGGAGACAATGCAGAAAATTATGAATTTTGTGAAAGTATAGTACAACAATTTCTGAATGCTAATCCAAATGAGGAACAACTGCGCGTTTTTATTGGTACTTTGACACCCACGCTATTGCAATGGTGGCAGGCCAAAGCTAACATACCAATGTTATTATGGGAACACTTTCACAAAAGATTAAATTCATCATTTTATATAGCGGGAGCTGCTCCAAGCAATTTGGCGGTATCATGTGGAAGTGGAAGAGCATATGTTGATAAATACCGGAACTTATTAGATAAACCTCCAGATGCTAATTTAAGCAGTTACACGATTTTCGTTTTATTATTGGGTAAATCTTTAGAGAAACTATTAGAACAGCATGCTAATAATCAGGCACAGAAACTGCTGGGCCGCATTTACACTAAATTTAGTGCACAAAAATTTTTGGCATTAAATGAAACTGGAATTCATCATTTAATTGAATTATTTTTGGTATTATCACTTTGTGGAGATTTTAATGACTTATCCTTGAAATTGCGGGACAAACTTCTATCTATAGCATTAGAGAAAGTTACGTCACCAAAACAGGTGGCTGTAGCAAAAGGTCACATGGCACTATGGATATTGTATGCTGAGCATCAGTATGATTTGACGGATTATATAAGTAAACTTTTGCAACAATTATCAGCAATAAGAAATGATCTTTCAGTATCAAAGATAATCGCTGACACCCTTTTGGATGTGTTTGATCGGTCTGATAATTTTAAAAGAGGCGAACATCTTTTAATTGGTTCCTGGATACCCAACTTTCTTAATAATTGTACACCCGTGGAACAAGAACGGACTCTAGAAGCTATACATTTAATATTCGTTAAGCTTCAAAGTTTTGAACATTTTCTGGATACAAATAACGATTTATTAAAAGCTTTAAATAATACCATATTGCCGTTTATAAAACAACAGTATCTTAGTAATTTTAGCCGCTGGATACCTATATTGGCGGCCGACTTCTGTACTTATTCGTTTGCAGTATCAGATGTGCAGAGTTTTCAAAAACTATTTAATCATTTTACGGAACAGCAGCCAGCTAATCGGCAAGCAGTCTCACAGTTTTTGCTCAAAATTCTGGAATCGGATCGCCGTACTCTCGTGGATCATACCATAATTCTGCAAATATGGCTGAAAAGTTTAGTCATATTTACGGCAAGCAATGAAGATGTTGCTAAACTTAGCAAAATTGTTGTCCAATTACCCGAATTTAAAATAATGACAGATATTGGTACTGAGGAGCTACTACTAGCCAAAGAACCGTTGTGTATTTTTGTAGCGGCAGTAGGCAAGAAGTACGATACGATAACCGATTATGGCCAACGTAATATAATATCAAACAACTTTAATTCTTATATACGTAATTTTGACAAATGGCTAAATGTTGATTTCAAATTAGAAAAATATGAAATGATCTTTCGTTTTTATAGTTTCTTAGCTATTGTCATATTCAATTGTCCACATATTGTTTATGCTAAATCGAAGATTACATGTTTCTTTCACATTGCCATAACACGCTATATACTACCTACCGTGATACAAATGGGAAAGACGCCTGAAGGGAAATTGTCCCAGCTTATACACAAAATATGGCCTGTGGTTGTTCAAGGTATTGGCCGTTTAAATTTCAAATCTGATGCATATTTAAATAAAACGTTAACAGATCTTATACAAAAATGGACACCCCATTTTAAAATTTCTCCAAATGCAAAACAGGTTGCAAGACCGTACATAACCTGCATACTGGGTGATAACCACGAGTTGTCTTTATTTGTTTTTGAGAAACTAACCAATCTCTTCCTTGCAACACAACGGCGTCAAGCTGATCCAAATGCATGCCTGGTAATTACTATATATCAAGAAGTTGTTGAAACCATTTCTGCAAAAGCTGCAGATGAAAAGTCAACTGAACGTTTGTTAACATTTATGAAGGGAAGTTCTTTGTTGACTTTGGAACATATAATGATGGTCGATGAAATTGTGCCAAGTCGAGCTTTATTATTGGATTTATTTAAACGCCTTATATGTAGTCCGGTTTTCAAGAAATCAAATGATTTAAAACATTTATTAAGTGAACATTTGCGCATATTAACGAAGAAACATCTATCATTTTACACATTTTTCTTTTTTGAGCTTTTAATGAAATTGAGTTCTATTTCCTATGAACTGGTTGAAGACATATTGCCATTCTTAATGGAAGAAATTCGTATTGTTGAGAGAAAACGTGGTGCTGGAGAAGATAATCGTATACGCAGTTCTTTAAGTAAGCTTTTACAAAGTATTGAATTAGCTAAGAAAAAGTCATAATAATTGTGTCTGTTCGTTGCTTTTGTTTTTGAGTATAACAAGTCGTTTTAAGTCTATAACTATTATCGTATTTGAATCTTTTTATATATGTAAGTGTATGAATGTAAATGTTACAATCACCAAAAAAAAAAAAAAAAAAAAAAAAAAAAAAAAAAAACACGAATAAAAACAAATTTAGATTTTATAACTATTCGCAATGTACTTTATTCTCAGTGTATATACAAGCCCAAGTTTATTTAAGCTTAAATGGATTTTAAGCTTAACAATCAAAAATAATATGCCAACACTATCAAAGTGTAGGAAAAAGAAGCTATTTTTACAAGGGGCTATCTATTAAACAAATTTTTTGTATTTAATTATTAAAGGACTACCTTTATCCGAAAATTACTTGCAGCTTCATGTGCAACAAAAAAATTAAGTAAACTTTCCGTTGTTTGTTTGATAGTATTCAGTTTAAGACCGATTTCATACATCTAAAAATGGCTCATTTGTATGTGGTTACAGAATTTATTTGAATATTAATTTTTTTAATTGATTTAATTTATTTTGGTGCATGCAGCACTAAACGAAAAAACTGGTAAATTAAAAATATTTACATACATATATTTAATATTTTTCTATTAAAAAATTAAGGGTAAACCAATTCCAAGGCATGAGAGCCAAAAAATGTGATGCCAGTGAGATATTAGCTCCTACTGACAATATATTTCAATTTCCTTAAGGCATAAGTTCACCTCTAGGACGGACCAATAATTTAAGGATTGGATATTGCAAACTATGCAAAAGTGCATTGTTTTTACGAACTATCACAAATTTTTTTATTTGACATCTGCACTAACAAGAACTCTGACCAAAAATGATTGTGCGTATTTGCAAACAACAGAAAATATGTTTTAGGTGCAGGGTACGCACCTTGATTTAATGTATCCAAACACGTTCTATGCTTTTCCTAGATTTTATTTAAGTATTTCCTTAAATTCGCAAACAAATTTCACTTCTAAAAGTACTATTTTATTTTAGAGGAATTCCTTCTTCTTCACTACAAAAATAATCTAGTTTTGATAACATAACAAGAAAGTTGCCATTCTTCTTGCTCGGGTTGGCAATGCCACAAATTTTAAATTTTAAAATCAATTTTGAAAAAAAAACTCTGCAACAGTTTTCATTTTAAAATTAACTCATACTACCAATGATAATAAATAAATAAATTATTTTTTTTTAAATAGTTTTTATTATCTGGGGCCCAATTGATGCATTCGATATTGATCAAAATTTCGATCGATATCGAATGCCGCAATTTGCTCTCTGATATAAATTACGTTTGTCAGAAATATTTGTCATATTCTTTTCTTTTTTTTTTTTACAGAAATAATTGTTACTATCTGAGGTGTCGAATGTTAACTAGTAAAAGTGAGAAGCATCTAAAAAGTAGTCTGACTGCACCTAAAAAGTAGTTAACACGGAGGCTTGTGTTAACCAACTCAAATATATACTTATTAATGATTTTTAAGTACCACTTCAGTTTTCCTTTATATTCTTTTCTTATCAACTTCAACGGTAATTATTCTTAAACTATACTGTCCGAGCCAAAACTGATGTGTGTACTGAAATGTCATTCATCACAGAAATACAAATAGGAACAAATTTTAAGGGTTAAAATCTTAAAATTTATTTTTTATATAAAGTATAATATTTAAATTCTTAAGTAAAGAGAAAAACATGATGTACATAAAAATATATAAAATTTATATAATTGATTTGATTGATCTGTGAAACATAACAAATTTTAAAGCCGATTCTCAAGTTTTTACAGGCTTATTAGGAATGTTTGTTAAACAACTTTTCAGATTATCAAAATTTGCGTAAAACTATAAAAGAATTGTATGTATAATTAGACATATTCTTCAATGTATATATTCGAGGAATGTAAAGATCTTGTGATTTTCTTTAATTTTTTTCAACATTATAAATTATTCGTTGTAGTTAGGTAAATACATAAAAGATTCACTATTTAAAAGTGTCGTGTCACAAATTTAAAGGCACTTTATTTCTAAAGGATACTTGTATCTTCTTATTAGTTTTTAAATATGTAAGTATTTATGTCTGTATATTAGAGCCTATTTAAAATCTTTATAATGTATAAATATGTGTGTATATACGTATATGGGATTGGGTGTTTTGTATTTGACTTTAATTATTTTTCAACGGCACTTATAAAATGAAATTACATAATACATATAAAAAAATTTTAACACATAATTATATAAACTAAGAACTAAACAAAATAAATGCCATATTAAAATCATACATAAAAATAATAAAAATATATAATATATATAAATTGTATAATAAAATAAAAACGTGACAACATAAAATAAAATAATTAAAACAAAAATCAATAATAAATCGTATAAAATCGATGATTTGTAACACAAGTACATACTGCCAAAATTATTAAAGTAATTTTTAGGACGTTATGGATAGTATATAAAAATAAAGTTGCCATAGAAAGATATATAAATAAAAATATAAATCAATGTTGTCTTGAATTACGCATTAATGGTACCAGCAGGGATGGTGGTCCAGCTTGTCTTAAGAAAGGATGAGCCAATAGTTCAGCAGCGGTTGCTCTTTGTGCTGGATCACGCACTAACATACGATCCAAAAAAGACTGCAGCCGAGGCGAGACTTTATGAGCATTTTTTAAATTTGGTGGCTGCATATCACGAATACGGCGCATTGCCTGTAATGGTGGTTCGTTGAAAAATGGCGGCTCTCCATCTACCATTTCAATAACCATGATGCCGAGTGACCATATATCAACTTCGGGTCCATATGGTAAACGGGAAATTACTTCCGGCGACATCCAATAAGGTGTTCCCACCAAAGATTTACGTTTTGGTAACTCTTGTGATACTTGCGCACAAAAGCCAAAATCAGACAGTTTAACACGACCATCGGCTGCTAGCAGAATCGAATCGGATTTGATATCACGATGTATAACGCCCTATAGAAAAAATATGTAGTATGATTTTTAAAAATCTAGCAACTCAGTTTGGCTTGAGACTAGTTCTCAAAATAGGCCGGAGTACATACACCTTTTCAAAATAGTTTTTGACCTCTATTGTTTTCCATGATTATTATAATTACCAGAATGTAACCTTTTGAATAATCATTTTGTTAATTTTAACCAGAAAATCTGTTTATATTACGATTTTTTAGATTTACGCGTTACTTTGATAGTGTGTTTAATTTTTATGCTTGTGTTCTAAATTACTTTATAGCCACCAAACTTCATCTGACTTAAGTGCATTTGTGGTTAAAATTTAATAAAAATTGGGCTGGTTGTTTGATATAAAATATAAGAGATTATGTCAAATTTCAAATAATCTTGTAGAACTAGTAGTAAGAGGTTAGGAAAACTAAAATATCCGATTTCCCGCGTGCTAAGCAGCTGTTGTTTTTGTTAAACATTTTTTAAATATATCAATAGATCTGATGGTGAACCGTGGCATCAGATAACTTTATTTTATAGTAAATGTACTTGAAAAATTCAATTCACTCACCTGTGAATGTAGGTATGCTAAAGCTTTTAAACATTGCTTACATACTGTAGCAATTTGTTCCTCATCCATGCGAGAATGTGTAACGATATCGGTTAGAGCACCGCCTTCCAAATATTCCATTACTACCCAAAGTTCATCATTGACTAAAAAACTTGAATAGGTTTCTACAATATTTGGATGATGATAGTCTCGCATAATGACAACTTCATTAAACAAAAGTTCGCGGCGTTGTTGCTTGCGTAAGTCCATTTTCTTAACCGCAACTTGGCGACCTTAAACAATAGAAGCAATTTATTATTCCAATGGCAAAACTGTATAAATTATTAGGATTCTTTAAAACAAATAATAATGTGAATATATCATTAGGAAAATTTTGTTTGCCGAGGAAAAAGAAAATATACATTTATTTCATTTATTTCATTCATATTTACATTAATTCCGCAAAGCTTAGAGCTTGTCTGCAGATATGTGAGCAAAATGACGGGTCTTTCACAACAACAAAATAAAAAATAAAATATATATATATAAATATATATATATATATATATATATATATATATATATATATATATATATATATAATAACAGTATAAATGTTTTGAATAGTCTGAAAGAATAAAACAAGAAAACTATTGAACTAAATCATAACTTTCCTCAACTCAGAACTTAGCAAAGCATTAATTTTTCAATTTAACTTTTTATAATTGCACCATCGCATAACTACGACATTTAATGGCGAGACTTTCAGCCCTACAAAAACTCACCACGCGTTGCTGACGACCTTATCGTGAATAACGAGTGGAATCTTTGCTTCTATGAAATTTTTATTCCCGTCGACGTGAAAAATGTCATCGCCAATCTCCTGTGAACCAATTTTCGTTCTTTTAGTTCTCGGTAATTTTGAAAAACGGAAGGATCAAAATCGAAGAATTTTTTTCAAAAAATATGCTCGCATATTAAATATTTGAAGAGAATTTAAAATAAACTATGAAAATGTAGTTTTATTGTAGCGTTAGTTTATTGCACTATTTAACGTTTATGTAATAACATAATTCGACGATTTTTGGAAAATCAAACAAAACAACAGTTACAATAAACTGAAACGTGGTCCTTGTCCTCAAATTAAATTTTTTTAAACTAATAATCGAATTATAAGAAATACTTATACATATATTCTGCTCTGTTCCCCAGCATAAATCCTCGCAAAAGGAAAAGTGAAACAACTCGCACAAATATATAATTCATGCATGAAATGCTACGGGGAATTTGTTCAGTATTGCAAATTTAAAGAAAGTGGAAAATGTATTCATTATTATTACAAATCCAAAACACTGAAGTTTGGCAGAAAGTACTTTTTTTGTCACTAATAATTTATTATCTTTAAAACAACCAATTCAATAACCGAATTTAATCACGAAATTTTATATTGTTAATAACACCATCATTAATCTGCCTACTCTCTGTTTACTTACGGGTTAAAATGTATTTTTGTGTAAATATGCATTATAAAACATTTTCCCTGAATTCTTGGAAGAAGAGTGATAAAATAAAGAGACCAATTTTGTTTCAAAACAAGAACGAAATCTCTCTGTAATTCATTGCAAACGAAAATACACATGTACATATATACAATTTTCAGTGGCATTGCATTGCTGACTTTTTACGACATGTTTCTATTTATTTATATATACTTACCAGTCGATTTATCCGTGGCAATGCAAACTGTGCCTGTGGAACCTTCACCAATTTTCATGAAATTATCCAAATTTTCACGCGGATCTCCAGCAGAAACCACCATTTGTAATGCAGATCGGAACTGGTAAAAAGAAAATACTAGAAGTTTAAAGATATTTGTGTATATAACAATTATAAACTTAAGTATATATATATATATATATATATATATATATATATATATTTATATATATATATATATATATATATATATATTTATATATATATATATATATATATATATATATATATATATATTCAAGTATATATTGATAGTCTGTTTTACTCATTTTTTGTAAAAGACTTCAAGTTCCTTTTAGTTTTCTGTTTTGCAAATTACCCATTAACCTTATAAATAATACGTTAATTTAAAAAAATTTTTCAATTTCGATAGTTTTTAGCCTGGATAGGCTAAACAAAGAAGTAACGGAATCTCGGTATATGTATAAATAAAAATATTATATAAAATAAATTTATGTATATAAAAATTACATTTATTTAATGTCGTTATAGTTTTGTGGAAGTAGTATTTTACACATTGGAAGTTACATCGATTGAAATTATAGTATATTTGTTTAAAATATTTAAATGTTTATTAAAGCATTTGTTTTAAATGTTTATTAAAGCATTTACGCTTTAATAAATTGTTAACTTCTATTTGTATTATAACCTTAGCTTGGAAGTTATTTACTTTAATAGTTTGCAAGTATTTAGTGTTCATATAGTGCAAAAGTAAATAAAAATAAATAAATAATACAACAGATGTTTACCTGTTCATGGGTTAGGCGTGGTTCTTGTTTAGGTTGTCCAACTGTTGCCGTACTTCCACCAGTTGCGCTTGTTGCCCCAATGCCACTAGCGCCACCACTCGAACTGGATGCACGAGATGCGGTTTTTGTATGTAAGTGTGAATGGTGCGGATTTTGATTCTGATCAGTGGGCATAACGACACCTCCAGTGGCTAAGGGTTTAGCAGTTTGCTGCTGCTGCTGTGACATGTGTTGCATTTGTTGTTGCTGATGATGATGATGATGTTGACCATGTGGGGGTAAGGCTGGTGGTGCATGCATTTGTCCTTGCGGCGATGGATATATCGGCAAATTATTTATGTTTGTTGTATTATTGTTATTGATGTGATGACCATGAGAATGCGATGATATATGAGAATGTGTTGAACGGGTATTACTAGCTATGGAACCTACAGGAGAAGTTTGTTGGCCATGTAGAGGGGTAGTTCCTTGCCGAAATTGCAGTGAGCTTGCTGCTGGATGTGTGCTGAAATCAGTACGAACCGCTAAAGCAAAACCCCCATTTTGTGTTGCCTGTGCGCCATGCATGCCGTGCCCGATTAATCCTCCTTGACCAGGCCCAGTCAAAGCGTTCTGTTGCAACTGTTGCGTAGGTTTATATCCTACCGAACTGCTAGGATTTACCACAACACCCTGAATTGTATTTAATGTAGCAGGACTAATACTTTCCTCAGGAACTGCCGGTGGCACATTAGCATTTCCTCTAAGATCCCTCCTTATTCTGGGCGGACTGGAGCTTCGTAATGAATTTGACCTTGCTACATGAGAAGTTTTCGGCAAGACTATTCCACCTCCCGCTGCACCTCCTAATGTATTGTTGCTGTTATCAGCAGTCATTATGTGACTGTGCTGAACAACTCCTCCTCCTGGTCCATTAAAAACTCCACTTGTCCCACCAACAGTATGCATAGTTATACTACTATTTAATGATGTTGCATCTGTTTTGTTATTATTGTGGTGTGGCCTCACTATGGTCTTTAAATCTAATATTTCTGTTGGTGTAATTTCAGAGGGATCCACTAATGGTAGTGGTCGATTTGTTGATTTTAATATCTGATTATTGCCCACAATCGATGCCCACTGCAATGGAAGCCCCACATAACGCTGTTCTCTTTTATCAAATCCCGTGTGTACCCGATGTTCAAAATTACTTGGCATGGAAATAAGAGGTTTCTTCTTTTTCTTGGAAAACATGATTTGATTAAAGTATAATTAAACTTAAACGATAAAATACTTTTATTCACAAAAACTTCGTTTTTCTTGTTTTGCAGTTGTTGACTTTTTCTCGTAATTGGCCTGTTTTCTTAATAGTGATGCTTAACTACTTAGCTCGTGACTACCGGTTAGCCAGGTTACTTTACTTTTAGTACATTCACAAATATTACACTTGAAGAAAATGAATTTTTCGGCTTAGTCCAGCCTATGAGTATAGGATAGGACTTGAGCCCGGCTCCACCAAGGAGCCCTCGGATCTCAAACTTTACTCTCAGTGCAAAATATAACCATTTTAATGTATTAAAATATCTGGTATTTCGGTACTGTTGGGTTATTTGTGTATGTTACAAACATTGTTTGTCTCAGAAAAATCGACTACAGATTGCTTGTCTTGTAGTATTTTTTGCCGGCGCCTGGAGAATATTGCATAGTTGCGCCGACATTTATTATCGGCTACGAGAAAACAAATAGCATATAACTTTAGTTTACGTTCCTTGCGATTTTATAAAAAATATACTTTGAAAATGTCGAAAGCGCATCCTCCAGAATTAAAAAAGTCAGTATTATTTATTTTGCATTGCCCTATAGTAACTATTCATTATATTTAAAGGTATATGGACAAGCGCATGTTGTTGAAACTTAATGGAGGCCGGTCTGTCGCCGGTATATTGCGTGGTTTTGATCCGTTTATGAATGTTGTTCTGGATGAAACAGTTGAAGAATGTAAGGACAGCACAAGGAACAACATTGGCATGGTTGTAATCCGTGGAAACAGCATAGTAATGGTGGAAGCATTAGATCGAGTGTAGTTGCTTAATTGCGATCACCAACAATACATAACTTTGCAGAATTTGTACGAGCATATGTTGTACATAGCAGTATTTCATATAATAAACTTGAAAACCTTAAAAACTATATTTTAAATAAACACAAGCAATGAACTTGTAATTCTATAAAATTTTGCAAAAAGAAAGGTTTTTCTAAATTTATATTACCAGTTGTACGTGTATACTTATTAATTTCAAAACTATTTTTCTAAACAAACGTTCATTTATTGGTTATTTAGTACCACTTGAGGCTATTGAAACAGAAATTCCTACCAAATAACGTAATTTCCCTTGTGGAAGGTTACATCATAGTTCCGTTACGCAGGTATTTCGTTAAGTCCTTCCGTGAATAAACGCTTGAAATGTAAATAAAAATGCAAGCTACATCCATTCTAACACTGCCGTTTACTGCTATTATTTGTAATTTCTGTTAACAGAACATGTTTACATGGATAACGGCATTAATATTAACACACCTCCATTAAAAAGTTATCATTAACGTAAAACATAATCCTGTTGACTATATTTAAAAAACCTTTATTTCCAACACAAACGTTGCTTTCCAGTCAACATAATTTACTTAGAAATAACAATAGGTCCACTTTGTTTAGCCGCACCACGTTGGTTGCTCACGATTTGATTGGCGATGCGATCCAAATCACGCTGACCAATTGGTGTCAATTTACGACCACCATCAGGATGCTTTTCTATAAGACGAGCTTGTTCCAAAGCCTGCAAAGCTTTCCGTGCAGCACCATCAGCGGCACGGCAGAAGTGTGATGGGTGCACACCGTTCCGTTTGCGACCACCATAAATTTTGGTGATAGATCCAACACCAGCAGGGCTGCGATGGTATAAATGACGCAAAATCGATGCGCAACGTATGTAGAACCAGTCAGGATCGTAAGGAGCTAGCTCTTTATATTTGGCAGTTTTGATAATATCCATTTGGTCAGGAACCTTCAATTTCCCAGTCCTAAAATAAGAAATGATTAGTATAAACAAATTCGTTTCGTAAACATATATGATTACATGGTACACATGCCTTGCATGGTTTCAATAGAAAACATCAATAACTTACTTCTTTAAGAAGACAGCAACAGCTTTAACACAGGAGTGTTGATCGATATCTTTTACAGTAACGCCAGGCATCTGAAAGAGGGAAAATATCAGATTGCATAAAACTATGTTTACAATTTAATGTTAAGAACACATTTCACTTTACATTAAATAATATATAGAATATTATCAATACATACATCTTTCTTTTACATTATTATAAATAAATTGAAATTTATAGCAAATTTTATAGAATTTAACCATAGCCATACCTTGCGTGTTAAAGAGAACCGGAAGAAAGGACATTTTGAGCTAAGTTAGCCGTAGTTGAAAATTGACTTGTGATGAGTTGTATTTTAGGAAGTGTTTAAAGGTTTACCTGCACATAACATGCCGGCAACCTTTGATAATAATTATATCATCACATTAATGTTATTAGTGTTTTTACACTGTATAACACATTACACTTGATAATCAATATAGCTGTCATCCTCATATCTTACATATACAAGCTCCGCAATCTATCGAAAAGAGTATAATATGAAAGTCCACATACTAAATTATTTCTTTCAAGTCTCTGGAAGAACATGACAACACTGACATATGCCACTGAAAACGTTTTTACAAACGTGAGACTTCCGTTAGTTTGTCACGCCGCTTCTAGTTTACTTGGACTTTTTCCCCATGGTTGAACCATCTTTTGGGATCACACAATACAAGTATTATTGCCCACGATATGTACATATATTATGCATAGTTGTGTGCATTACGTATCGACAGTACATCTTCAAAATGAGACTTCCATGCTATGAACACAGACTATATAATTGCTCTGTTGCCACTCGCGCAAGTGGCGCTTGCAGTTTTTTACAGCATTCAGTTGAGGTTTTAGAGATAACGCACAAAAAATTCGATTCCTTAACTTTTACAGTTAAAGTTATTATATTCATATCAATGGTTTCAAGTAGAAAGGTCCACCTAGCGATCCCGTGCAAATTTAAACCGTTAATGCTGTTTCCTTTGCCTAGAAACTCTCATGACATTCGTGGGTGCTTTATTCTAATATTGATCTGTACTATTCTTTTGCATAAACTTAAAACCAGTTATTTATACTTTTCTAAAATTATTACGACAGCTTTTTGGAGTTTGGATTCTATTAATTCACTTATTAATAATATTAAAAATAGTTTGAACCAAGAATATTAGTTATTCAGCATCTAATCCTTTGGTGCTATCAAATCTGCTAATATGTCATACATATGTACATACTAAGTTGTGCAATCGTATTTTTTCCACCAGTCTGCAAAAGCTTTTACTTTGGTTATAATATTTTGTTCCTTTTTTTTCAGACGCCATTTATTTGCATCCAAGTTAAGCATGCCACCAATAATTTCTTGAGCGAAATTAGCAGGAAACCTATCTTCTTCTTCGATGACGTGGGCAAATCCTGTGTCCATTCCAAAGTTAACCCAAAAATACGGTAATCCCTTCGGTATAGAATTACGCAAAGATTTGTTACGCAACGAAACGAGTTGCTTATTAACACTCCATTCATGTTCGGACTCTTCTATTGCTTTTTTGAAATAAAACGGTGCCATTTCGCCATCCGATTCGCAAATTGGAATACAATGTATGGTTACATGCGGTCGTCGGTGCAATTTGCTTGCAATTTCAAAGAATATTACATCTTTATGTTGTGCAGCAAACATACGGGTCAAAGCTTTTCGAAATTCATTTATTTCTATCCATGTATCCTCATCAATTTGAGTGCAACACGACGAGTGTTGATTTGGTATTATCATACAATGACCTGGCTGCAGACCCTGATACCAAGGCAAAGCTAAATATACGCTCTCACCAACGCATATAAGTAGTTCCTTTTGCATTTTCATTGAGTCAAAACATTTATCGCAGTTATCTAACGCTGCTTCGATTTTTTTATTTTCTTGAATAGCTCTACTATGATCTTTATTATCTGAGCGCAGGGAGTCGTCTTGGCATATTTTTTCGGTAAATATATCTTCCAGGTCATCCTTGGGGTTCTTGTGTTTGCCAGCAATATTGGCAAATTGTAAATTTGCTTCTGATGCACTAGAGTATTTTTCTCTCTCAAACATTTGCTTTATATCATAACGATCATCATCAGCAAAGTATCGAACTCTTTTTCCAGACTCATCATAACAGTTCACACGTTTATGATTTTTCTTTCTACCGTGCAAATCTCTTGGATATAAAACTCTTGAGGCCGGTAATGGTCTAGCGTTACCCGCTTGATCAGTATGCGTCAACAATATATGCTCATCTTTATTATTAGTGGACTTCACATTCTTTGATTTATGTGAAATAATTTTACCCTCAGCAAATGCAGATTTATGACGTTCTTTAAAAATGTTTCTTTGTTCGCGAGCTTTTTCTAACTTTTCACGTAACTCGTCTGCAATCTTCATATTTCCCATTATTTCCGCTTTCAGAATTTTCGCACCAAGTTCGTTCATTTGCTGATCGGTTAGAAACTCAGAAGTATTTGTCTTAGATATTTTTTCTTGTTTATATTCGTTATCAGAGGAAGACTGATCATCAGAAGATGTGTTAGATATTTCATTATGTCTTTTTACGCATTGATCAGATATTGTTTTGTCGTTGTGTTTTCTCCAACCTTTAGTGCCAATGGATTTCTGAAAATATAGTAACTTTTCCTTAGTACTTTTATTGTCCTCATCGTCTTTTGGCTTTTGAAAACTTGGTAAGCCAGTACCCGTTGTTTTCCAATATGGATTTAGTTCTCGTGCGCTTTTTGCAGGATCGTATGTTTCAATCTGCTGCTTTTCGTTCGGCTTATTCTCTACACGTTCTTTTGAGTACGTTTTCAGCATTAAGGCATCCGTCATCCAACTGTCTCTTTTTATGGGATCGCCAAAATCCGGATTTATTGAATTTTTCTGTTCACGATCTGTATCCTCACCAGAATTAACGTCTGTCCCTTCACTGTTTTTATTACTTTTTTTATGGTTCTTTTTTGATCTCTTTCTTTTGTAATTATCCGATAGAGACCTATCGGTGTCATCACTTGTTGACTCAGTACTACTGGATGAACTTTCATCTTCAGATGTAGAATAATTCCGCTTTTTGCATGATTTTTTCTTGGATTTTTTACTATGTTTTTTGTGTTTCCTTTTTAACTTCTCAACTTCTTTACTTTTCTTTTTAATTTTTTTATTAACGGAGGGAAGCATCCAATTTTTTTCACCATTTAGAAGCCTCTTCATCTCAACTTCTGCTCTTTTCTCAACCCGCTTTTTCGCTTCCATCAACATATGCTCTCGGGCCTCCCTAAGCTCTTGACGTGCCTTTTCATTTTCTCGAGCACTCTTAAATTGTATGAAACTCATTTTTTACTTTGTATATAAAAAGCAATGAATATTGAAAATTTTCATCAAAATAGCTAATTTGGCTTATCTAGCAGCTGTTTGTAGGAAAGTAACTATTTTATTTCAGTAAGTAGGTAACAGGGTACTACAAGTACAAACAAAACACAAGCGGCTTAGCAGACATATCACTTGCGCCATCTGTACATAAAATTCATACGTACAAGCTTATTGCGTAGAATATTGCAGTGTTCTCATGTTTTAGAGGTTGACATTACGCATTTTCAATGTGATCGGAAAATTAAAATGTTAGGCCGTAATCGAAATCGAAGAACAAATCATTCTTAAGGCACATACGGGAAAATGACTTCTTACCTTCATCAGCATGTAAAATCATATGTTTATTCTCTTCTCTTTACAAATGGTATAATCATGTATCACGAAATTCACGTTTAGTTTATGAAATATATTTTTCCGCATAAATAAGTGACATTCTTGATAAAAGATATGTGGGAACCAATAGCGGGTAACAAAAGTATTAAATATATTGGTGAAGTTTAGCTCTCAAACGACCTGGGTCGCCGCGAATACACAGTAGCTACGTATAAACTTGTAATCACCCTGTTGTATAAATTTATTTGTCTCTTGTTTCATCCAACTCATTTACCTCACAGAAATTTTATGAGAAAATTGCATTGTTTACATCTGCGATTTATTAGATAGTAGAATTATCGAATAATTGAAATATATCAAAATGCCTTTTTATGAAGCTGTAATGCAGGAAAAACCACCAATCGTGTTGGACGTTGGAACTGCATACACGAAGTATAATTAATAAAAATAATATAATGACGTCATACTTATATTAATTTTCAGGCTGGGGTTTGCCGCAGAGGCTTATCCACGTAAAATTATACCATCGGAAGTGATACTGTCTGCAAATGGCGAGACAAAAAACATTTTTCATTATGAAGATAAACTTGAGTTTTACGACCAAGTAGTCGATTTTTTGCAGACAATATTTTTTAAGTATGCACACCATCTTAGTAGTAATTGTATATAAAATATAATAAATTAATTGCAGGTATCTGCTGGTTAGTCCAAAGGAAAAGAAAATTGTAATTGTAGAAAATGTTTTTGATCAAGTAATAATACGTGAAACTTTGGCTAAGGCGTTATTTCGTCACTTTGAAGTTGCATCCGTTTGTTATGTGCCCTCCCATATGATAGCACTTTCGACTTTGGCTGTACCTCATGGCGTTGTCATAGATATGGGCTATAAGGAAACTACTATAATGCCTGTTTATGGTGGTGTCCAAATAATGCAAGCATTCCAGGATCACAAGTACGGTGGGAGGAGTTTACACGATGAAATCAAGCGCCAGTTAACAGCAGAGGGTATAAAGGAAGAAATCCTTACTGAATCTGTGCTAGAAGATATTAAAGTTCGAACTTGTTTCGTTACAAAGCTAACAAGAGCGCAGGGTTATATAAAAAACGAAACACAGCCTCCTCCGAGCGTGGAATATCCAATTGCTGACAATGATATCATTACCATACCAGGAAAAGTTCGGGAAACTGCGTTTGAAATTCTATTTGAAGAAAATAACGAACGCGATAGTTTACCACATTTAATTATAAAAGCTATCCTTCATTGTCCTATTGATATTCGTCGTGCTTTGATAGAGAATATTTTTGTTATTGGTGGTAGCTCCATAATAATGGGTTTATTACCGCGTCTGAAGGAAGAATTACAGCATTTAGTATGTAGTGATAAGGAATATAAAGAAAAACTTCATGGTAATATAATATTTAAATTTCATAAAACGCTTGGCAGCCCCAACATATCCAATTGGCTCGGCGGATCATTGTGCGGTGGCACCGATTTGGTTAACACGCGTTCTCTAACTAAGGAAAGTTACGTCAGATTAGAACGCGTGCCTGATTGGTCATGTTTAGATGATAATCGCATGGCTTTATAAACGTTTGTTTGTATAATTGATTCTCATACATATTTAACTACTCGCTTTGTTGCAAGCTCATTGAAATACTTAACCCGCAACAAATAAATATATTTCATTAACAAATTTTTTGGGACACCGCAGATAAATTATGCGTTATTAAAGAAATTATAATTATATTCCACCCCAGTAAGAAAATGTATATATAACAAAGTAAATAAATAAAATCTTGTTGCATGGAACAATTTTTCAAACTTACATTTTCACTTTATAGAAGCATATTGTCATCAAAAACATATATATATATATATATATATATATATATATTATATATATATATATATATATATATATATATATATATATTATATATATATATATATATATATATATACATATGTAATTTTTATACATTTCATATATGCCTCCATCCAGCCAGCGATTTCAATCGTGGAAAAGTCTACAAGAAATCTTAAGAGCACTTTCAAATCGTAGAAGTGCGATTCTTCCAGAACACATCTAAGCTTCAAATTATCACCAGAACTGTATTTTAGAAATTGTATATTTAAACACAATCGTCTAAAAAATAGCAAGTGGTGCTATTATGTATGTATGTACTTTTTTTACGGTAATGTACTCCACTCAAGGTTTGCTTGTGATCAAATGGTATAACTTCATTTCAGCTGGGTTTCTTACAAATAATATATGTATATATATATATATATATATATATATATATATATATATATATATATGAATACACACACATTTTATTTACATTTGATAAGACCAAACTTTATCTGAAGCCTATGCTCTTCATCCTTGAGAGCTTGTAAGTTCCGTGCTCTTGTATCTTCATCATCGTTCTTATGAGTATTAAAATGTGCACGCAAATCTCCTTGTAAGCGAAATCCTTGTGGACATAAATCACATTTGTATACATTATCCCCCAGATGTCCACGTAAGTGCTTAATTAAATCATTGCTCTGAGCAAAAGCTCTTTCGCAGTATTTACATTTGTATGGCTTTTCTCCAGTATGGGTGCGCATATGTCTTCGGCATTGATCAGCTAAAACAAATCTGAAACAGTGTTTGTTTTTGAGCATGAGAACTAAGTTTAAAAGCTATATTACCTCATATCACAATAATCACATTTATGATTTTTTTCACCGGTATGATACATTTTATGTTTCTTTAATAGATATGGTTTCACGAAGGCGGCCCCACATATATCACAGACATGTGATTTAGTTTTATTATGCACAGCTTTGTGGGATGCCAAATCACTTAAGCATGGAAATCTTTTTGGACAATCGGGGCACACATATGGTCGGTCTGTACCATGACGCAGAAAGTGCTGCTTCATGTTACTCAAACTTTTGAAAGCTTTTCCGCACTCTGAACAAAGATAAGGTTGTTCACCAGTATGTATTCTCAAGTGGTCCTTCAAGGAACTTGATTGTTGAAATGCTAACAAATGAAATTTAATATCTTACACAAATATTTCAATAAGTAATTTTATTACCTTTACCTTTTTTACAAAATTCGCACTCGTATTTTATTTTTTCAAGCGTATTTCTATGGCCAACCACCACAGGTCTTAAATGTATTCTTTTGTGGCGTTTCAAACTTTTGCGAGTGGATAAACGATTTCCACACTCGTCGCAAACAAATTTTTTACTCTCACTATCAGCAAGATTACTTTCGATTTTTGAATTTTTTTCAGTTTCTTCATCTGCTTTAATCTCATTGTTTTTTGAGCTTTTATTAAGTCCTTCATTTGACTTTTTTACTATCCTTGAACTCTTTTTACTGAAACGAGTAAGCTGCAGTAAAATAATTTTTTAAGTTGCAATTAAGATTGACTTACCTTTTTACGTTATAAGAGTCAATTTCCCATTCACTATCAGTATCAACATTACCACCACTTTCACTATCAGTTACCTCCTCCCATCGATTGTAGTCATTTTGAAATTTGATGTCTTCATTATCTTCAACAACACTATTACTACTGTTGAAAATGGTTTCATTTTGGTCTATTAGAGGCTCATCCATTTCAATTTTTAATATATTACTCAAATCATTAATAGCCTGTGAGTTGGTTTCATTTTCATCAGATATATCAATTAAACTATCTTTCAAAGGATCTTTGTTTGTTTTTGACTCTACAACTGATTGTTCCTTTATCATTTGCCGAAGTTTTTGTTCAACTCTTATACACATTTTTTGAAATTTATAGGCACTTATTAGCCTTTCTAGGCAACTTTCGCACAGGGTTTTGGGCAACATGTCATCAGTTTCAATACTTAATTGCGGCATTGTTAGCATTAGTAATTCCATAATAGTTATGTTGCTGCATTCTATATTTGCTGGCTCATTAAAAATTGAAATAGCTTTGTATTTTGAGGCCTCAATTTCTGTGTCGTTCTGCTCATCACCATTCATGCAAGTTCTACACAAATTTTCTATCAATGCAATAGTTTTGTCATTCATATTATATATCTTTTTATTGGTGCAATACTAATTGAACAAATCGAATAAAATATTTATTTTCTCCAATCTTACATAGAAACAAAATTTGTTTAGAACTCGTTGCCAACCTCTGTTTAGATTATAAATTACTCTGGCAAACACATTATCACAGCTGACATTTTATTTTTGTTAAAACTCAAGCATGCCATGGAGATATATTGAACAGGGTGCTACCGCTACCAAAATGCAACAATTAAATTAGAGCTGTACAAAACAGCTCTTTTGAGTGAGCGCTCTTTTTAGCTCCGCTCACTTTACTGAATTAATTCATTCAGTTGTTTCAGTTCATTCAGTAGCTCAGTTGTTTCAGTACTTCAGTTTATTCAGTAACTCAGTTGTTTCACTAGCTCAGTTCATTCAGTAGCTCAGTTGTTTCAGTAACTGGCAACTCTATAAATAAAGAGCACTACATACCTGTATGCATTAGCACATGTGTGTGAATTAATTCATTTTTTTCGTATGGATTTTGACATACAAACTGAAACATCACTGAAAAGAGCTACTGAAAGAGACAGATCTAATGAATTAACTGAAACAACTGAGCTAAAAACGCTCAATTGAATGAAAGATTCACCTCGCTCAATTGATTGAATGATTCAATTGAATTAATTCATTCAGGAGCCGTACAGCTCTAAATTAAATACAACACACAAAAATTAAATAAGCAAAACACATGAAACTGCTACTTACAACCAGAGTTACTAGGAGTATTTGCACATTGACTTTGCAAACACAAAGCTGGATATCTGGGAGATAATGTGTATTATCTGGAGTACTTGTCTAGCTTATTGTTTAATACTAACATATCTTTTTGGAGTATATAAATGCCAGGGAAATTTCATTACTGGAACAATGGTCGAGGCCGTATAGGAAATCCAATATGAAACATGACAAGCATTAGCGCATATTATTCATTTGGTCAACACTGGAGTAAAGGTATTACATGTATGGTAAGCACGAACTTACAATACATGTAATTTTTTATAGAATATGTATATTCAATAAAACGGTCCTATATATTTCAATAGCTTCATTGACTCTTGTACACAATTTCATTTTCTATATTTGCTTCGGAAAGCTGATAGTAACGAAATTAAAGATTTTTGCATACACTAGCTTAACTTTACTTGCAATTGTTTTTCTTCTTGAATTCGAGCCGTTAAATTTCGCGTTCGAGTTTCATCGTCGTCATCTTTATGAGTAGCAAAATGAATACGCAAATCTCTAGCCAATGGAAATCTTAATGGACACAATTCACATTGATACACATTATCGCCCAGATGCTGTCGCAGATGTTTGACGCAATCATTACTTTGTGCGAAAGCTCGATCACAATATTTACACCTGTAAGGTTTTTCACCAGTGTGAGTACGCATATGGCGCCGTTGTTTTTCACTAGTAACAAACCTAAAAACAAAATCTTTAAATATTATGTAAATAGGATATTATGGAATGCTAACTTTTTTTCACAAAATTCACAAGCAAATGGCCTTTCATTGTTATGATATCTTTGATGCTGCTTCAACAGGAACGGTTTATGGAAACCACGTCCGCATATGTCACAAACATGTATTCGAGGCTTTGCTTTATGTATTTCATAGTGACAAAGTAGATCACCATTTGTCGGAAACGATTTAGGACAATCTGAACAAGGATAAAGTTTTTTATCTAAATGTCGAAAAGAATGTTGTTTTAAGCTTCCGGCTGATGTGAAACCTTTACCACATTCGGAGCATAAGAATGGTTTTTCAGCTGAAAAAGAAATGCATTTAAGCCAATATCTATGTATATCGAATGCTCACATACAAAATATATTCAAATTGATTTGTTAATCGCGTGCTAAGTTCTCGATATATATTTTGCATGATTCTATATTTATAGTTGTATATATTTTTCTTACTGATATGCGTTTGTTGATGGCGCTTAAAGATGGAAATTTCCGAAAAATCTATACAAAAACGATTAACTCTTATAATTATGGATATTTATACACATGTATACAAAGAAATAAATTTACCTTGGTTACAAATGCTGCATTTCAATTCCTTTTCTTCTTTATCTTTCTTCAAGTGCAATTCATGATGCTTCATTAATGATAGCTCTGATTTCAATTTTCTCTGACATTTTCCGCAAGAGTAGAGTTCCTTCGTATCAAGTTTTTTGGATTTAGCTGGACATTTTAAATATGTCCACGTTGCTTTTTTCTTTAAGTTCTTATTCGATCTTTTCGCAACTTTATCCTTTTTAATGGTATTTAATTTACTGCACACAAATGTGCTAAAAAAATCAAATAAATTTTTATACAAATAAGCCTTTCGAGTTCATAAGTACTTACCTTTTTTTCATATTACTTTCGGTTTTACCATCACATATCAAAACATCAGAGCTATTGGTATTTTCCGAAGTACAAAAGTTAATGTCAAATACATTTTCGTCACTTATTAACTCCGTAGAATTCTTTTCATCCAAAGAAATACTAATTTCCTCATTTTTAACAAGCAGTTCTGGCGAAATTTTTGTACTACTATTGAATAGTTTACTGATATCCCCCAGTTCTAATAGTTTATATATTCTTTCTTCACTTTTTAAACATTTTACTTGAAAATTATATATATCAATGATTTTTTCCAAGCACATATTGCATATGTTTTTTGGCAACTGGTCATTTTTCTTAAATTTCAATTGTGGAACTGTTGTTTTTATCAAATCTCGTAGACTAAGGTTTGCCTTCTTGACTTCCTCCGGGATGATATAAATTGAAAACATTTTTATTCCATCTGCTTCTATGAACGATTGTTCCGCATTGTATATTAGGCAAGTACGACATATATTATCCATTGGTTCATGCGTTTTCTACTTTTATTGGCTATACTTATCAAGAATTATTTACTGTTATATCTTGTTTTTTTCTGTGCCTTATTTGTAGGTAGGTATTCCAAGATAAAACTACAGATACCGAGGCCGATAGTTTAACAGCCGCCATCAAAATTTTTACTAGCCGCCTAAGAAGACATTTGCTCGACGGCTCTACTACAAACACCTCCAACAGTTATTACCCACAGGTCAATCTATCTACACACACACACACATATATATATATATATATATATATATGTACATATATATATATATATATATATATATATATATATATATGTGTACATATGTATATATATATATATATATATATATATATGCACATATATATATATATATATATATATATATATATACATATATATATATATATATATATATATATATATATATGTACATATATATATATATATATATATATATACATATATATATATATATATATGTACATATATAAATATATATATATATATATATATATATATATATATATGTACATATATATATATATATATATATATATATATATGTATAGAGATTTTAGCATGGAAATAAATAACCAAAGTTAATATTTGAAATGCCTTATTCGTTTGATCACTAATGGAAAGACTAAAAAACTACTTTCTTTAAAGTAGAACTAGCTATGATGCTTAAATGTACATATGTGTATGTATGTTTATTTTCAATACTATAACTTAAAAATTTATCTACAGTAAATTCCTTTTAATGTAACGGCATTAAGTTCTGCCAGATTACGAACTTTCGTTTCCTCGTCATCATTTTTATGTGTAGAGAAATGCTCTCGAACTACTTTAACTGTTGGAAATCTTAGTGGACATAATTCGCATTGATATACGTTGTCACCTAAATGAAGTCGTAAATGCTTGGTCAATTCATTTGATTGACAGTAGGCTTTTTCACAATAGTTGCATTTGTATGGCTTTTCACCAGTATGAATTCTTACATGACGTTGTAGTTTCTCATTGGTTATAAAGCTAAAAAGATTGTAAACAATAATATTTCCAAAATATATTAATAAATATTTACCGTTTGTCACAATATTCGCAAGAAAACGGTCGATCGTTAGTGTGATACATCTTATGCTTTTTTAAAAGAAATGGTTTTGGAAAACCACGACCACAAATATCACATATATGCGTTCTAGGTCTTGCTTTATGAACATCGTAATGAGAACTCAAATCAGTTTTAGTTGGAAACGTTTTGGGGCAATCTGGACAGGAGAATAGTTTTTCATTTAGATGGCGGAATGAATGCTGCTTTAAACTGCCGGATGATGTAAACGATTTACCACACTCTGAACATAAAAATGGCCTCTCACCTTTGAAAATTTTAAATTATTATGATGAAGCTATTTTTAATGTTGCAAATTGAAATGTACTTTACCACTATGTGTACGTAGATGATCCTTTAGCATGTAACCCTGTGAAAATCCTTAAATTGAGAGCAATATTTATTTTGTTTGTACAATTAAAATTAACAATAACGTTTTTACCTCTATCACATATATTACAAATAAATTTTGGTTCCTCATTATCACGTTTTGCATGCATCTCTTGATGCTTTTGTAATGAAATTTTAGATTTCAATTTCCTTTTACATCTGTCACAGTTATAAAGTTCTTCTGCATTATTCTGTTTTAATGTTTTTGAGTTCAAGTCTTCAAACTCCTCCTCATCATCATCGTCGTCTTTGACATCTTCATCGTCGTCATACGTAACTGGTTCAAATACTTCATCATCAAATTCTTCTTGTTTATGAATACTGGACATATCTGCTATTGCATTTTTTCTTACGTGTTATAGAAGAATTAAGATTAAATTTTATTAGTTTTTTAATTGATATTAAATTTTTATAAATAAGAGAATAAATAAATTGAATTCAAGAAATAGATATCCTGTAGTAATTATGTATATTAGAAAATTTAAGCTTAATACTAGGAAAAACACTATCAGATTTCTAATTTTTTACTTTATCAGCAGGATCAACGCAATAATCATCTTATTTTATATATAATAATTACACAGCTGAGCTCAAGTACGCAAAAGTTTTTAAATTAGTTTTACTGAATTTCACTAAATTTCATTCGTTTACCAAAAATACTGTAAATGAGAATACAAGTTGAGCGACTAAAGTGACAGTTGTTTAACTGAGTCTTTGCAAATCTTTACTGTAGAAATTTTTTGTAGTAAGCTTTCGTAAGATAAAATCATTGATGTAAGAAGAAGCAAAAATTAGCAAACGAGAAGTGAAAAATATTAAATAACATAACAATCATCAAAAAATAAACATTTTATTAAGCATGAAAATAACTAACTAGGACATATTTTGTAATTTATTTATTTATTTGTAAGTATTTTGTTCGCTTAGTTTTAATTGTTTGAAGTGTGTGGCTACTTAATACTGCACTTGCTTTTAAGGTAATCGGTAAAGAAATTACAATGTATTCTTTCTTACCAATAAGAAAATAAGAGTTGAATAGTTCAGCATTATGTGCATAACGATTCATATGACTCTTAACCCTAGTATCTCACTTAAGGTTAGTGAACAACAACATTCAATGCAGTTCACAGAAAATTCATAAAAATTTTTCAGTGATAGTGTATATTTTTATATGTATGCACTTGATTTATTGCTAAAAGCTATTCTAGTCTGATCAAAATTGGATATAACCTTAAAATAAATCTTATTTAAAAAATACGCCCTTCATTTCTAATGCATTTAATTCGTTTAAGTTTCGCCTCTTAGTTTCATCATCGTCATTTTTGTGTGTAGAGAAATGACAACGTAAAATTCTGACCGTTTTAAAACGTAATGGGCACATTTCACATTGATATACATTTTCGCCCAAATGGGAACGCAAATGTTTGATCAATTCACTCGATTGGCAATAGGCATTTTTACAATAATTGCATTTGTAAGGCTTTTCGCCGGTATGAATGCGAGTATGACGTTTCAGTTTTTCATTTGTGACAAAGCTGAAAAAGAATATCAAAGTGTCAATTTTATTCACACTAAATTATACGATTCGAGTTGTTTACCGTTTTTCACAAAACTCACAACCGAATGGTCTGTCATTATTGTGATACATTTTGTGTTTTTTTAATAGGAAAGGCTTATGAAAGCCGCGTCCGCATATGTCACATATATGATTTTTTGGCTTCGCTTTATGAATTATATGATGTGATACCAGATCAGTTTTGGTCGTAAACGAGCGCGGGCAGTCAGGACAAGAGAAGTTTTTCTGGTTCAAATGGCGATAGGAATGTTCTTTCAAGCCACCGGCTGTTGTATATCCTTTTCCACATTCCGAACACAAAAATACCTTATCGCCTAAATATATACATGCATGCATAGATTTGCAAAGAGAAAGTACAAATGAGATCATAGTGAAATTAATATTTTATAATTTTTCTTACCACTGTGCATTCGCATATGCTCTTTTAATATTGATCGTTCATCAAATACTAAGGAATTAAAGGAAAAAGAAAAATTATAAATTAACTTTTTTAAGTTAAGATAGCAGTTATTTACCTTCATTACATATTGAACATTTATATATTTGTTCTCTACTGTCGTGAATGTTTTGGTGCTTTCTTAATGACGTTTCTGATTTTAGTTTTCTTTTGCATTTATCACAAGGATACAACTGTTGACCCTCTTGGCTTTCTTTTTCCTTTAGAAACTTCGTTTTTCTTGCTGCTGGTTTATGTTTATGTTTATATTTCATTGTTTCATTTTGTTCGTCTTTTATTTTAACATCACCAATCTGGCTTGTTTTTGAGTGTTTTGATTTTTTTGTTTTACTTAAATAATAAAAAATTAAGTAAAATAGTTTTATTTTTTTTAACTTTCTTTCACATCGTTTAACAAATAAGAAAGCTTTATTTTTTATCTTTAATTAATATTTTATATTCAAAATAAGCATACATATGTATGTCTAAATAATATGTGCGTCATGTTTTTACATTTTTCGTTAACATTCTCTTATTGTACATTGGCTAAAGTCCATTTATAAAATATGCTAACAACTTTAAAGATCAAAAGGAGCAACCAATTTTGAAGACTATAATTCAAATACGGTAATTGTTTACATATTCATATTTAGACCTACAAAATATTGGTTTTTGTATTAAAAGATATAAAATTAGATTTAGAAACTTGAAATCTAATAATATTTTAAATTAGTTCCAGCTATTTCCTTTTTAATCTTTTTATAGTTGCTAAGCCATAAAATTTCCGATATTATTTTTTGTAGAGATTTCATTTCAATATTAAGTCAATGTTTTTTAAACATTTAAGTAGATGTTTAAAACATGGGCCTCTTACACAATAAAGAAACAGTTTATTGATAAATACGAACAAAAATCATTTCTTTGCGATTTTTCAGTATCTTAGTTAATCCAACCATGAGATTAGACCGTAATGGTAGTCTTTGAATTAAACTTCAATATATGTATGTATGTTTGAGAATCTGTTTTATTTTTTTAAATACAGTAAGGTATTAATTAAATTTAAGAAAGAAAAAATAAAATAACACTAAAATTTTTGTTTATTTTATTTGACAAACATTCCCTTCATTTCCAATGCATGTAAAGCGGCTAAATTTTGGGCTTTTGTTTCCTCATCGTCATTTTTATGCGTTGTGAAATGACTTCGCAAAAGTTTTACAGTTGGTAATTTATGGGGACATAGTTCGCATTGATAGATATTGTCACCCAAATGCAATCGCATGTGTTTCATTAATTCACTTGATTGACAATAAGATCTTTCGCAATAATTGCATTTGTATGGTTTTTCGCCGGTATGAATGCGGGTATGACGTTTTACCTTTTCACTCGTGCAAAAACTGTCAAGATTTATAAACATAATTATAAAATATAATAATGAATTTTATTATATAATTATACGCCATTTTAATTTTTACCGTTTATCGCAAAATTCACAGGCAAATGGTCGCTCATTGTTGTGGTACATTTTGTGTTGTTTCAACAAGTACGGTTTGTAAAATCCACGACCACAAACATCACATATATGATTTCTTGGCTTGGCCTTGTGAATAGCATAATGGGAGAGCATATCTGTTTTAGTAGGAAATGATCGTGGGCAGTCGGGACATGGAAATTGTTTTTCCTCTAGATGACGGAAGGAATGCTGCTTCAGACTGCCGGACGATGTAAATCCTTTGCCACATACCGAACATAAATACGGTCGTTCGCCTGATCAAAATATTACATTTCCATAAACATATTTTTTTTTTCTTCGATTACAAATCTTTGTGTTTCTTACCAATATGTGTTCGTTGATGCTCCCTCAAAAGCGAAGTGTATTGAAATACTAAAATTTATTATACCCATTAGCTGATATTGTTTGAATAAATAGAAATCAATTTTACATATTACCTTTATTGCATATATTACATTCGTGTGTTCTTCCATCGTTGTCTCTGTTTTCGTGCAGTTCTTGGTGTTTCAATAATGATAATTTGGATTTAAGTTTCCTCTTGCATCTATGGCAGGGATAAATTCCTGTAGTATTCATTTCTTGTTTTATAGCAGTTTTTTTTGTTGCATACATTTTAAATTTATCACCATCTTTAAGGTTATCACCTTCCATTTGTTTATCCGCACAAAAAACGTTGAACATATCATCACCCACCAGTTCGTTATTGGATTTTTTACAAGTGGATTTTTTATTTTTGTTCAATTTACTTTAAATAATAGAAAATAAAGTAAAATTTTTTTGAACTTTTTTTTTACTTTCGCACATAATATTAAGTGAGGTGAATGTGAATTATTAAATTAATTTTTTTCTATATATTTTTGAACAGCAATCGTAGTAAAACTTGATAACTTCTGGTACAAAAAAAAGCTTAAAGTTCTTAAACTAATAATCAATATATAAAAATAATACTTTTTAAGTTTTCTACAACGCATAAGTAGTTCAGACCTTATTTAAAATAACATCAGGAATTCTTAAAATCAATCAGACCAAAAAAAATTTATTTTCGTATGTAGTCTAAATGAAATCCGAATTTAATGAGTTCCTCGCATTATTCTCTGATCGGTACAGCAGATCATATATTGTGAAACAATAATGCTTTGTTTTCAATGCTACTAAATGAATAAACGAGAGGTGTAACATGGATATACTTGAATCCAGGTTTCCATTTCCGAATATTATTTTATTTACATATAGTATTTTTTGTTTTTTAATCAAATTTCATTGAATTTAATTTTGTAAGGGATTCAAAATATAAGTTAAAGAAAAACATAAACATATATATATATATATATATATATATATATGGACATATACATTCTATTTATTTTTTTAAAGGGATCCAACTCAAAACTACATATAATCGCTAAATACAAATAGCTGTTATAGCCGTCGACATACCCAACAATTTTTGTAATCGTAATTTAACGATTTTCTATAGCAATTTCCTTTATTTTCCCAACGTTTTCAGCGGTTGCTGATGTACTGGTAAGTATCACGAGGAAATTCAAAAAGTCATTATGTTTTCGTTTCTTCTGTCACCACTTATTAGATGCCTCAGTTGGATGAGATCACACTTTGTATTTATACACATTTTATTATGATATGTAAACTGATTGAGTTGTATACTTAAGTATTTGTGAATAGTGTTGCATTTGGCTGAATCAAGCAGTAAACTATTAATTTAAGAATTTATTTCGAGCAATTTAATAAAATTCAGTTAAGATTCCTATTCTGAATATAGCAGAGCAAAACAGCTAGTTTATTTTTGGAAAAAAGAACTAACTGAGTTTCTTACGAACAACAAACCAAAATTATCATGTAAAATGCAACCAGGCATTTTTAGTGATTTTTAAGAAAAATGTATAAATATATAAAACGTTTGGTTAAACCATTAATAATTTCAAAAGTAATTCCAAAATAACAAACTCTAAGTATTAATTATATTTACTCATAAGTTATATATCACATGTGTTTCCGAATGAGAATAAATAAATCTTCATACTGCGAACAACAAATAAAAATTATTCTATAGATTCCATAGATTATTTACTATGTTTCATTGTTTATTATGTGCGACAACAAAACTTTTTGGACAAACTCATTTAGATTTCCTCTTAAACTTTCGTTCACTTCGTATCATGGTGCAATTATTAGATAACACCATTTCTACAACTAAAATATGATACGCGTATTTTTCGGAGAGAAAAATATGAAAGGTTAAGTGTATTTCTTTAGTTTTTGCGAAAAGTTCGGTAAAGTGAGAGTATCGATTACGGGACCGCTTTTCGCGCAATTACAGACTTAAGAAACACACATATTGTCAAAATTATTCGGTATTTTGTTTTCAAAATGAAAAAAAATATTTTAGTTTTACCTATGATAAACAAAAAGCACCTAAAACAGGTAAACACATCTGGAATTTGGTCCATCTTCGTATTAAACAACAAAATAAAATTTTTTATAAATGACGAATAAACTAAAAATGAACTAAAAATTTGGATTGCACTTACTTCATCAACTATTTGCTTAGTGTGGTTGATTAAAATTTATAAGCAATTTATCTAAATAGAATTTGCTACATGTCAAATTTTTCGCATGTAAGATGGATCTTGCGCAAGAATATTCGCACATTTGAATCAAGTTTCGATTGGTAAGTAGTTATATTACAAAGCATAGCATACAAAAGAATTGTTTATCATTGCTAATGCTGAATTATATGCATAACGAGTGATCTATTGTAAATATATTTAATGCGGGGTCACACTTGTTATATTCGGATAGATAATTTTAAAGACGAAATTTAATCTTTAAGTGATAGGCTGTTGTACCCTGTCGAGTATTGTAAAATTTGCACAAATTTCTTGTGTTTTTGTATATTAGTTTTAGGGAAAAAATAATACATTGATGAAACCTAAATATACATCCCAGAGCAATTTATATGTGAAGTTCAAACTTCAATTACCTTGGCATTTTTTTCTGATCCCATGTCGTGTCACTATCCCAATCTAAATCGATACTTAAATCACTGCAGCTTTCAATGAATTCTTCCGTTGCTTCCGCAGCTCTATTTATTTCGTCCTCCATAACCATTTCGTCATCACTTTGCAAAGAGTTTTCATCAATAAACGAATCATCAAATTCAGTTTTGAAAACATCTGCATGCTCTTCGGCGGCATTGAATTGATCAGTGGCATCGTGCTCTTCCAACATTTTATAGAACTTTTTTTCATTATTTATGCAGAATTGTTGAAAATTATGCATGTCTTTGATTTTTTCTGAACATTCGAAGCATATATTTTGCGGTAAATTATCGTTTTCCTCAATTTTAAGTTGTGGAAGAGTCGCTTTTATTAGCTTTAACAAACTGAACTTTTCTTTGGTTGAGTCCTGGATGGTAAAAATGGGGACCATTTGTGTCATTTTCATTTTAACTTTATTCTTGTTGATCATTTCTTGCTGCTGCGTTTCGTTTAACATACACGTTCGGCACATAGTTTCGAAAGATGAAGACATTTTATACGATTTTAATTATTTTATTTCAAAAACAAATAAAAATTCTACTTTTCTATTAAAAATAACAAAGTAGAAAATTTTTTCTGATATTCAACACCAGCGTAGCCAGACTTAGTAAATTGTTACTGCATTGCACTGTAGCAGTTACTCTACAGTTATACGCTCAAAAACTGCTGTTGACTGCCACAATTAGTCAGCTTGTCAAAATTGAATTGACGCTCTGACATATCTTGCAGTCAATTTGATATCAAATTTTCGCTTCAAGATGGTGTCACGGAAACGATGAAAACTGTCCGACTCACTTTCATATACTTTGCTTGGGTGTTTGTCATATATAAGTATGTATGTACTATTTTAGCGGAATTTATGGTTAAAATTGTTCAATACATTATACGATATTTTCATTCTAGAACTGCAAACGGAAAATTTTCGTATATTGTATGAATGTAAAATTTATTCTAAATATCTATGTACATTAAAGTTTAATTTAGCAACAATTATTGTAACTGAAGCTAAAGTTATAATAAGGCTCGTAAATTATTCATTCAACATCTCTAGAGCACAGCTTGATTTGTAAGTTTCTTTCTGCTTCTGTCCGAGCCTCTAAATTGCGAGCACGAGTTTCATCATCGTCATTCTTATGAGTAGCAAAGTGCACCCGTAATTCTCTAGCTAACGGATATCTTAGAGGACATAGGTCACACTGATATACATTATCACCCAAATGCTGCCGTAAGTGTTTAATCAAATCATTACTTTGTGCAAAAGCTCTCTCGCAATATTTGCAACGATACGGCTTCTCTCCCGTATGGGTTCGCATGTGTCGTCTAGTCTTTTCGGCTGTTACAAATCTCATATCGCAGTAATCACATTTGTGGTTTTTAATGCCATTGTGGTAAAGATTGTGTTTTCTTAGTTGGTAAGCCATATGGAATGCACTTCCACAAATATCACATACGTATGGCTTCTCTTTTGTATGTACCATCATATGACCATACAAACCACTTGAGCATACAAACTTTTTTGGACAATGTTCACATTGGAAAGTTTTCTCACCTTTATGACGTAACATGTGTGTATTTAAGCCGCCAACGTTTGAAAAGCTTTTACCACACTCAATGCATAAGAACGATTGTTCATTTCTTTTCATACTACGAGTATGCGCACGCATATGACTCTTATATTGTGATAAGTTCAAAAATCCTTTGGAATGAAGTAAAATTTAGTTCAGTTTTTGCATACATGGAAACAGAAAATACATATATCAATATAAACAAATATCGCCTACCTTTCCCACAATGTTCGCACTCCACCCTCTCTTGGTTTGATTCGCTTTTCCTTACTGTATCTGATTTCTTGGTGTACTTTCTTTTTGGTATTTTTAAAATTTCATGTTGCTGTAGGTGGTCTTTCCAAAGTTCAACATTATCAAATATTGAACCACACTCCTGACAAGAAACACTATCATCTTCGTTTCTTGCAGGCAAGGGAAATGTCTTATTTTCCTTTTTAATCTTAAAGATATTTTTTTTAAGCATCTTTGTTGAAGTGGATTTTGCTTTGTCGTCATGCACTTCAAGTTCCACATTTTGTTTTTCAGAATATATTTTGTGCCTAAAATACCAATGATTTATTAAAATAAAAAACAATAATTGCTTTATGTGTTGCGGATTAATTACGAGCATATATAAATACAGGAGCATTTTCCGAAAACACTTTGCCTCCCACTAACTTCCGCACAATATGTCAAAAAGTAATTGAGCAAATCATATTATGTTTTAATTTTAAAACTTTTAATACCTACTACATTTAATCTTAAGAAATTCCCAGTTAAATTTTGAAAGTTCAAAATTTTTCGGAATTAGCTTAAACTTGCTATCGATTTGCTTAAACGCCATATATGTACATAATAACAACATATAATCCGCAACATGTTAGGTGATCGTTGAAACATATTTAAAGTATTCTTATACTAACTGCAATATACTTATATTTACGCTGTTTTTATATATGTACATACGTTTCAACCATATGAACTCACCAATTGCGATCAGATACCCATTCATTATCACTAGCATTACTATAGATATTCTCGAAAACAGGTTGTTTATTTTGTGTCTCTTGAGACAATTCATGCAAAGGCTCATCTTCACTATATGGAGCGTCGTTACTGTTCTCCTCCTCTTTCGTTAGGCTTTCAATGTTAATTTGTTCAATTTGAAACTCATATTTAGTCTCCTCAACAATACCATCTTCCTCAATAATGTCTAAATTCTCATCAAGCTCGTTAAAATCGTAATTACAACTGATATTGTTAGCTTCCTTTAACATTTTGCGAAATTGATTGTCAACTTGTTTATACATTTCTATAAACTCATAGGAAACCATTAATTTGTGTACACAATCTGAGCATATTAGCGTTGGAAGACCATCATCAATATCTACTCTAATTTGTGAATGTACAACTTGTAGCAATTCTATTATGCTTACGCTGTTTTGGGAGCCTGCTGGTACTTCTCGAATGGATTGTTTTCTATCAATTTTCCTTTTAGTTTTCGAAAATAATTTCATACATGTCCTGCACATATTTTCCATGGAATCGTCAGTATCCATTTTTAATAGAGGAGGTTTGTGGACACAAATTAAAAATTGCTACTATAAAATGTTTACATTTCCTACAGGCTTGCCAGACTTCGAAAATATAGAACCCCATAGTAGGCTCATTCGCTTTTAATGAGCCACCACAAGCCGAATTAATAGCAGGTAGCCTTATCATACTACGTCAAGGCTACCCAAACCTGAACATGTCAGCATGTGGAGTAAATCCATTTATTGCTCAAACTATATCAGGATCAATGAAATCCTGTGCTATTTCATTTATTGTTACTAAAATTAATTATTAATACTCATAACGTATTAAACACGTATATGATAACTAACATTGCACGTTCCCATTCACACTGACTGACGATTTATGTGTTCCATATCAATCAACAGTACACATGTACTTGGAAGTTCTTTGCATCCTGTATGTACACACTATATTAGCTAATATTAAATTCAGGGCTGATGTTTGTAACGAGAAAGCACCAATACAATTATTCAACTGACACAGGAGAGAAGCTATCCTAGAAAGTTGCTACAATTTCATAATCAGTATTCGCCACAACAGATATTATTATCGTGTAAGAACCGATGAAATGTTGGCATATGGGCATACCTTAACACGGAACAAACAAAAAGCTTTTATATAGTGAAATATATACAAAATCGTTACTTACACGAACACATAATAAAAAACGTTTTTGTATTTACCTCTATTTACATTTTAGTGCTTTAGTTATAATATGGTAATGCATGAATTATAAAGATTTTTGTTTTTTTATAAAAGTACTTTGATTGAATCTATGGTGACTCCGCTCTACCGCTTTCCTAACATTTTTCTCATATTCATACGGGTCTAGCTGCTGGAAAACATCTAAAATTTGTATGTAAATATATATATTTGAATTTATATATGATGTATTTTAAGGTAGTATACTTCGCAAAGTTTTATTAAATAATGTAAGTTTGGCCAGAGCATGTTTCTGAAGCCGCCCATCCCAATTATACTTCTGTAAAAGCTGATCCGTAAAAATTGCGCGTATGACATTGCTAACATCCTCCCTAACCCCTTTGATTTTGTACAAATATGTCATCTGGAAAGATATGTGAATGCATACTAAGATACAAACAAGTGTTACCCTAAATTTTAATATGTTACCATTGCTTGAGAAAAATCAGACTTATTTAATTTCTCCTCCAATTCTCTAACAGCGGCAGTGCTTTGAAGGGGGAGCATTTTGGCGACCTCATCCATTTTTTCGTCCATCACCAATTTGTTCTGCGTCAACTTCTTCGATTTCGAAAGAATCTGCAAAAAAATTTATTACAAAAATAAGCATTGAAAGTATGAGATACTTACAGTTTCTTCAATTTTTTTCATTTTTGCACCAATTCGCTTCTGGGTTTCCAGGAGTGCAGATTGAACATTGTTGGAAATACTTTGGTTGTTTATGATGGTGCTTTGCTGAGAGATATAATATATAATAAATTCATATTAATTTTGGAATGGTAATGTATCTTACATTTTGTTCAATTTTGTTCATCCGGTTAAGGATCTTTGTCATGATACCATAAATGCCTTATATAAAAATTAATAACTGTTAATCAATGAAATGTAAAAATACTTAATTGCAAGATACCTTTACTTTCACAAGTCGATGCAGCTGATTGTAATGATTCATCCCCACGGAACTTATTGTTTATTGTAGGTAGAATTTCTAAAGATTAGAGATAATTAATATTTAATACGTTATTTTTTGAAATTTCCTGCTTACCGTTCACTTCTTCACTTTCCTCCGTATATATATTTTGCAAAACACTCATGTAAATATAAAAAAATGTTTATTACTATAATTATTATTGCTTTTGCTATTATTATCGAATGACAAGATTTCAGTCTTATTGCTAAAAGTTAATTTATCTCATATAAGTATGTCAAAAGGGTTAGGGTCGTATCATTTATTGCTGTATATAATTCTTATTGTTAATAATTGTTACTATTATTTTTAGTCTAATGTATTTCTTCTTCAAGTCTTTTTATTTAATATTAAAATATTATTTATTTTTCAATATTCCACCACTCCAACGGCTATTCTTTTCAATTAATTAAAAATTAATGAGAAAATTCATGTAAAAGGTGTTTAATTAAAAACTATTATTATTATGGGGAATATAAGGTTTCCAACATGTAAACTGATTGTCCAATATATAATTAAAGTATTCTTATAGCAACTATAATATATTTAAATCATCCGATGCACTCACCGATTTCGATCAGGTTTCCATTCATTATCATTGTCATCACTATAGGTATTTTCTATATCTTCAGAAAATTCACGCATAGGCTCATCTTCACTATCAGAAACGTCGTTACTGTTCCCCTCCTCCTTCGTGAGGCTTTCAATGTTAATATGTTCAATTTCAAACCCGTATTTAGGCTCCTCAACAATATAATCCTTCTCAATAATGTCAAAATTCTCCTCAAGCTCGTTGAAATCGTAATTACAATTGATATTGTTAGTTTGCTTTAAAATTTTGCGCAATTGTTTGTCAACTTTTTTATACATTTCTATAAACTCGTAGGAAACCATTAATTTCTGTACACAATCTGAGCACATTTGTGTTGGAAGACCATCCTTAATATCCACTTTAACTTGATGATGTACAATTTGTAGCAATTCCGCTATGCTTGTGTTATTTTGGCAGCCTGTAGGTACTTCTCGAATTGATTGCGTTTTATCAATTTTTCTTTTAGTTTTAGGAAGCAGTTTCATACATGTTCTGCACATATTTACCATGGAACCTTTAGCATTCATTTTTTTAATAGAGGAGGTTTTTGTACACAAAAATAAAAAATTGATACTATATTTGGAAATGTTTACATTACATACAGGCTTGCCGGACTGCATAGAGATAAAAAACATAATAGGCTTGTTCGCTCTTAATGAGACATATATATAAAGAGACAGTCTGGCGACTTTAGTCTGAGGCGATATTGATATCCATTTCGGACAAAAAATTATATATAAAATGCAATACAATAATTCTAGTCGATGAATGTACAATATCCATTCTAGTCAACGATATGCAAAATCACACCAAATTGTAATCAATCTGTATATATGTATATATTGCTCTGGCAGCACGCTAATTGAAAATATTATGTGCTTATAAAGGTGGCAAAGTCATACAAGTCTTAACTGTCATGTTGTAAGCACCACAGCAGCAGTAGCATCAACGAATAGTCACAAAACAACAACAATGGAACTACCAAATACAAATTTCCAAGAATTTTGAAAATTTTAGTGCTTTATTAAATTGCAAGAATAAGGAGAAAAATACAAAAAATTTAATAAAATCAGCAAATAAATGCAATAGGAAAAAAGTGGCACAAGAAAAGTATAAAAATATTGCGAATTTCCACAGATATTGTAAAAATATCTGGAAGTAAAAATTCAAATTCCAAGAAAAACACCACACTAAAATTAAACGGATTTCCTGGAAAAACAGATTCAAACAAAAGATATTCAAATAGAATAGTTGCTAAGAATTGGACTTAATGTAGTAAGTCCTTAGATAAATGTATTCCAAAGATTTGGGAGAAAGGAATGAACAAATATAAATATTAATTATTATTAAAGACTAAAATAAAAAGTGCAAAAATGTTTACATTCGTATGTGTATTGATAAGTGCTCTATTATCTGGAACGGTGTCAATGCTAGCCAGTGCAAATAAACAACCGGGTGGAACATATCCTATTAGTGTAGAGGCTGCTATAGGATCTGATTTTAATATAACTTGTTATATGAATCCAAAAACATTTCCCAGAAAAAATTCAACTTGTTTGCATTTTGTAATCGGACGAACAAATGAAGAGCTATCGTGGGAAAATATTGTTATTACGAATAGTAGCACCATAATCTATATGGTTAAAAATGCAAGCGAACAACAGACAGAATATCGGTGCAAATGTGGACCAGATGCCATAACGGAGACGAGGGTATTCGTGGGGTCACGGCCTAGGCCAGTTGAAGACTTTTCATGTCGTAGTTACGATTTTGATTATATGATATGCAATTTCAGTAAACCGGCAAATCCCATACTAACAACATACAATGTTTCATACTATAACGACTTCCCAAGTTACATTTACCAACCAAATTGCAATTATGATGATCGCAATATGGTTATTTGTAATACATCTCTTAATGATCGTTACCAAGAAATGTATCATTTTGTGATTGAGTCTAGAAATGCCCTTGTCGGCTTAAGTGAACAACCACTAATCCAATATTTTGATATAAACAACTTTGAAATAATGATACCTACTAAGCCTGGTGACAATATGCGTGTTGAGAGTATGACAGTAGACAGCATTAAGTTGTCTTGGCAAATGTCGAATTGGGAAAAATATCGCTTAAAGGGTCTTCAGTGGGAAGTACTGGTGCAACCCGAAAACTCGACAGTTATGCACCGCGATCCTCCTGTACGTGAGCACAGTGAGATGCGTTTGCGTTTAAACAATTTACCTTTTGTATATTGGAACTATAAATTGATGATTCGTGTGCGCGTTAAAGGTACAACTGCAATTTGGAGTGAACAGTTTGTATACTCATTTCGTACAGCTGCTCGTCGCCCACAACGTCCACCTCGTGTCGAACCGGGTAGTTTTTATATTGATTCATCTGAAACGCGTATAACAGTATATTGGGAAGAATTACTGCCATATGAATATAATGGAGACAATTTTACGTATGTCATAACATCATTACAGTCTGATGGAAAAATTTCGTAAGTATTCCAATACTCACACACTTATTCATTAAAAATATAATGAGTTCGATTTTTGAAATATTGTTTTTTATTATTTTTTTTCAAACCTCTGACAAACTGTTATAGAGACCATTTGAAACTTAAATCGCTTTTCAATCATTTTCGTGCTAAGAATTTATAAAACATTTACTGCCTGTTCGCCGATGTCGAAAGCTATCGTTCGTTCGAATTAATAACAGGTAAAACAAAAACAAGTTTTGAAAATTGTTTTTGTTTTGAATGTTATTTATTCGAACGAACGATAGCTTTCGACATCGGCAAACAGGCAGTTATATTGTGCATGTATGCATAAAAATACCTATTAAATCATTTGTTTTCTAGCAATATTAGTTGGACGACAAAATATTTAAAAGTGTACCATAATTTTTAAAGGATGTATCTGGGTACATAACTATATGTACATGACATAATTTTAAAAAATGTACATGCTTAACATGTAACAAACATTAACACAGTAAATATATTTACTATTTGACATATAATATAAAATTTTATAGTAATATTTTTATTGTATACAATTGTGATTGGCGATTGAGTGGTCAGTTACTTTGTGAGTTTTACTGTTTGCAGATTTTACCACTCTAAAAAGATGGAATACAGATTTAAAAACATTTTATGTAAAAAAAAATTCTAAATTGTTTGTTTTAATTGTAATTGTGCAGTAGAATTTATAAGCAATAACTTTATACTTTTAGAGATTTAAAACCTTTTCACCAAGAAAAAAATCTCGCAAAATTCTTCTGGCGAAAAGAATTGCACTACGAATTTCAACTGCGTAGTCGTAATCATAAAGGAGAATCTACTGAATTCAGTAGATTAATAATTTATCCAACAAATCAACGAAATCCGAAAGATTTTACTCCGCAATCAATTCATAATGTCTATCATGGTAATAATCATACGTACACTTTGACATGGTCAAAGCCTAAAAATATAACTGGACTTATAGACTTTACGGTGTTTTGGTGCTATCCTAAACGAGCATTGCCTAATGAATGTAAAGTAAGTTTCTGGCTATGAAATAATAAAGAATATTAAACGTTATCATAACTAATATATAAAATATTACATAGGAATCAATGCACTTTCAACAAATACCAAGTGATCAATTAAATTTTACCACCCACGCCCAAAATGCTTCAGAAGAACGAATATCTAATTTAGCGGTGTCCGCAAACTACGACAAGTTTAATACTGGTCTTCATTGGACCGACTGCTCAATGGATATTGTCAATACTGACTTAGTTAAAATGGAACCAGAACTGGTAGCATCAACAAATTCGATTAAAGTTCAGTGGACTGTTGAACGTGTATGCCCCTCAATTTTAGATGGCTTCAATATAACATATTGTGAAGTGGCAGATAATGTTGTCATTGAAAATGCAACATGTTTGCACAATAAAGAAATATCCAAGATAGCTAAAAAAACTAAAAAGAAATATTTTATCGAGAATTTAAAGCCATTCACCATGTATAAAGTAACAATGTTAATGTTCTGGCGTAATAAAAAGGGCCAACCAAGTGAGCCGCAAATTGTTCGAACTTTAGAAGGTGCACCCTCACCACCACGGCAATTGCGTGTTGAAGCTGTAACCAACATTAGTGCGATCATAAAATGGTTAGAACCGACTCATCCAAATGGTAATATACGCAAGTATATCATAATGTTAAATAATGACCAAATCGATGTAAATGCTACAACTTTAACGTATCATTTGGAGAATCTGGAAAGTTTTACAGCATATAAAGTGTATGTGTTAGCAGAAACAGTGGAAAGATCTGAAACAAGTAATGATGTTCATTTCACCACTGCTATTGGAAGTAAGTTGCTTTAAATTTTACTAATATTAATTGTCAACAACAGTGCAATATTTTGCAAAATATTTGCCAGAAAAAAATTTGATAAATTATCCCATAGTATTTAGGTTTCACTTTGTGAAAGGATCATTCCCTCTAAAGAATATTGCGTAATATAAAATCAAAATGTAATTGTTATATTACGATATTTATGTATGTATATTATTTTTGTGAGTCATCATTGTTTTCTAATTATTATTTTTCGTCCGAAATATTTGTGATATTCTGATTTTTAGTTACTTTGACAGAAATTGCTTTTTATTAGTTTGTATGTATATTCTTTTTTGTCGAAATTAATTCTAAATTTTCGTAACGCGAGGGATAGAACCGACTTTGTTATGCAGAGCGATTGTCAAAAAATAAATTATCTCCTCAAGTCGCTTTAAATAGATCATTTTGAATCTATTTATTTTTATGTCACCTAGTGTAATTGAACTGAATTTAGAAAATATTTTACTAAAATCAATAAAACATTCCCTAAGAAAAATAAGTAGAAATAATATTTTAGGGAAAATGTAGAAAATAAATGTATCATTTAAAAAATCTTTTTATATGCACTTTCCTAAAAGATTACCTTTGAACAAAAATGCATTTCATTCAATAATGATTTTCTACATAGTAGACATTTAACTGTCGTCGGTAAGCGATTACATCTGCTCAAGTTCAGAAAGACCATAAAGAATTTTAACTGTGTGGTCGGCGATATCATAGCATTTTTTAGACTCTAGTTATAAACCAGCTGAATGGGATATACATATGTATGTATATGCAACGATCAATATCACCACCCAAGTATTTTTCGCTTCCACCCTTCGACTGGTCGTAGTGGAATTTCGTTTGCATACTCGTGTTTGATTTTGAGTAGACTTAAATTGGATATTTTATCAAAAACGCAAAAAATGTGCTGTTGTTTTCAATAGGAAAATGTTAGGTCCATTTCCAACTAGTAATGTGGCACCTTCAACAATATTTTGCTCTTTTGCCTTTTATAGTTCCATCACCACCTGGTATTGGACCCAACAATAATGTAGCGAATATAATACAATGGAGTAAACCTATTAAACCTCGTGGTTCAATTGATTTCTACGAAGTTCTAGTAACCCAATTGCATAACGAGGAAGTATTAAGGCGTCGTATTAGTATTATAGCAGATACCACAACTTGTACGTTCAACAAATTTCCAACTTGTATAGGTGCTGAATATAAAACTACGGTCGAAGTACGAGCCGTAAATGTTGTTTATCTTGGTGAAAAAACAACTTCAAATTTGTCAGGTGGTCAAACAACTGATATCTATAATCAAAATGACGATTTGGAATGTAGCGCCAATGAATCAAAAGCTCTGGAATATAAAGCAAACATAGAAAAATTTATGAATAATTCAATTTACGAATTGTTTAAATCACCATGGCAAACTTCGGCGATTTTTTCATGCTCTATCAGCCGCATGAGTAAAATAACAACGATTGCGTTGGTGGTAATAGCGATGTCTTTGAGTGTAATGGCTGCATTATACATGGCCCGTAAGAAATATAATAAAATGGCAAATATTAATTGTACTCTGCCAGCTGGTCTGGAAACGTACTTCACCAAAGATTTAAGTGGGGGATTTCCAGGTGATTTTTCTAGTGGTAACCATTCAATGAAAGATACAACAACTGTTGAAGATCAATGGATAAGCGCTGCTCGAATGCACGATTTCAATTTCCGCAACGAACACCACCGTTTACTGGCATCTCTCGGTAACGATTCTGGTTATTTAGGTGGTGGGAATGTCGTTGATAATGTTCTTAGTGGAAACATGTTAAGTAGCAGCGAAATAACCTGCAAAAGTTCCGAAAAAAATGTGGGGCGTGTGAATGATATGGCGGAGGAATATGAAAAAGAAAGTTTGAATTCTACTTCGACTTCTGCGGATTCTTTTGTTGGAAGTTCCGAGGGATCAGAATGTAATAACTTGGCCTTGGAGCAATCACCGCTAGCAAAGTTTCCTAGTAATTTTGGTTACGTCAAGCAATCAGTGTTGCAACCATGGCAGTTATTTAAAAATCAGCATGATATCAATACTGGGCTACAAGCAAATCCGACCATAGAAAATGGTTATATAACTGTTCAAAATTTAAGCCAAGTAATTGGAAATCCAGCCAACCAAAACGTGTTTATCCCTAAGACTGAAGGTTACGTATTACAACAAGATTTGCCAATGTTTTTGAATAAGATAACATCTGACGAAATTACAACTCCAACTGTTACAAATACAAACTCAGTAGGTGAAAATGGCTACACTACTCTCGAGAGCCTAACAAAGTTAAATATGAAATCCAACATGTTTCCGTCAAGCGAAAGTGGAGCCAAACCAGCACAGCACTCAAACGCCGAATCAGTTACAAATCTGACACATGTTGCCGCAGAAAGTAATCCCGAGGATGAACGCTTCTCAAAACCTGGAATTTCTGGTTATGTTACCCAACATGACTTGAATATATTTGGTCAACATCAGCATAATTGTTAAAGTCATCAAAGAACTGAATTTCTTTTTAAATATTTTTACGTTTTGTGTGCATTTAACGTTTTATGCTGAGACACCTGGACAAAATAACTCTAAACTAGATATATGTATATTTACAAATTTTACAGCTGGCTAGCAACTAAAAAAATTTGCTACATTTCATGCAGAAATTAATTGAAAACTTATGTAATACGCCCATTATGAACACGTTAACTATTAAAGATTTGTGTTACTTTCTAATGAGAAATTGAGAAAAAAAAACAAATTCTAAACAAAAGTATTTTAATATAAGTTAATTATTAATATTAAATATTGATATCTAATTATTTAATGTTAAGTCTAGTTTTAAGATTGAAACAAATTTCACCACTTATTGATTTCTCATAAAATGTCAGTTTCAATTGTGATGTTATATAGTTTTACATTTCATTTTTGACTACAATTTCTTATTTTTCCTTTTCTTTTAATTTTAGTTAAATACTCATCATGTTTGCCTTAGAATTTATTAATTTCCATCTCTAAACGCCAGTTTCTATTTCTGATTTCATTCATTTTCATAAAGCCTAAATACTAAAATCATGTTCATATACAGATTGAAACTAAGCTTACAAACAAAACCTGTCATTTCTTTTATTAATCACCGTTGTTTTATTTTTTCTTTTACATATTTCATTTTATCTCAAATGCGGATCATGATCATATATATTTTTTAAGCAATTTATATAAATAATAACTTTATTTTGTTTCTCATTTTAATGCAAAATTATTGACTTTTCTTCTCTATTTAAATTTTTCGAAATATGCCACATACATTCATAGATAAATACATGATTATGTGGGTACGTACTTACTTAATTAATTAAGAAAGAAATACATACATACATATAAGGAATAAGTTTTCAAAGACTTTATATTTTATTTTTTAAAACAAGCACATAAGTCTTACAAAAATGCTTTATTTATTATTTTTGAAATAAAGAAAATCGTATATTTTCAAAGATTTTGAGATTTTTTTGCTATAAATACATGAGTAAGAAATCATTTCATACGCTTGCAATTACATACATACATAAGTATGTATGTAACTCCTTAAAACCAACATTAAGAAACTAGAAGAAGAAAATGTTTAATATGTATACAAGTAAAACGTTTTCTTGTGCATTTGTAAGAAAGTTAAATGCAAGCGTATTGTTAATACACGTGCATGCATTCACAGTCGCCATCTTTGGCGACTTAAAACATAATAAAAGTGTACACTGTACAGACACTTTCGGTATGAAAAATTTCTAACTGTTTTTAGTTGCTTGCTCTTGCGTGTGCATACACTTTGGTTGCAAGTGTTTTTTTGCTTTTAGTGTGTTTAGTGCTTGAAGAGGCGATTTTGAAGAGAAAAAGAATTCTATGTACATAGCGGACTTTTTAAAATGTCTGCGGATGGATAATGCTGTCACAGGCATCCTTTTGTTGCGCAGTACCGTTAACGGTAAGTACCATCAGCCTAATAATAACATTGCAGATTTGGATTCGGTTTAGAACCATAAGAAAATATCGAAGAGCTAATCCAAGCACATAATTTTGATCGTCTTCGACAATATATTATAAAAATCAAATTTGCTTTTTTGCAGATACATACATACATCCATATATAATTAGTAGTAACGATTTTATTATAATTTCTTTTATGTATGTGTATGTAATTCTATAAGATATTTGATATATTTCAATTCCTGTTTACTTTTATATTTGACTCTTATTTCTATATTTTAGGATAAACTACATATGTACATACATACATATGTATATGTTTTTATTATTTGTTTTTTATGCAGTGCTTGATAAAAAATTATTAAAATAAAGTTTCGCAACCATAATTGCTTCCATATTTAAATCTAATAACAAAATACATAAGTATATTAAAATATGAAAAGATCAGTATACTAGAAATACATCAGACACAAAACTCAGACATAATTTGGAGACAAACTGTGTAATCATCAAAATGAGATTCAAACATATAGGGACATTGCGAGAAGAATAATACTAATAGTTTTAATTTTACTCTTATCTGTATACTTTTTTTATTTGGCCATATAATACTTGGACGAAGAAATTAAAACAAAATGTTGATTTTCTTTTTTTTCCATAATTCTTTCGTTTAATTTTATTATCGTTTTATATTTAATTTCTTATTTCATAAATAATTTTTATAATAAAAAAACTTAGTATTAAATATGTATGTAGGTATATATTATTATTTCAATTTTATGCACGTTATTGATAATTTTTTCTTCGATTATAAAATAATTTTCATCTAACAAAAATTTTAAAATTAAGCAATAGAAATAAAACTAATTTTATAAAATATTTTTCAAAGACTGAATTTGTTTAAATAAAATTTTTTAAGCTTTTTAATTTACGGCCAGTCCCACGGTATTGTAAGCTATCATTAGTTCTGTGGCACAAATAACATTTGAAAAATTTTGTTTTAAATTTCGTTGGTGGCAAACAAATGACAGTTTGCGTCAGCTAGACAAATACTCATATTCTTTATACCAAAATTTTAAAGTTTAGAAACGTTTTCTCTTTATAAAATTAAATGCTTGAACAAATCGGCCAAAACAACAACTATGAATCTAAGATAATGATTTCGTAAATTAAAACGTTTCTATACGTTTGAAATTCGTGAGGAAAAGTAATTTCTTTACTTTCTATAAATTGGAAACATTTAAAAATTTTTTTTTAAAACAATTTTGTGGCGAATTAAAATAGGTTTTGCTATTTAAAATAATAAATATCAACACTAGCATTACGCTGGATTTGATAGCTATTTAAACAAGAATAATTAAAATAACAATAAAAAGTTATTTAAAAATAATAACTAAATGTTAGAGCATCGACCAGCACTCATGATCATCTTCAATCAGTACAGCATTAAAAGGAAAACATGATATTTTTTCAAGTTGAGAGTTTTACTCAGGAATTTTAAGGTTTTTTGTAGTGTGTTGTATAAGTCCACAACTTCATGATAATGAATTTATTTGACTTAAGTATTTCACCTACAATATGTATAATCTAAGTTACATTTGTACATACATACACATGTATTTAGTACAATGTACTTTATAACGCTAGTTATTCATAATGATCTGAAAATAAATATGAAAAAATAATGTTATATTTAAAGTTATATCTTTATAGTCTAGAGTTACTTTGATATTCGGGCACATATTTGCTGAAAAAAGCGTAACAGCAACATACAAAGGAAAAATATTTTAATTCAGAAACGTGTTTCGAATTTTTCCAGCAATATTGGATTCTATGATACTGACTATTAGATGTCTATGAAGATGTTTTACTTAAGAAACCCGTATCTGAATCAAAATATTTTATTCAAATTAAAAATATTTTTTGTAAACAATGTAGATAGTTCATGCACCATTTTTAGAAGGCTTTAGTCTTATTTGTACAAATCATATCTATATATAAATATTATTATATAATTGAAAAGTTTAAAATAACCATCACCATTTAACGCCAAACTATTTTCGTAATGACTAATAATATTCGCAATATAATAAATAAAAAAACTTGCATGGACCATTACTATGAATTTCAAAATTTCTCGTACTAAATAGATACCATTGAAGATAATGGGGGTCTGATTAGTTCTTAATTGCTCCGTTAAAATTGAACTGCCCATCCTACGATGTGACCGGATAACATTCTGTTATCTATTTAACATTAGTATCGTAAAAGGCAAATGCATAGCCATTTGTGCGAATATTAATCTAGTAGCCAAAAGTTTACTTAGAAATATTCCAAGGTACTTACATATATTATTAATGAAAATTTTACAATGGCTGTCATTTGTTGTTTGGTGTCTGGAATAGCGTCGTGAGACCCGAATTTTGATTTGTATCTATTAAATCGCTTGAAGGATTTTTCAATTTCTGCGATGACATTGGAGGCAAATTTGCTATTTTGATTTCATGACGAAATAGCTGGTTAATGCTGCGGCCGATAAGAGGCGCGGTTAGTTTTTTAAACAAATCTTTCTTAGCTTTATCCACTTTGTTTCCTTTTACGGGTGCGATGGCAATTTTTTCATCAAACTTTTGTACATCAGCAGATGAAACATTCGGTATACTTTGTAATACTTCAGAGAGCGCTGGAAATTTTGGACGTAAGAGTTCGTAAAATTGTACACCCAAAGTAATGAGACCAGCTTGATTTGCTTCATGCTGGCCATGCACTTGCAGACCCCGCAAAACTGATGTAAATGCTGCTACAGCTTTGTTGGCGTCCATTAACTGCTCAGCAGCCAAGAAACGCATAACCGGTGCACAAACATTTACCGCTTTGAGATTGCATGTTCCATCATTCCAGGAAAGAGCACCGAGAAGACTCATTAATATATAATTGGTGGTGGCGTGATTACGTAACAGTTTGGCACCTAAATCGCTAATAATATCAGAAAGTAAAGCAGCTTGAGCAGCTCTTGTATGTGCTACACCATCCATAGAATGTTCTTCAGCATCCATTGTTACATCTGAAGGTAGATTAGATGTGACTACGGTATTATTAACGTTACTGTTATCCGGTCCAATTTGTCCTCCCACTAGCGCTACTTTAAGAACATCCAAGTATTCTCGTGTGAGTGAACGATTTAACATGTCTTCGAGTACTTCTTGAGTGTCATTCGATTGTTCTTCCTCATTAAGTTGACCCGATTCATAGAGAGAAGTTATATAAATCCATCTAGCGGTTAGTCTGTTGAACATTATTGGCGCCAAATGTGCAAAGATAGGCAATAAAACTGTATCATAAAATGCTGGTGGGCAGGAATAAACAAACGGTTTGAAAAACACCCTGACAATAGGACGTAGTCGATAATCAGGCAAATCATCTAAGCATGTAAAAGCGCTATTAATTAATGCATCTGCTACACCTTCCAATTGATAGAGATCACGACCTAGTGACGGACCAGCCGAACCCATCATGTGGTAACATCCTTCATAAAGTAATGTCATGAATTGTTGCATTTTGTCGAATGGAGTTGGGGGTTTCTTCACCGAAGGATCTAACGGATCTGTAGGTAATGCGCATACACCCATTAGAACTTTTTTTTCATGTTCTAACATTGAGTGTATATTGCGGTATCCTTCTGAAAGTCCATTGATAGCCTCCTGTTTAAAAAGTTCGTTTAAAACGCGTAGAAGCGATAAAATATGTGGCAATAAAGGTATTACGTGCGGAGATGCAGGATTGCGACAAATAGGGTTCCCCAACTCTGTAAAGCCAACTACAAAACCACCTCTCGATGCTCGATCGGGATCGTCTGGCCAAGTGCAACGTTTTATTACACCCAAAACAATATATAACGCATCGATAAGAGTACTACGATTAGGGCAACAGGGATCATTTTCAATAGGGTATATTGGTGCCTGATCTAGACCCACGAAATGCATAAAGTCTAATGCGGACTTGAAAGCATGTGAAAAAGCTGACCAATGCGGCAAACTGTCGCGCATTATCTCCCCAATAAATGTATATTGGCGTTCGTAGTCGCAAAAGTGGTTGGAAATAAGTAGTAATGCTTCTTGTAACGTAACTCTATCCATTTTGCTAATGGGATGTTGAGCCTGTTGAAACAGCGTCTTGACGTGTGTGTTGATTTGATCAAAAACAGGCAGCAACAAGAGAGGATACTTGTGTCCCAATTTCACTATAAGCGAGGCAGCATGACGCCGTAGATTTTTGCACGCTTGTACACGAGGAGTCAACGGCTGTTGAGGCGATGGGTTTGGATCATTGGGATCTCGGAATATTAAAGCACTGAATATTTTCTCCAAAACTCTTGGCAACAGCGATACACCATTCATTGCCACACAATTGTTAGGTGTAATTTGGCACGACGACATGCTTAGGAACACAAACAAAGCCGAGATGCACGACAGAAGTATGGAGATTGTTAGAGGATTACAGGTATCCAGCTTCAAGCAGTCTTCTAACAATTTTAGGCCAGCCTGCACAGAAGGTCGTTCAGAGACCATCAAAATGCGGCTGAGAACACCATCAAGTACAGATACTAGTGCTTCCCATTCCAGATAACTGGGATCTAACACACTGCACTGTACATTGCCTCGCTCTGTATTAGCTTTAGCGAGACGGTTATTTAACCATTGCTCGCAATATGCAAATGTGACTAACGGTAGAACTAATGTTGATTGTCGAAATATTTCCAGAAAATCTGTGCGACATCTATAAAAGAAAACAGCAAATTCTTCTTCACAGTCATATTCCAAACAGATATATGAAGATGTAGAGCCGCCATTCGGTATCCCTCCCGTCAAGCAACGTGCTGTTGGATAAGGTGTCTTAATGATGCGAGGGGCAACAGCATCAATTATTTTTGGAATGTAGGTAACTAGTCCTGCATCTTTGGAAATTGCTTCATGTTTTAACAATACATTCCATATTAAGGCAGCACCATGAGCCACATTAAGAGATGAGTGGCGTACAAGATATAATAAACACTCTAGAAATATCTCAAAATTTGGTGGTCTTTGAATAGCACCATCTTCTTTTCCCCACAACAGCACCAGCTGTTGGGCCATGCCACTGAGTGCTTGTATTAACTTTTTTAAAAATTGATGATTTTGATCTAAACTTCTAACACTGCCATCATTAGGTATCATTTGCGATGCAGAAAATATGTATCGCATTGGTTCTTCGCCAAACAGCATCAACAAAGGTTTGCGTTCTTTTACCTGTCCCTTCCGATTTGTTATTTGTGAGAGGCATTCGGCAGCATTACACTGGAAAGCCCTATCGTTCAGTAGGATACACAAGATTTGTAATAATTTTCCATTATTGCACGTTATATGATTTATAGAGACCCATTCAACAAAGCCAGTTAACGTTAGCAGTACGACTTCAACCACACGACTGTGTGCATTGGCCTTTTGAAAATTACCCTGACCTGTGGCCTCACGAAATGATGTAACATGTAGTTCAATGAGACGCAAGAAAAACTCAAATATGTCGTTCATATTGTTTGTTAGAGCCTGGTACATGTCCTTTCGTCTCTGATTCGACTCAATTGTTTGTAAAAGTGCCACGTCTTCTACTAACCGTAAAAAAACCAACAACACTAACTCAGTTTGTGACTCTCCTTTAGTACATGCATCCGATAATTCAGATAACAAAGTGGTCCACTGTTGAGGCCATTCTCTTTTAATCATTTCTACTATAATACGCGACACTGCGTCTTTGAGATGAGAAAGGGTACGGTCTTCTGCCGGACCTACACCCATTAGCAATAACTTCATAGCATGCTCCTTAATAAAAATTTTTTCTTCTTGAGATATACAATTCCATTTGAATTTGATAGTATACTCCATAAGTTGAAGTCCAAAATGTTTTACATTTTGCGAATATTGGCCGCTAGCAAGAAATAAACCTACTTGTGCGCAAAGTGGACTTTCTTCCTTAAATCTTTCACATGCCATATAGGCCTCCATTCGAGCTTGCTGAGCTGTATGCGGATGCATTATTACCTCTACTGCTTTGGACAATTCGTCTGCTAAAGCAGAAACAGTACTATGTTGTGCCATATCCCCAGGGATTGATTATTACTTTATTTGTTTTTGCTTTTAACACAAGCCACAGAATTTCAACAGTTTTCTAGGTATTGCAAATAATTTAGACGCGTGCTGCGGTACTGTGCTTATTCTTCTTCCTTTTTGTATAGTAGATACATATGTACATCCACACATATAAAACTTGCGGAAGAATTTTATATTTTTACTATATTTTATATACATACACTTCTCTTTTTTATTTCTATTAGATTTTAATGAAAAATTTTCTTGTATAAACTTTTCATAAAAACACAAACTTCATTAGGAGTAAAATGTGTGTAGCATTTGTCTTGTTCGTTGAAAATGAAGTTAAGCCAAGGGTTGCCAGTTTTGCATAAATAATGCCATTACATTTTATACGTATGTGTTCTCCAATTGTGTGCTGAATTATTTAATATTTATCAGAAATTGTATGTTTCATATATGAATTTGTTTGAAAATAGTGGTATATAGCAAACCAAAAATGAACTCTTAAATTATAATATCTATATATAATACAAAAACTACATTCGGCTATACCATCATATGCCGGTGACTTAGTTTATTTTTGAAGGAGTACGTTTATTAGTGTAGTGTTGGGAAGAGCAAGTATGCACACTGAGAAAAATACTGTATGAGCATATGCAATACAGAACCATTTGGAATGGGCTTACTAATCAAGAAGAAGAGTTGCGGTGAAATGTACTACACTGAACACACGCCATATTAAATTCAACAAAAACATATATAAGTGCACCGCGAAACGTGAAAATTTGTTAAAAATTATAAATAAAAATAGTAAAAGTATATTAAAAGTATATTTTGATTTATATTAAATTCCCTCCATTTAAATTCCCTCATATTAAATTTAAATTATGGAGTGGAACGAGATTGGAGTTGATGGGCACCACACAGTGAAATTTACAGATTTACCGTATGTGCCGTTAACAAAACCCACTCAATCAGTAGATGCTGATGAATTATTTGTTGGTTGGTATAAAGACATTTTTACTATGTATAAGTTCGTGGTTTTATTTGCTTTTTGGTTATTTTCAAAAAGCTGGAAAACAAGGCGGCATTTTACGACATGGGGAATGGGCCTGGTTAGCTAGACATTCGTTGCTACAAATTGTTTCATTGCGCAATGGTCAAACAATATCCATCTTTGAATTTTGTGAATCCCTTGGATATGAAAGTTGCTGTATTAAAAGCGTGGAAGAGATATTTCCAAATAATCCGGAAATTATGCTACTGGCCGTAGTTTTGGAAAGTATTCCTGAGGCAGGAAAAGGGTGCAGCTTTGTAGCTGTTTATTCTGTGGAATTAAGAAGCGTTTTAAGAAGTATCGAACTAAGTTTGCATCTTACTTGTGCCCGTTTTATTGATGCATCTGCATGCCGACGAACATTGTTGCAAAATTTTGATGGTTGTCTCGCTGTAGGCAGCGAAGAAGGTGTCATTGTTTTACTGGATATGAATATGAGAAAACTAATATCAATGCAGAATGAATTGTCAGAAGATATATTTGTTCAATGCCATATTGTCGATTATAGTTTGCCTTTAACCGATGTCCATCGTAATTTCCGACAATGTCAACAAGAAGGAATACATTTTGGCTTACAAATGGAGGGTAAGTGGCAAAAGCATTATATGAAAAAGAAAATCAAGTTAGTTTCGACGGTAAAATCTGAAGGTTATTCTGATGAAACGTAAAAAAGTATATCTTGAAAAAAAAGATGTAATTCTGAGATCACAGTCTTTTCGCAAAAACAACATTTTTAGATATTCTGATTCGCATAGCTTATAGTCGGTAACGTCAATTCGGGATATATGCAAATTTGCCATATTTTGACCATATACATATGTTAAAAATATATCTGTTTGTCTTATAAATAGAAAAACGAAGCTTTCTATATAAAAATCTGCTTCATTAGTATCGCAAAGAAATATATGGTTCCAATCCTCCCCTATAACACTGCTGGTTTGAAGATGTTTTACTATGTTTCATATATAAAATAATAACTCTTATAGTTTGTTTTATTGTGAACTCTTGATCCATTTCACATGCATGTTTAAATTAATGCATTGTGCGGAAGTAGAAAATATGGGTGTGTTGAGAGGGCAGATGAAGACATATAGATTTTATTGTTTCCATTTTTTACTTTGTTGGTAAATCTTTTGCTACAGCACCGAAGAAAGCGTTCTGTATTCTGCACATGATAGTGTCAACCGCTCTCGGCGATACTGTGTTAGTGCACAGTATCGCAGTATGCAGATCAGAAAAGTTTGATACCATATTCATGACTGAGAGTAGTCAAAATCGGGATCTTAGGATCGGTAGTCATAGTGTCAACTACTTCAGTGTACAGCTTTAACACATTTCCTATCTCATTTCTGCTTTTGGGGCATTGCCAAAATTCAAATCCTGCTGGTCCGAAATAGACCGATTCATTCCAGCTATTATATCAAAATTAGCTTCCTATGAAGTCAGAATGTCAAGATCTGCTGAGAACTCGATTTTCGCGAAACGGGGTAAAACCACTATTTCGCGAATTCAAAATGTTTAATTCTATTTGCGAAAAAAAGGTAAAGGCTTCAGCTATTTTTGTTTTGTATTTCTATATGCCATGGGAGAAACCTATGTAAAAGTTAATTCACTTTAAAAATTAAATTCTTATTCTAGTTTTTATTTGGAATTGATATTAAAGTATGTATTTGCAGTTTTCTTTTTGTTTGTTTGTTTTTAAACTATAAATTTATTAATTTTTGAAAGTTGTTTATGAATTAAAAAATAATAATTTTATAGAATACAGACTATGTATTTAATTTCTTAGTAACTAGAAGAATTTTCTCTCCCACTATAAAATTTACTTGTATCATTTGTTTTCAGAAAATACAAATGACAGTAGAATTTTCTTAAACTAAACAAATGTTTATTCAATTTTTTAACTAATTTCATTGCCAGCAACTTATGAGTTTATTAGTTGCAAACAAATCGATTCTCTTTTACTATGTTAAGAATTTAGTCAATAGTTTCTTCATCAATTTACTTAAATACTAGGTTTTCATTATAAAGCAAAGTTAAATATACACACATACATATGTTAAATAAAAGAAAAACAATTGGTTCTCATATTAAAACTTAAAAAAATTACTAAAATATTGTTAATATGTAATTGATAGAATTCTAACAGTAGATTAAATTACTTTATTCTATAATAAACTTTTTTTTGTTAGACCCTAATTATACAATAGAAGATGGTTTTGTGATTTGTGTCAACAAACAAGATTGTTATTTAAGTTTTTTGTTTGAATTACTCGTACCAAAGAAGATTGCTGGAGGAAAATGTATAAAACTACATGAACTTCTAGGAATTTGATAAAGTCACTTTTTTGTTTGTTAATGTGTGATTGTTTAATTTGTTGTATTCTCGTATATACAATTGCATATACTTTAAAAGAATTTCCGTTTTAATTTAACTTAATTTGCATCAGGAGTCATTTGTACATCTAACATACCGCAAATCATATATGACAAATCATCACCTGCATCGACTTCTTCGTATGAAAGGTGGCCGGCGTTAAATGCCGCTTGCATATACGGCGGTATATAGTTGTAATAATTATTTTCAGCATTTGTTGTTTGTGGCTGCGATTCTTCCGGCAATATTTCTTCATAAGTGACATCATCATCGTCTTCTTCATCAATAATATATGAAGTGGAGGTACGCAAAGACGTTTGTCTACTACTCGAACGTCTGCCATGAGCAGGACCCGTAGGCGAAGACGTTGATGTGGCCGTCATGCTTGCTGGTGTTTTCAAAAGCAACATCGTTTGTATATGTTTTGGTAAAATTTGCTTAATATTATGCTGCGTATGCAAATGTTTAACAATATTGCTGCGATGCAATTGCACATAATTGCAGATATTACAAATTTTCGCCTCAATTTGCAATGTCTTTGCATCATGTGCATAATCTTGTGCAATACCGCCCACTGCGGGACAACCTTGAGCCTGATGTTGGGTGAGTAGAGATCGTGTAGGCTTGCGTATACCACAACCTATACAACGATAAGCATACTCTCCTGTATGCATGGTAAAATGTTGATACCAGTACGGAAACATAAAACGCGATGTTTTCTGGCAAAATATGCAAAATGCTTCATATTGAAACTGGCCGTTTTTGTACAGGCTGACTTCAGAAACAGTACTTTTTCCCTGCTTAAGAGCTTTTATTTGTGTATTGGAAAGCCGGGAATTGTAAACTTCGCAGCCACGATGTTCGTTAACGTAATGATGCACCAGACGTTGGCAGTTAAGATTGCAAATAACACATCTATCTTTATATTTGCCATTGACATACATTTGCGAGTCAATATTTTTCGGCCAGTGACTGGGATCGTCAGATGTAGAAGTGTTATCATAGCAATTATTTTCTTCATAATCGTCACCGGTAATTATTTCTTCCTGGTTTCTCTTGGAGAGTCGGCCACCTGATTTGGTATTGGAATTCAATTTGTATTTGTTTATGTTAGATAACTTGGCTAAGGGCGGCGTATAATAATAATCTTGCTGCTGTAGTTGCTGCATCTGTAACTCTTCTTGCTGCTGTTGTTTATAAATGCGATGCACTTTAGGTTCATCATCATCAGATATAACCTGAGCTTCATCGTTTTCATGATTTTCAATCCATGTGGCCTGCAATAGATCTTCAGCATCGTTGTTGGCGGTATACTGTCGAATACTAGTTGCCGTTGCGCTTGTAGTATTTCTTAATCTTATACGTTGTTCCGTTGATGCTGAAATTAATTCAAAGATTTAAATTATGGTTCCTATTTTTATGTTTTGTAAATTGTTTAACACTTTCTAATTCCCATTTTCGCTTGGTATACATGTCAAAAAGTAAATATAAAAACGCACAAAAATATTAATTTACAAATACTGATTTCCCTTGCTTATATTCAGCTTTTAATTTTTTGCTACGAAGATTAGTTATGAAAAAATTGAGCGCATATACATATGTATGTATGTATGCTTCAACGAAAATTTGAGAAAAAATGGCTTTTTATATTTCAAATTATTCCTTATTCAACCTCATTTTTAGAGATAAAAAAATCGTTCTTTTTTTTTTGTACTTTCTACCTCTCAATAAAACGATTACACAAAAAATATTTAACGCTTATATGTACATGCGAGTACATTTGCGTTTCCAAGTACAGAAAAAAATTTAAATTGACAAAAATTTGGTGATGCTTTTCGAACAAATTTAAAATGATTTTTTACCTCGCTTTTGTCGAGAAATTGGAAAAAGTATTTATATTATACACAGTATAGAAAATGCACTTTCATAGCAATACTGATAACAAATTTGAAATATTCCCAAAAAAGGCAATAAAAGGGTTAAAGGTATATTTACCATTTTTTGAAGCTTTTGATGACGACGTTGTAGGTGCATCTGAGCTCCTGGCAAAAGCCTGTATAAAGGCACTTTCAAATGATTTGACTTGTTGTTGCCGTTGTTTTTGAGCTTCTAAACGTTTTTCTTCGATTTTGCGTTGTATTTCCACCTGGGCTAGTTTTTCATCGTCCTCATCATCAATTTCATATTCAGCCAATAAATCATCTTCATTATAACTGAAACTGTTGTCTATTCGTTTTGTGCGCTTAGTACGTAATGATCGTTTTCGATCATCACCCATTTCACTGCTATCATCATCTCCATTTTCTGATGATTTAAATTTCGATTTATCCGGTGTATATTCATCCTCGTCTTCGTCTAATTGTCGTTTACGCGTTACGGTGTTTGTGGCCGTCGACGAAGAGGATGACGTGGAAGATAACACAGAGTTTGTTGATTTTGGTAAATCCATATTACAAGTTTTAAGGGTAACTTTTCCGCTGATGCTGTGAGCCATTAGAGCTATAGATTTTCCAGGCACCGCCGAACACGTTAATTCGCAAAAGCGTCGCCCATAATTAGTAGTTTTCTTTGGAGTTTTCAACAAAATTATTTTAAGATCTGTCATCAAAGTAATATTTAGTTGGTTATTGGCATTTTGAGCATAACTGTTCATGTTAGTGCGCAAGCCTTTGATTCGAACAAAATCCTTGTATTTTAGAGCTCTTTGTAGAAACACAAAACATGAATGTGTAGGTACATATTGAGGCTTGCAAAATTGGTTGAGGAAATTTTCTAGCCACCTGGCATAACGTCGTTCTATTTCAGCTTCCGGAGAAGCCATAACACTAGGCGGATTACCGTAAAAAGCATTTGGTATAATGACACTTTTGTTCGAGAGAAGAGCAGAGAATGCTGGTGGATTAGGTCCCGACACTGAAGCTGGTTGAAGCTGAACAGCATTTAGAAAATTTGATTGCGGTGTTGGTGGTGGCAGAGGTGGGGGAGCAGGCTTTTTAGGCTGTTGTCTTACTTGTGCTGAAAAGTTTTGAGGCAGACGGTTTATTACCGTATTTGTAGTTTTATTATTATTTTTGTAATAATTTCCTTTAGCAGCCAACAGTGTACGCTTTTGTGGAGTTTTTTGCACTGGAATTGATTTTGGACGAGAGGCTGCTGATTCATCATCAGAACTGTCTAAAAGTTCAATACAATCAACAATATGTTGAGTTGATTTACTGATAAAAGAACGTTTACTATGAATCGAAGCTTTTGGTAAATAATCAGAATTTCTAGATTTACTTTCTATTTGAGTCGGCTTTTTTTGAATATTTCTTATCGGCATCTGATTTTGTTGGGGTTTTGCTGTCGATTTTCTGGCACTTGTGCGTGTAACAATTGTATTTTTTGGCACAGTTATCGTTGCCTCTGACGATGTTATAGATCGCATATTATTTTCATTTTTGTTACTATTTGAAGTAGTAGATGATTCCGTGACATCTTTGGAATCATCATCGTCATCATCATCAGATTCTATACAAATTGGTGAGTTGCGCGTCTCAACAAACTGAACTTCATCATCTTCTTCATCAAGGTTGATCTCGCGTACATCAGTGTCACCTTTTACATATTTTGGACTTGCCGAAGATTTTTCATTTTTAAGTATTTCGGTCTCGTCATTATCTTCGTTATTTTGTTCTTTATTGCTTGTATAATTTAAAGGATCATATGTTGCTTGGCTGTTAGTATCTTCATCGATATTGGGCTCATTTGATTTGGATTCCTCCAAAGAACTGTCCACATTCTTAATGCATTCTTCTAAAGCATTACAATTCACAATATCACTTTCTTCGGAGTCTTTCGATGAGGTATCTTCTTTTGCATTCAATGATTTCTCATCACTATCTTCATCCTTTTCGACAGCCTCACTATCTTTGGAGTTTTCTTCTTCATTTAAATCATTATCTTCCATTTCGCTGCTTTTCATTGTTATCTCTTCGTGATCACCTAAATCTTCGTGTAAAGATTTATCAAGCAAATGTTCATTATCTTTGTCGTCTGTCAAATCTTCAGCTTCAGCACCATCGGGAACTATTATTTCATCCACTTCTTCTTCTTCTTCTGCATCCTCAAATTCGTTCATATTATCAAAGTCTTCATTATCATCGTCTGACTCTGATTCCGCTAAAGTTTCCTTACTTTCTTCTTCTACTGCGGTATTATCATCTTGAATTATTTTTTGACCATTTTCAATACTTTCTTTGTTTTTTTCACCTAATGCTGGTTTGTTTAAACTTTCTTTACTTTCTTCTGCAGCATGATTTCCTTTAGTTGTTTTCCGATCATTTTCTACAATTTCTTCATTCCCTTTACCTGATACTGGATCCGTTAAAGTTTCCTTATTTTCTTTTACTGATACTGGTTTTATTGAAATTTTCTTCTCTTCACCTGCTGATAGTTCCGTTAAGGATTCTTTAATTTTTTCTTTTACTGGGGCATGATTTTCTTCATTTTTAACAATTTCTTCATTGCGATCACTCTGACCACTTCCAACATTTATTTGCTGTGCATGATTTTCCGCAATAGCTTTAGTGATATCTTTGAAATCATTTTCGACAAACGATTGCTGTACATTTTCAGCGTTTCTTTTACTGGCATTTTTCATATTATTTTCAATGTCTTGCTGTTGTATAGAATTTTCAGCAATTTCATCATTCATATTGATATTTCCTTCGTTTACTTGGCTTTCAGATTCGTTTTTATTTGCCGTATTAATAATGCCTTCATCATCTTGAATATTATTCACATTATCGTAAATTTTACTTTTTTCCGATTGATTGATTTTTACGTTATCGTGTTCTTGAATTTCTTGTTGGGCAGTATTGGCATTGACATTTTCTGTATTTTTAACTTTTTCTAAAAGTTCCGTCGATATATCTGACTTGGACTTATGCAATTCAAGTGGTTTTTGAAGATCTGTTGCTAAGTTTTTTGTGAGTATTTGGTCGTTAATCGGATTCATTTTGAAAAAAATATCTGTGCCTTTTACAAAGAAAGAAATGAATCGTGTAAGATAATAAATGTATGCGATTCTAATATTAATTTTATTATTTTAGATAATAAAGACATTTTGAAATTAGTTATTTCTATATATTTATTTTATTTCTTACATATTTTTTACTTAACAAATTTCCATAACAAAACTAATAGGTGTTAAAAATAAATAAATATTTTAGAGAAGAAAGTTTTCCTTGTGTCAGTTGTTTCAAACTTTAACTGGATGATAGCATTCAACATTACGTAACAGACTAATAATGTGGGATTCTAATAATATGAGAATTGCTACTACTTCAGAAATGTTTTCATAGTTTTGTTTTGCTAAATTGTCTGATTTAAAAAATATAGTTTATGTAAGTGCAATAAAACTTCAGTTAACATTAATTTAATTTAATTGCTCTTTATATACTTATTTTAATGTAATTTAGTTATAATGAAACATATTTCAACAACATAAAGTCACCTAAAGTCAAAAGGCCGTAACTTAAAAACTCCAAGTAATCTTGATTACTTAAGATGAAATTTTAAAACGATAAATAAGTATATGTAATATTTATTTATATTATGTTTTTTGAATTCAAAAGATTTTTATGTATTCCTGACAAAAAAAAATTCTTCCTTGATTTTTTATTTACTCCAGATATAATAAAAAATTTCTTAATTTTAAAACAATTTAAAAGCAATTTGTCTGATATGTCTCAAATAATTAGTTACAGGAATTTAACATAATTTAAAAGAAGGCAAACCTCTCAGCTTACGTACGAACTCTCAAAAAACATATGAAAATTACAAAGAAAAAGTACAGCAGAATAGCAGAGCTTAGAATTTAAAAAAATTTGCCTTCGACAAGAATCTGTTTTTTCTTCACAACATTCATGAAATTATGTAATTTTCAAAAATACATGAATGTATTCAAAAAGGCAAAATAAAGAAATTTATACTGAAAATATTAAACAGTTATTTGGGGCATCTCAAAAATAATTTTAAATGAATCTGATTTTGAACCATGACTGTTTAGAATTAAAATTATGAAGCATCCATCACTAAAAAATTCTTAAAAAAAACTTGGAAAATGTTAATGCGAATTAAGTATTCTTATACATATTCCTTAAATACTATTTATTTGAGAACACGCGAAGATAAGATACGTTTATATATTTCTAAAAATGTATCTATGTCGAAGGACGAAAATCCATTCTATTATTTGTATCGTTTACCTAAAAGGAAAGATATTTAGAAAATTCTTTTAGTAACCATTGGCACAAAAGTGCAGACAATACATCTGTACGTCGTGCATACATTCATGTGTACATCCCAAGGCAGATAACAAAACATCTTCAAAAATTCTTTTGACAACATTTATGCATTAAGTAATTTAATATGCTTTGAGCCTTTTTGGAATGACTTTCCATTGCTGCATTTTATTTTTTTTATAAGTTCGTAGCAATCATAAGTTGCGGATACAAAATATTTAATACGAATAGCTACAATTAATAGGTACATATTCACATACATATGCATTTGTGTAGCTAGATAGTACATACAGTCAGTCAGCTAAATATGTAATCTAATTTCAATTATCCCTTTGAACAATTCTACGTACAAATAAATGTATAATGTTTTTTTTCCACTATAGGCCACTGACTCTGTATTAAAGTTTATACATACAAGACATAGGCCACAATGCTGCTTTGTGACGTCACGAAATTTTTAGGAAGCCACACACTGTAGCTACATTTTTGTTCGGACTATATAGAAAGTCTGTTACTTTTGCATATAACAAACATTATCGATAGGTTGTACC
>OY776280.1:72135379-72155379 GCA_963675445.1 Linnaemya vulpina | reverse complement strand
TTATTATTAATATTATTAATATTATTATATTATATTATTATTATAATTTTATTCTCATAATTTAGGATGCCAAGTACGAAATATTACTGTCAGCTGCTCTCGAAAATAATTGTGTAAGTTTACTACGTGATTGTGCCAAGTCATGGATAGACGGAAGTTTTATGGGTAATTTTTCTGTTTCTACTGGATTGTCTCTGTCTACATTGACGGACTGGATCTGGAAAAGAGCTACTTCTATTAAAAGCAGATGCAATGATATATGCAAAAGTCAATTTGAATTTGGCGGTTACCCTTTGGATAACAGAGAACAAAAAGAATTGGCTTTTATAACAAGACAACTAAAACTGTTAACTGATCTTTTGAATGAAATTTTAATATATGCAAAAAAACAAATTCCCGAAAGAGGTAAGCATCACAAAGTAACTACATAAATATAAATATAAATATATGAAATATGTAATGTGTATATAATTTTTAGTTTTAACTAATCTACAAACCAAACACAGTTCATTGTCAATGGCTTCCAGCTATCAGGAAATTTTATTGTGGTTTCTTAATATAGGCCTTTTACCAGAAGCTTCGCAACATAATGCCAAAGCAAATAATGGCAACGAACTGATACCGTATCCTTACAAAGAGCTAAAAGAATTTTATAAAAACAAACGTCTATTTTTCGGCAAAATCAACGAAACATTTATATCGAAAAAATCGGGCAGTTGCAAGTTACTATTCATTGACGCTTTTATTGAACACGTATGCAAAGGAAATGTTTTATATGAATATTGGATGGAAAATGAAGGTAATGGCTTATATCCGCCCAACTCGCTAGAAGCTATGCTGCGTGTTATGCTAGTACCAGATTTGAGCTACGAAAATAAATGTGCCATATTTTTGTATTTCTTTTTGGATTTGAATACGGCTATTGACGAGGAGGTCTACAAGGATGTTGTGGCAAATTTCATTAAATTTCCAAGTGTATTCAAACTTTCGGCCCCCCTGATCAAGACTGTTCAGGCATTTTGGAATTTAGATCATGACCACTATTTGGTAAGTTTAAACGTTTATTAAATATATCGCAGCGCTTGGAGAGTAAGTACAATTATAAGTTACAATTGCTTTGTTTGGCCAAACATTTCTATGTGCCTGCATTTTGTTTGTTTTTACAACAAACCATCAGGGATTTTAACTTAATTTCAAAATCACAATACCTCTTATATTATTCACACACTTTCAAAAACCAATTAAAAATTAATTAAAGAAAAAACGTAGCAAGTCTTAAGAAAAAAAATTTGTTTCAAATGTTTTTATAATCTTCCTACAGTTAGTTATCCGCTTTCAACCATAAAAGTAAAAATAAAAAAGAGAGCATAGAGTGAAAAAATAATATTTACCACTCCTGTGTGATTTTGATTTTTTAAATATTTAATTATTTATTTATTCATCAGTTTCTGTTTTTTTTTTCTTGAAAGTAGTCCCCTCAGACGAGGTAAAGTTTGTATATATGCACGCATTTCGTTGGTTCTTGCACCAGATCATAAGTTTACAAAAGAAAAAGCATATCAGGCTTTGAAAATTTCTCAAACTGTAACAAACAAAGTTTGTTCAATATGAATCTATTTTATTTTACCTGCCAAAATACAAGGCAATTTTCGTTAATAAAACCTGCCAAACATCGATGATTTATTCAGGGGGCAAATCATATGCGTTACAGTTGTCTTTAGGTTGGCAATTGATATGTATGTGTTGAGTTTCGAACCAGAAACTTTAATACATATTAATTTGGAATGACTTTAAAAAATTTATTTAGTTTGCTTATCTTACTAACCACTACACAGTAATAATTAAAATTATTTTATTTGTTTCAGTCGGCCGTCGATGAGTTCATTTCGCCATTTAACAAAAACCAATGTTATCCCCAGTGGCAAGTAGAATTGGTCATAGAAGTTTTGTTAAATCAAAAGGCCAACAATCTTGCATTAAGAATATTAGAGTCACAAGCGTCGTTAATATCGCCACTTTTAAAATTAAATACTCTATTGGCGAATGAACTCATTTCGGAGGCTTTCCATTTTGTACGTTCCAAGAACGATGACGAACTGTTGGATAATTTCTTCACCAACTGCCTGCGCAGTGGACGCTTTGGTGTCATAAGAGATTTAGCCTTGAGTGAAAAGGAAGGCTTAATATTGCAAAATATTTTAAAAAGAAGCAATGCTGCAGGCGCCGAAAGCTTACATTTCGTTTATTTACTACAAAAATCGAAATATCTCGAAGCAGTTTCCTACATGGATGAGTTGTCAAACAAAGCAAAGGGCGTTAAGGCAGCTCAAATGGATACACCAAATTTGGTATTGTCTGCTTTTAATACAACTATGACTCCTGTAACGCAGGGCTTGACAGACGTTTATTTTCGTATCAAAAATAAAATCAAGAAAAAAGAAGTTGACAACAAATCGCCGGTACCTTTAAGCTGCCAGCTGATTAAAGAGAACGCTAATGGCCTGTTGGGTGGCATTTATCATAGTTCGGCTTTAAGTGCTCATTTCGCCACCTACTATTGGGGCGAAATGGAAGAGGAAACCAAACAAACGAGACATATATTAAATGCCAGCAATGCTCCCTTTTTGAGAAGGCCACAAATAGATACTAATGCTATTGACTACATGGCCAAAAATACTATCTCATATCCGCAAACATATAAAATTACAGAAAAGCGAACATTGATAGAAAGTGGAGTGTTCGACAATAGCAATGATGATTTTGAAAGACTTAAATTGGAGCATAAACTTAATCCAAAAAAGAAGAGACGTTTACAAGGCCAAGAAATTTTAGAGGGCCTAACACACTTTGTAAAAACTAATAAAAACGCAAAAATTTTGAATATCTCGGAGTTTAAATTTGGCGCAGAACGAACAAGCGAAGAACCGCAGCCAGTAAGGAAAAATTCTTTGGATATATTAACACGCCCTTTAATGTCCAAACCATTAAAGGAGCATGACAATATTGCAACTGTAGTTCCTGAAATACATGGTATTCTGAAAAGCCACACAACCGATCAAAGTCAGCCACAACGTGAGCAACTGGTTGAAGAAGAAAAGAATTTACGATTTAGACTTCCTGCTACAGATATAAAAAATAATAAAAGAACCCCAGACGAAGATATGAAAGAAGTTGGGGAAGAATCAACAACGAAAGAGGAAAGAGCATCTATTTTATTAAATGATTCGTCGAAACATAAAGAATTCTCTAGAGATGTGTCACCAGAGCCTAGAAAAAGCCGTGAAAGCTCAAGCAGTATATCAGAAGATAGTTTCTACTCACCACTATCTTCTCAAAATAATTCCAAATTAGATTGTTCAAGTCTTAGCAGCCATAGGTTCTTAGATGGACCCCAACCAAGAAAACCTTTAGCAAGATACTCAGCAGAACGTTCGGAAAAGTCGGTGACTCCGACACCAGAAACAAGAACTGCAGGTGCCAGTAGCGAAACTAAAGAAGCAGTACTTCAATCCGAAATTTCTCCTTCTAAAAGTTCCTTAAAACAATATAATATAGATGACTTGAAAGAGACTGCTTCAACAGATGAATTGTCTGAGAAAAAGGGGAAAGAAGCGTTTGTTACCACTCGTGGAGAAGTCCTTATATCGAAAATTTATTCTAGAAAATCTTTAGAACGTTTCAATGAGGAAAATTTGAAACACACTACTGCAACTGGTGGCATTGCAACCAAATGGAAAGGTAATATAACGACTAAAGAAACTTTTCCGAAAACTTTGGCATTTTCCTCTTCTTACCGCAAAGAAGAGGTTGTTGTTGCTCAAACAACTAGCGGTTTTGGAAGCGTTGGTTCACATGCAACCTTTGCAGTAAGTAAAATTAATGAATTTTCACCACAAATATCATCATCCAAAGTTGGTACAACCACCGCTACAAATAAAATAGAGGAAAATAAACATCCAATATTGACAAAGCTCTCCGAATGCTCAACTGTCTTAGATCCTTTAACAACTTTTGAAAGCTCTAGTACAGACTTAAATATTGTTGCTACTACGTCAACCGTATCGCTAGATAAAACTAAATCAGATGTTGATGAACAGAAACGTCATATGTTGGAAACAACGTTAAGCATGAGTACTTATGACAGTTCAATTTTGGACTCCACATCAGTAGTGCAGCAACAAATTAAATCACCAGAAGAAGAAAGTGAAAATCAAACAATCAGATTGGATGAAGAAGATAATCAAGAAAATGATGGCACAGAAAATTTGCTGGAAATTATGGAAAACTCAGAACAAACCAGGGATGATGGCATTGAATTACAAAAACAATCGAATTCTCCCAGTGACGAAGAATCTAACGATTGTATAGTATTGTTGTCATCATCATCATCATCTTGTGAATCCTTTCAAGAACAGGAAGAGAATTATTATGATGATAATTGTAGCGATTACGACAGGGATGTTGATGAAGTTGATATGGAAGACAATATCGAATATGATGATAATTTCGATGATGGAGGAACTAACGAAAGTGATATGACCATTGAAGATCCTATCGACGATTATGATGAAGGCGATAATAGGAAAGAACTATCAATTATGGAATCCGATAATTCTGCGCATAACGAAAACGAGGACCTTATACAGCTTGTAGAAGACTCTTCATCAGATATAGAACAACAACTACAAAACTATTGTCCTGAAAGTGATAGTGATGATGTAAAATTAGTCGAAGAGAAGCAATCTTCTATAGCTGTTGTTGAGAAAATTGAATTGCTTGTTTCGAAAGATAAAGAAATTGATAATCTCAGTGTAGAAACAATATTTGTAAAGGATGCAAAACTTGAAAAGGAAGATGTTACAGAAAACATTGAAGATAAAATTAAAAATTTGGCTCCATCGCCTGCAAATCTATTAGAGATGTGCGATTCAAACTCAGCTGAAAATCCAGAGCAATTTCGTGTCACTGATACTACTCCACTAGAAATTGATATTCGCATTTATGAAAACGCTAGCTCGTCCAAAAGCGAAGTTATTGCAGTTAATAAGTCGGGAGATTCAAAACAGAAAAACCTGGAAGAAAGAAGAGAAGATCTGATCGATAAACCTCAAGCAAAAATAAAATCAAAATCTGAAGTGAAATCGAATATTGAGGAAACATCAGCCACATTTGAAGATGCAGTTAGTGTGGACATCGACAAAGAAGCAGTCGCAGTTGAAAAAAAATCGGAGCTGATCATTGAAACAGAAAGTGTGGAAAGCAAGAAAAATGCGACTTCAATTGAAGAAAAAGAGAGTGGGAAAAAAGCGGAAATAGTTGAAGAAAAATCAGAGGAAGTCATTAAAGTTGAAGGTGAGGATATCAAAAAAAGGGAGGACGCAATTCAAGAAAAGTCGGTAGAAGCCATTGAAAAAGCACATGAGAAGATAGAGAAAAAAACAGAAATAGTTGAACAAAAACCTGAGAAAATCATTGAAACAGAAAAAGAAAAAATTAGGGAAAAATCGGACGATATTGAAGAAAAATCGAAAGCAGCCTCTAACAAAGCAAATGATAAAGTAGAGAAAAAAGCGGAAATAGATAAAGAAAAATCTGACAAAATAATTGAAACAGCAAGTGAGGAAATAAACAATAAAGAAACGCTACAACTTAAAGAAATTAAAATCAGTTCTCCAGCAGGCATTTTGGATACTGAAATTGATTCAGATAAGATTCGAAATATAAAGCAAAAGGAAATAACCAAAGTTGAAGGTACAGGAAGTGCGAATTTTGAAAAAATATCGCTAAAACAAAATAACAAAATTGAGGCCGGCTCTTCCGTAGATGCTAAAGATCTTCGATCTAAATATGCTGAGATTCAATCCACAATCCAAACTAAAGCAGATTTAGTTAAAGAAAACAAAAAAGGGAATGATGAGTTGGAAGATAATAAAATTAAAGTTGATTCGGAATTAACATCAGCTGAGGATCGACCAGATGCAGCTAAAGAAATAATTATTGAAAAAGATATAATAACTGATCGAAACAAGAATAAATCACAAGAAAAAATTGAGCAACTTGCAGTTGCTACCACGCCCATAACTACACCGCAACGCAAACGAAAATCTTCAAGGGGATCTTCAGTACCGCCTGCAGATAACGAAGCAAATGTTGATGCTGTGGTTTCAACACCACGCCGCAATACACGCGGTATATCTGTTCCTCCTCAAACAATCAGTGAAACTGAGGAGCTTTCTAATATTACCCCACGCACTCGCCGAAATGTAAGAGGAAGTTCTTTGCAACCGAAATACAAAATGGAGGAAATAGAAACGTTAACACCGCGTAAACTTCAAAAAACTGAAGCCTCGCCGGAGACAAGGGTGACACGTGGAGCGTCGCTTCCTCCCGGGGCGGTAGAAGGAAAAATAACCACTCGACGTCAATCAACTCTAGTGGCTATTAATGAAGATCCCACTACCCTCGATTCTCCTTCAACACGTACGCGCTTAAGATCACGTCTAAATTCAATTGATAGTGAAATAGATTCTCCACTATTTGCTGCAAGTGAGAATTTATCAAGACAAAAACGTACTCGCAAAACGTCTTTGTCCAATTATTCTGCCGACGTACTAGTAACACCCAAACGAACAAGGCGTGAAAGTTTTACTTCCCAATCGGAAAAAAGTGCTCCTGGTACTACACCGCGCACCATAAGAGCCCGTAGTGTACTATCTGTGCAAGAAGATGATACTGAAAGTATACCCGCATCACCCCAGCCAGGAACTTCCAGAAGAATCGAAATGAAACGTAAGAAAAGTTTTAACGAAGTGCCAGCAACTGGAAGTAAGGATGAATCTGAACAAACTCCCTCGGAAATTGAGGAATCATCCATCTCAGAAGCTTCTTATTCTTCCTCGCGACGTCTTACGCGCACTCAATTGGCTATAATGGAGAAAACAGCTGCGTTATCGGAAGCTTCAACAAAATATGCGATGGCCAAGGAAGCTATATCTTCACCGTCACACAAACGCATATCAAAATCACGTTCTGCACGTTCATCCAACACGAATGCCGATAGCGATGATGCCGAATCGGTGTCATCTAAAATTAGTGCATCATCAAGTGCTACTGGCACGAAACGTCGTATAACACGAAGTTCCGTTAAAGGAAAGGTAATTTAAAACTGTTTCCTTTTTTTAATACGAAAAATTAAGTTAATATTTTTCCTTTGATAATTATAAGGATGATGCCGATGATGATATGATTAGTGTTGCGAGCTCTTTTGGCAGTGAAAAAGACAAAAAAAAACGCCGTTCAAAGGACAAAAACTCTCCAAATACCACCTTAACTACTATACCAGAAGATGGTAAGTAAATAAAAAAAAATTTTCTTTATTCACTATTTGGCAACCATAAAACCAAAAATTTTCTTCGAATAACTAAAGAAGAGGATAAGAAGTTTAAACAAATATCACAATCACTACAAGAAGTCACTGATCATTTTTTTTTCGTTTTCTTTTCTATTATTCATTGACTTGCTTATTTGCAACTCTAATTGTAGTTGTAAAAATTTTTATGATAAGGACATTCATTTCAGAACTTTTAATTTGAAAAAAATGGAAAGTTACACTTATTGGTTTTTTTATGAAATCGTGTAAATATTTCATCTAAAAAAACAATTCTGGAACATAATTAATATGTTACAAGATGCCAAATAGAATAACTGAAATTGAAACAATGGACTTTTTGATACAAAATTAAAAGGAGTTTGTAGTGAAAAATTGCATAATATTTTCTCAACATTTTATAAATTCTTTATGAGGAAAGTTTTTAGCTATTTATGGACGAAACTTTTTATCTATGTTTGTTGTAGCAAAGAAATATATGTATATTTAAATAGATACTCTTAATGTAAATTCACTACTTTATATTATTGACAATTGTCGATGTCTTTTCACTCACAAATTTTATTTATAGTCGTTATAGGGATTTATCGTTCTTTTAATACTACTGATTCGTTGTTCCTAAACTTTCAAAAATATTCCAAGTGATCAGTAATCACTTCTTTTATTACTCTTTGTCCGTTTCGCTTAATTTCAGAGATGAATATTATATTAAAAAAAAACTTATTAGGAATTTATTTTACCGACTTGCTAAAAAATTGATTTTGGTGGGGTTTTGGGTCCGATATTAAGCTCAACTAATCTTATACTAGGCCTGTTTAAATAATAAACTTGCAAATTTCACAGGATGCCCTTTTCAAATATGTTGACTATGATATTTTATACATGTAAACACAAGGTTTCGTGCTTTTCTCTCACATAAATCTACAATTTTGCGGTAAAATAGTCAATATAATGCGGAGAAAATAAAATTATAATTTTCTATTATTTTAATTTAAATTGCTTAAAACATTTTCATTCTTGCGCCATTTCATAAGTTTATAAATTTAAAAAATAAATAAATATTTTCATTCTAGAGCCCATTGAAACAAAGAAGCGTGGACGACCAACTAAACATTAAATAGTTTGCGGCGACATTTATATTGTTTTGCAATACAATCTTTTATTCGCTATTAATTTTTGCGATTTTCACTTGTAATTAAAATTTGTCAGTAAAATACAAATTGTTTTTAAATAAAAAAATTATTTTTTAATGCCATAATACATAATTGCGTAAAAGACAAACATGTTCTAGTGGAGCTTTTACAATGAAATAATTTTATGATTTTGGAAGAATGGAAGCGTCATTTATTGAAACACGCAAAAATTTTCAATTTTGAAAAATGAAAAGCTGAGCTGGCAAATTATATCAAATTAAAGCTCAAACACTATGAATCAATCTACGTATTTTCTCAAGGCATTTTCAAAGCAACAAAAAATATTAAACATATGTTTTGCTCAGCGATAATATTGTATGGACATAACAGTGATTTTATGATTTTCTTCGAACTTAGTTTATAGGCTTATAACGTTAGTATTATTGCGCCAATTTTTGTGAAAGTTATAGTGTTGATTAGACGACAATGATCAATTAGAAATATTGGAAAGTTTGATAGAAAAATAAAAATTCTGAGATTTTAATAAATTTCGAACAATTAGACCATGCATATTAATTCAATTTAACATAGCAATATAAAATGTTCGTAAAAGTAATTACCTTACAAATTCAAGCTAAGGCTTGAGCTACCAATGAAAATTGGAAAAATCGTTCACATATACTTAAGTATAAATTCAAACCATAAAAGTTTGACTTAATGTATAATGGAACAAAAAATTCAGAAAAATAGGACATGAAGAAAATAATTAAACGGTAACACGGGTATTAAAACAAAAACGTGTTAACATCAGGTTGATACACTCCTCGGATTCTTTTTCATCACATTCAACTAAGCCACCTAAACAGTGGTAATAAACACAATATACACATGAGCACTGAAGATGAAAGTGTTGCGACTTTCGTAAACAGCTATTCTGCTCTGCTGTGTAAGTTGGATAAAACTAATGTTGACTTTCCTGTGTGCCTTGGAATATTTATCATCATGTCTAAATATTTCATATTTATCTTGTTACACAGTTAGGAATTTCCAATAATTAAAAAAACGAATATTTAAATATTTAGAAATTTTATTATTTATATACACATATTTTTTTTTTATTGATTTCGGCAAGAATATAATTATGTCGTTGCTTTTTATCTTAAATCTATAAAAAATAGATAAAAAAATATATTCGAAATATATAACAAAAAGAACATACACACACGCATACAGAAGTATGTATGTATGCACAGTTACTCAATTCGAAAGCCTTAAGGGTCAGAAAGCAGACTGGAACAGAATGTAAAAGTAAAAAATTAAACAGCTGATCGGTTCAAAAAAACCAGCTATTTCGTTCAAAAAAAAAACCAGCTATTTCATACAGTTACATCCCATTCCAGTCGATAAACTGATTCTTTATGGTAACAAAATCTCTCGCAATAAGGTGTTTTAAGAATAACTTATTTTTGTTTGAAGAAATCTTGTTTTTAATTGTCCTTTCCACATACAACTTTAAACAATATAACACAAAAAACTGTGAATTGAGTAAATAGAATATAAATTACATTAAACTAAAGTGGAAAGTTCGTGTAACGATGTACTAGTTACATTGCTCATATCTAAGGTCGGTGGAATGCCAGGACTCACAGAGCCACTGGCTTCACGTGCTGCCGCCCCGCCTATTGTTGTTAAACAACCACCATTGGCGATGGGCTTTGGTGTTGGTGGTGTCGCAGTTGAAGGACGCATCATAAATGATGAACTTAATGCTGTTAAAGGATTAAAACTACCATGCGAATGATTTGGCGATACCGGTGTTATAGACGTTGGATGCAATCCCACAGATATATTTGATTGATTGAAATTGAGATGAGGCGGATGCAAATGATGAGTATTGAGAAATTGCATTGGTGGCGTAATAGGACCAATTTGTGACATCATTGAAATGTGATTTAACGGAGCACTGCGATAACTAATCGTTTTCTCTTTCTGCCAAACAAATACATTATGAACCATGGCCGCTCCGCAAAATATTATACCGATTCCAATCAATACACTTGTAATTATGGCAGGTGTGGAATGAAAGTGGTTAAAGGTATACAAAATTATACCTAAAAATATATAAAATGTGACAAGTTCATTAATACATTTGGAAAGTATTTAAATATATTTATTGGAAATTATTTTTAACAAAAATTACCTGTGAGAAATATTGGTATGGAAATAAAGAAACCACCAACAGCACAAGTTCGACTAGTGCTGGACTTTTCTAAATAACGATTATCTCTGAAAAAGAAATAAAACGTTTATATTTAATAGGAGAAGACAATGGTTCATAATAATAGTCATTAATAAATTATACTCATTCATATTTTATTTCCCGGCGGTTGGCGGTTTGTTTATAAGTTAAAATTAACGTGGGTTGAAGGAAAGTCATTCTGGACTAACGCAATCTATATTGTTTTCGTAATTCGATTTCTATAACTGTCAGTGTTTTACTTACCGTCCATCAAACATGGGCGAACGCACTAATTTAACAGCGAAAAGGAACTGAATTGCACACACCAAAAGGCAGCATAGATTTAGGGAGAGTGACAAAGCGCATAGCGCCAAAGTAACATCATAAACTATAATGAAATCATCGGGAGAACTGCGAGTTAAGGCATCTTCACGGGCATTTGGTGATATTTTGAGTAAAAATATTAAAGACAACAATGCCAATAAAAGGGAAACTGCAGAAAGAAAGAAAAAAAGAAGGGAGAATACATGTTTCTTATAAATGGAAATAATATTTTCATATATTATACTTACCCAAACATAATAAACCTAAACTAGTCAATGCCTCTCGGGGTCCGGGACCATGTTTCGATTGATTAATTATGGCACTAACAGGATGCGTATAATTTGTATAGTTTGCATGATTGGTGGTGTTATTTGGATTTAAAACGGTACTATTGACTATATTACCGTTACTTGTGGCCGCATTTGCACCGGCAACAGACGCTGCATGAGCCAAGGCGATATGTTGGTTTGTGTAGGTATGCAAATTATTACCGATACCATTTAGACCATTTGGCGTCAGGTGGTTTATTATTGGCGTTACTGGTGTTGTGGTGGTTGCGGTGTTTATGTTTGCAATCCCATTTCCGGTTGCTGGTAATGCTGATGATGGTGGTGGTGGTGGTGGCGGTTGTATTTGTTGTTGGTGTTGTTGGTGATTGTTATGAATAGCTGTGGAGGGTGCAGCAATATTAAGCAAGGTTGTTAAACGTGGCCCTCCATTAACGGCCAGCGTTGATACACTTGTTGTTCCCGCCGATGATGTTTGCAAGTTGGAGCCACTAAGAGTTGATATATTCAAGGGCTGTTGTGGCCTCAAGTGTATATTGCGGACTGTATTTGCTGCTGAATTATTACGAACTTGACCGTTTGCTGGTCCACCAGCATTTGATGTATGTTTCAACATTTAGAGGTACAATGAGTTTCCAAGAGCATCAAATGTTTCTATTTATTACATCGTGGCTAATTAAAAACTGAAATTAAAAGAAATAAAAATGAAATTGTCTTAAGATATACACATAAAAATTGCTTTTTAAGTTTCTAAGGGCGATGTGAAAAAAGTTTTCCATTATCGAAATTTTACTTAGACCTAAACTAAACGATAAGCTGAAGACGGGCTCGTCCTACCTGATACGTTAAAGAAACGTTGCAATAATTTATCGAATTTTTGGCTTAATTCATTTTGACAAATGCAAACACATATTTTATTGATCAAAAGGCAATAACAATTCTTGAACTAAATCAAGCTAAAGAGGAATTTATAATGCCGAAGAAGATGTCGGATTATTTTATTGCAGAGAACTCCTGATATAATTATTTGAAAATAGTTTTAATAAAACTTCACATAAAAAGTCTTTTCGTTTATCGTATACATATCTCGCAGATTTTTAATCTATAGGTACCAAAACCCATTTCCATCCAAATACTTTTCTTTGACGAATAATTTGACGAAAAAGAAAGTTTGCACAAAAACTTTTATGTGAAAATAAAAAAACAGCCACTTTGTAAAATAATTACAAACCACTGTGCACTGTAACTTTATTTGTAATATAATTCAGTATACGAATATTCGTATTGCACCTACAAAGAGCTCTCATACCCGTACATATTTAAATGTTAGATTTCACTCGAAACTAATCAAATAATAAGAAATTCATGAAAATACATAAAGAAATAAAAACTGTAGGTGAAACAGATGAATGGATCAGACGTTAACGTATTACAATAACCACCATCAGCTCTTAAATACAGTTAATGAAAGCGTTTTATTTGCTGTAAATTTATATTGTGCACACGTACATGCATACAACAATACATTCACACGCTATCAATTTATATGTTGTTGGTTTTTGTATGCACACATGCAATTAACTCAATTTCATGCAGAATGCACAATAGGACAGTTTCGTTAATGCGTCAGCCTTCACCAATTCAGGGTTTATACACTTTAACTTTCTGTTTCCATTATTATTGATTCAAAATGAAAAATTTTGTAAAAACGAAACTAAAAGAAAAAAATTAAATAAGCGAATTTTTCGCAGCGAAGAAAAGAATAAAATTGCACAACACAACGAGCCAAGCCTTATATGTGTGACTGTTCACTAGATTTTGTAAAAAAAATTGGTTTAATATCTGTGATGTTACTACATATCGTTCCGTCCGTTCCGTAACAAATTCTAAAATTTCATTTTCGTTTTATATATAGTTGTGCAACGGAACGATATTTAGTGACAGCGTGGAACCGGTAGTTAATTTTTTTGCGGTTATAAGAACCTGAAATTTAACGTAGAAATATAACGAATACTTAAGAACTCGTATAAATACCTACGTTTATACGCGTATGTAATTTCTAACTTACACTTTCAATGCAACAAATCTCATTCGGGACCACTGTGCATTTGTAAGTAGAAATATTAAACCGTATTATCAAAATTATTGTAAATAATTATTCCGAAATAGAAAAGGTAAATGCCACTAATTGTTGCCATTATTGCACATTACAGCGTATCATGAACAGATAGATACCGCGATCGTACTGAAGCAACTCAAAACAAAAACGACATGAAAAGCGTTGAAATAAAAAGAACATGAAAAAATGTTATTAATGCAACTGCCATTGAATTGAAAGCTTGCAACGGTTGCAACAACGACGAAACCAAAGTGCAAGTTGAAATAACGGAAATTCTTGACTTTGACTTTATAAGAACGAAAAATAGCAGAACAAAAAACAAAAAGAAAATAACTCTTTATTTACTTCCTTGGTTGGTTGGCAGGTATAGGAAAAGTAAGAATCATGTGTTGTTGGCAAAAAAAATTCAATTATATAGTATTCATGCACATCCATATACACAAGTACACACGAGTGCATTCATATGCATTTTCTGGAATGAAAGTACTGCAACTACAATTACAAACAGATTTGCTTGTTATACACATTTTATAAAAATATTTTTTGGAAATTATTATGGGACCAATTAGAGCTTTTCTACAAAATTTTTATAGATAAAACATATAGAATTTTTGGTGTTTTAATTTATTTGTGTTATTCAATTCAATTGTTGAGCAACAACCCAACAGATAAGAATATGAAATTGTTTTAAAATATGCATAGAATGTTTTTTTAAATGCACAAATTGAAAAAAAATCTGCTTTTGGACAGAGAAATATTCTATATAAAATGCAATCATCACCCAACTCAATCTGCTTAATTTACAGGAAAATATGATAAAGCGGCAACATTGATTGTAGTATGTGCAGGATAGATAAGTATCTAAGCCTGTGTGAATGGCGGTAGGGAAAAGTGTAGTTAGCTGATAGAAGGTGCACAAAGTGCAAGGTGTTCCTTTATGTACATGCATGCGTTTACATCGATACATACGTACATATGCATGTCTATATTCTCGTTTCCTCTTTTTGTAAAATTTTATTATTAGTTTCGTGCATTTTGACTTCAACCACCCGTTGTAAAATGATATTAAAGGAATGTATATCTGTGAAGGAAACCTCTCAAAACACATGCCGTTCAAAGGGAATACATATTTACCATTCAAAGATAAACACCAGCTACAAACATGCACACACACGTACAACGTGAATACACAACACACTTCATTTGCGCCATGCTACGAATTGTTGTACTTTTTAATGTGGCAAACAAAAAAGACCTGAAATAGAATGAAAGATCTTAGCAGACGCCAAAAAAATTTATAAAAATAAAAAAATCGCGCGTACCGAAATTCATTCAAATATTTTCTCCATTTGTTTTTATTTGTTTGTTTTATTTTTCAAATTAAACCAAACAGTAATTATGCATGTATTATTTATGTATGTACGTATCTGTTGGGTGTACAAGTAGCATACACACAGCCGGTGCATACGTGTGTGCATGCATAAACATGTTTATATTTATTTGCATTGGCAATAAGTCGTTAAAAAAAAGAAAATAAAATAACAAAATAATCTGGTTCATTTTTAGAATGTTCGATGGGGGATTTCATTGGATGCGCAATGGACAGACTTGCTTGGCAAGTTTGAAGTTGTAAGAAGATAACAGACACATCGAACCTCCATTTAATAGTTAAACGGCTAAACGAAACCAAACAAACAACTTTAGAACAACTTGAAAAACCGGCAATCGGTTTGGAATTTCAATTACATTCAACAATATTTAACTGGTAGGTGTGTTTGCTTCTTTGTGTGTGTGTGTGTGTGCGCGTGTGTGAGAGAGTTATTATCCAACTTCCATTTCTATTCCATAAAGATTTGTTTTTTATGGTATCTCGTGTTACAGTTGGTATAACTGCGGGCAATAAGTTGTTGTAATTATTGTTGTTGGTATTAATTTTTTTTTATATATCTGTAGATACATACTTATGTTCATAGCTAAAAGCTTATATATCGGGTGTTTTTTTAACTGGTAGTTCTTATTTTATAATTTAAAATTTTATTTATCGAAATTCTAATCCTTCTAAGGATTAATTAATACAACTTCATGTTTACTAAAGCTAGGATTTTATCGGACGCATAAAAAGTTTCACATTACTACAAATTTACTTAAACCTAAAGTCTACGATAAATTAAAGACAGGTTCATTCTATCTGGTATGTTAGGGTACTTTGAAATAAAGACAAACGTTTTAAATCGATATTCAACTATGAGATAAAGATCCTTGCATCTCTCCGGTCTCATAAGAAAGTTCAAAAATAAAAATATATCTCCACATATGGCAGCAAGACAAGACAACGAAATGTGCGTACCGAAGAGAATATTATTGTAAAGTATTAAAGAAGATCAGCGATATTTGTTTCTAAAAAAATGCGGTGCAACTTGCTTGGCAAGCAATTTATTGCAAAATCAATTTGGTAATAACACTATTAGAAGATGTGGTCCCGTTCGCTGACCCTCTCCTTCGTGCGACTTAACTGCTCTGGATTACTTTTCATGAGAGTGTGTTAAGTCAGTAGTCAAGACATCGTTGACGCGATATAGAAAGAAATAGCAACAAATTTTGTAATTCTTAGGCTTGTCGAACATATGCCGATTATATTAAATAAATAAAAAGTTTTAATACATTTAAAACAACACCCGTTATATAAAATAATCACATACATATTGGGAAAAAGACCGTTACACATTTCTGTTTAATTGCCTTCAATAAATTCCTCAATAAGTTGTTTAAACTATTAAACTATTTGGCCGTTATTTAATATGTTAATTGTTTTATTTTATTTAATGCGGTCTTAATTATATTTCTTTTATTTTGCAGAGAAATTAATTTTTACCTGTTAAAACTAAATGATAGAAATAAATAAGATATTGAAAACTTTTGAAACCAAGACAGATCCCAATATAAATAATACAACTGAACATTTATGTATTTGAATTTTTTCTTGCATTTAATTTTAAACAAGAATTAATCTAAAAATAATTTTCAATACTTGTTGTATTATTTGCAAGATTTATGTTTATTTAATAATTAACTCCAAAAAAAACCTGTTTTAGTTGGTTGTTTGAACTTTTATAAATGTTTAATGCGAGTACTAGAGAGCACAGTGACGTTTAAAACTGTAAATACGAGTAAAAGTATGTAGGCATCGCGATCCTCTTGTCTATTTTGGCAACGGATGGTAAAAAGGAAACCTAATGGGAAGTGACCCGCTACCATCCATGGAAAAGAAATTATAAAATTTATGCCAAATTTGTCGTCACGGAGGCAATGAATGATTTTATAAAAGCCATCTAAATTTAAACAATTTTTAACTACTCGCAACTCTTTTATGAATCTATAATTTTGATGTTCTCGTTGTCGTTTCTTAAATTTACCGCCGGCCCAGTGGTCCAAGAAATTTTTTCACTCTTACAAAATTTAGGGAAAGGGGAAAAATTTCATGATAGGGAATGCATAGAAAGAAAGCATCCTTGATACCCTTCCCTAGATTTATGAAATTTCATGCATTGATTGGCTTAATCAACGTATGGAACACCGTAGGTCATTTGACCATTAGAACAAATAGTCTGATATGGGCTGCATAACCTTCCACGGTTTTCCACCCGTCCATATACAACATTGAACTTCCAGAATCTGTGCACATGTGTGTATGTAGATCTAAGTGGGAAGGCAATAGCGAACTCTCTGGCAAATCTTAGCATCGGCACCGTGCTGAAAAAATAGCCAGGATCGATGTATTACAAGTTGAAAGGCAGTATCGCACACCATGTCAAACCGTAGCTCTCTGTCTCTGAGGCAGACGTACAGCAGCTGCAACCCGTGCAGCATAGGCCTCGACAAGTAAAGTTTTTTATTTTTGTGTTTTATTACTTTTTATTTGAGTAGTTAATAATCACAAAAAAAACTTACCGCAATATAAGACATTTTTGTTTTATAGTAATCCACAATATTCGCCAAGAGAAGGAAGAATATGCAATTGAGGGACGCAAATAATTTAAAAGTAGTTTCTTTTGTTGTGTTCCCGCAAATTATCCGAAATTAGTATTGGAAAACTGCATGTTTAAGCATTTCGAGGAATTTTGTTGCAATCAAAAACTTCTACACCCAAATTTCTATGTGGGCATTTGTATTGGCGGTTGTATTTACAGACACAAACACGTATTTATGTATGTGTTAGTGTGTATCTATCTAAAACTTGAACACAAATGTTGGCTTTTTTCTTTTCCACTGCGTTGAAAAAACAACTGCATACACACACATACTCGTGTTTCAAAATGCAACAACAATGTACACATACATTAATTTACAATATTTTCCACTTTATTAACTTAATCATTATAATTATCTGTTATTTATTTTTTCTATTTTCGTTTAAAATCTACCACAACTAGCATTTTAAGGAACATTTTTAGAAGCTGCTTTTTTAACTTTGTTTTCTATCAGATGTTTGTGTGTGTAGTTTAACAAACTGCTGCTCTTTCGTTTAGGCCACAAACAAAAATTTTAAATCACTTTTTTGAAAATAGTATTTGCCTTCTTTCCACGGAGTTTCCGCCAATTTATGCGCGCCCGTTTTTCTCAATACTTCCACACCTTTACTCACGATCGTGTTTCCAACATGACTGAATTTGTAACTGAAATTTGATGATTTGTTTTGGTGGTTGGTTTGTAGGTTGGTGAATGGCCATTGCCGGCAACAGCAAACATCATTATTGGCTCAGTCTTGTCTGTGTTGCAACTTGCAAGCCAGTTAAGTAATTTTTTAAGTTTGAGTTCGATACGAAGCAATTGGCCAACAAGGCTTGCGTCTTCTGACACATTCTGACCATTTAAACGTAAATATGTTTTGATAGAACACAGAATTTAAAGTAATCTCTTCATTCAAACTATAATGGTATTGATAAGAAACTATTGATGTCCTTGATACGAAAATACAGCGTGATATTCGCTTATTTTTCATGTCCTAAAAGATCTTTTTAGGATCTGTTTAGTATTTCTACCACATATCCGCTCGAAATATTAATATTCAGGTCAAAGTAGAGTAAAATTCGGTTATAACGAACTGATTTTCAAGCCCAACTGTTTTTGTTGCTATTTTCATACAAAAATCCTTCGGCACAACGAACTCACTTATCCTCGTGTGTAACGAACTAATTTTTACGGTCCTACAAAATATATTGTATAGATATTAACTATTTTATAGTGAACTTTTAAAAATGTGTGCGAATAAAACTTAAAACAGTTCCCATACTATGTTTTACCATGACTTAAAGCTATTTTGTATAAATATGTGCATATATATTTATACGTAATAAATAAAATCTGGCATTAATGTGTTCATTCACTGCTAAAACTTGTTTGCTAATGCATGTCACTACGCTTATTACGAACTCTTCTTATAACAAATGATATTTGATGATCCCTCGTAGTTCCCTATAACCGAGATCCTCTGTAATTGTAATAGCTAGTTCCAAATTAATAATAGCATTGCAAATTTTGTAAATATTATATTCAAAATTTAACTTTTCTGTGAAATCAAAGTGCTAAACGCGAACAGTTATCCAATAATAATTTTTTTATTTTAGCGATTTCAGTCAAATGTAAGGAACTTTCGAAATAATGTTTTTCAATCAAGTTAGTTAGTTAAATTATTATATTTTGTCTTATTATAGGACATTTTATAGCATCGACGTAATCGCAACTACAATAGGATGTGTTGAAGTGATATTCAATAATTTGTATCCAAACACCAATTTTTTCACAAGCAAAGAACTTTAGTCTAACTTGAAACTTAAGAAGATTCAGAGTTTTCACAAGCGGTGATATCTCTATCCTCCTTCCCACAATCAATAAATACATGTGTGCATCAAAACCTTTAAAGAATCTTCTTTTGTCATCTGGAGACTGTTAACATAACTAAATTTGGGGAAATTTCGGTTATACAACGAAGTCTATTTTTTCAGTAAAACAAAACATTCTTTGTGGCCTCTGCAATACAAAAAATATTCAATGAACCATTCGGCTGCTTGATCGTTTATTTTTTAGCTCCGTTTATATTTTGTTGTTATTATAAAAAATTCCCATTCCGCAGCAGTGATGCCAGCCCTTCAATATAGTTTTCCAATAATCTTAAATATCGGTAATAAGCATTCTTGTCGTGACAATTTATACCTTTTGACGGTTTTCGCCATCATTGAAAACTCAAATAGGTGTTTCTTTTTTGGAAAAAATAACGTCAAAAAATGTTCCCCTCATTTTTAGTAGATTTTTCCCTCCTTCGTTTCTACTGTAGCCAAAAATTAGGTGGCTACAAAAATTCCCTAACTTCCCATCTTTCTCCACCTGTCTTCTCAGAATTATGTATCTCTTCCTTTCATAGTCCCGTTACAATGCATTAGGTTTCAATCCCTGAGTACCGATCCAAGTAAAAAAAAAATCACTTGAAGATCTTATGATAGAAAAATATAATTTT
>OY776280.1:71905379-72132879 GCA_963675445.1 Linnaemya vulpina | reverse complement strand
ATCTATGCTTTTCATTAGATGCAAGTATAATTTCAATTATATAAAACTGTGTTTTGTGTTTGTTTCTATTTTTACAACTAAGCAAATATCAAACCCTTATTTTTATAAACTTAAAAGATAATAGAAAATCAAACCCGGTGTGTTTACTTAAAAAGTAAGCTTTTTATTATTTTTTTTAGCCCATTAAGAGCAACAAAGCACGGTGAACAAGATTTTTCCAAAACAAATTTAGTTTTCCTCATGTGGAAACAGCAATTTGAATTTAATTCATGTATACAAGTTAGTATACAACGAAGAGCTAACCTTCCTTTGTTAACTAAATTATAAAATTTTTATTTTTATAAATTATTTTGTTTTTAACAAACGTTTAAACTACTTTCTTTTAAAATACATAGTAGCTTTTTCATTACCTCAATCCAAGATTAATATTTTTTGCTGTCACATTTCTTATCTTTTTATTAGATTTTTTTTTTTGCTTTTGTATAGTATATAGTGGTATTATATAGTTAGTTTATGTTTATAAAATAAGATAAAGAAGAAAAAACACGCACACATACATATTGATTGAACGGGGTTTAGGTATGTTAACTTAAAGATAACTGATTTAAGGATAACAATCGCTCAACAGCTGCATTTATGTCACCAAAAGTTGCAATAAGTGCTAAAATTATATTAAATTAGAAACATATTAATAATATTATTTATAATATTAATACTTGTTATACAATTATTCATGTTCCAGTATATTCAAGTTAAAAAAAAGTTCCCAAAATTTAAAACGATTAAAACAAAAATTTCCTTAACATGGATGCCAACGCTCCATGACAAGATATACCATTTTATGTCTTAAGTATTGAGAAAAAAAATGTTTGCAATGTAATCTAAGACATTTAATTTTTTCCAAACATTTGATTAAAAACTAGCTAATAATAAAGCAAAATATAATTTAGTTACCTTGTAAATTTGCTTCACGATTTCCGAATCCCATGGCGGTCAGTTGTTCTAGTTGCGATTGATAACGTACTTCTGGTGGTTGATTGTTATCAGCTGTTGTACTCATACCATTCAACATGCGAGACATGAAATCATTAAATAATTGCGCATTTGGACCACCTCCGGGTGCTAATGACGGATTGCTATCAGCTGAAGTATTAGTTGTAGTATTCGTCGTATTTGTATCTACATTAGTGTTTCCTGGTGGTGGTGGAGGTACACCCAGTGATCCTACTAGTCCGGGTGCAGCAGATCTCAATTGTTCCATGCCTTGTTGTATTTGCATTATGGCATTTATGGCTTCAGGATTAGATAACATATTCATAACTTCGGGATTTTGCATTTGTGCTAAAAATTGAGGCATCATATTTCGAACTTGTTCTTGCAACTGGGGATTATTTGCTAACAATGGGCTGGTGCTTAAGAGACGTGAAGCCATGTCGGGATCTTGATTCATTGCATCAAACATTGATCGTGTATAAGGTGCATTTAAAAGGTTCTGCATTAATGAAGGATTCTCGGCCATTTGCTGCATGAGACTCTGCATAGCTGGGGTATTCAGTACACCCCGTGGTGGTAAATCTGGGTTGGCTTCGTTTGAACCAGTACCACTAGCATTACCACGACCGCCCCATGGATTTGGTAAAGGTTCACGATTTTCTGTACCCATTTGAGGATTCGAGCCTAAAAAAAAAAATAATTATTAAGCACATTTTTCAAAAAGAGACTACATTCTTGCAGTGCATTGCACCAGAAAAAAATAAGGCTTTGAATGCGATTTTTTGTTTTTAAACGTTTTGGCTTGAACTTTTCGTAGAATTAAGCTTCACTTTTAGAATTGGTTTTTTGCAAAAAATTGTTTAAATACATTTTTTTGTGCAAAATATATTAACTAATAATTTTCATAATAAATTATGAATAATTTAATTTATATATTAAAATTGAAATAGTTAAACCAAATACTACTCAAAATCAGATTTATAGTTAGAACTTTAATAACAGTTAATTTTATATCACAATGCATACATAAATCAGATTTAACTTGCCTCCGCCATTATCCACAAGACCGGCAAAAGGATTGCGTGACAACGACTCGGTTGCAGCATTCATCATGGGTTCTTGAATATCCCGATATATACGCTGTAAAGCATTGTATCCACCAGGGACAGATTCCAAATTGGATAGTGCACGATCGTGAGAACGCATTAATTCTTGCAACATCGATGGATTACGCGCAAGCTCCATAGTTTGACGTAGCAGTTCGGGGTTGTTCAACATGTGAGATATTTCCGGATTGCGCTGCATTAAATCCTGCATTTGCGGATTCGAGGTGATTAACTGCCGCATAACATCAGGATTATTCATCATTTGTTGTACCAAGGGATTGTCCAGCATAGTCCGCAACATATCACCATTATTAAGAAGTTCATTTTGCATGCGTGCCTGCAAGTCCATAAAAGAACCAGAGCCAGCTCCCAATGCCTCTACGCCTGATAGACCTCCCATAGTATTTAAACCAAATGGAGTTTGTCTCACATCAGCTGGAGCACGTTGGGCTGTTTCATTTGATCTTGTTTTTGCTTTAATAACCAAATGTACAGTCAAACCATCCTTGATATTGTGGCTTTGCAAGGTGTCTGTATCTTTCATAATTTTTCCCGCAAAAATTAACACTAATTGCTCCGGTTCCGCTTCAAATTTTTCAGCTACTAACGCCTTGAACTGAAAATACACAGAAGTAGGTGAGATTGATTTAAACGAAAATATCGATAAATACTTTTAAATGATATTATTCCTACACTATTAATTTCTCTTCATGCATAATTAATTATTCTTATACCCTTCATACAGTCTGTTGTTCTTAACATTGGCTACATGTATAATAAGTATAAAAACCAGATGATTATACTCATACGCACTAGCGGCTGCAACATCTAATGAACTACATAGTGGCTGCACTGTACTTTAGCACAGTGTACATGTTTACCGCCACTACCACCACCATTCACACGCCGCATAGTCAATTTTTCATAACTTCACTTCCCCCACCCAGTTTAAATACAATAAAAAAAATTAACGTGTCTTTTACATTATTAATGCAATTTCATAACTTTTTCGACTTGTTACAATTCACTTACATCCTTTATTCCAGAATCTTCATCGACTTCAATAACTTTTTTTTCTTTTGGTGTTTTAACACTGACCAAAATTCTTCTATTTCCACCTTCTGCCATTTTGTTTTTATAAGTTTATACGAAATTTTATTATTTTATATGTTTTAGTTGGATATTTTAATTACTTTTCTTAAAGTACAAAATCGGCGATTTCTATGATTTTCTTTTAAATTGTAGAAATATCCCACGAAATTGTGAAAATTAGTATCAATCGAAAAACTAATTCGTCACTTCTTTACAGAGAAATCAAATAAAAAATAATTTAACGAAAGACGGTGTAAGTTTTGACGAGTGACGAATATTTAGCTTAACGACATTTTTTTATCAGGGTTGTAACTTGCAGATGTCAGCCTAACGTACTACCGTCATATATGTAGATATACCACTGCCCAAATATCAGGTCATCTTGTTATGGCAACAAAACAGCAGATGATCAATATGGTACTTGTAAATGCGGCCTTAATACATATTTCAAGGCCTTATATTTGAATCTCTCTAATGACAGTTGTTTTAAATATATATAACTTATATAAAAATTTACGGAATTTGATATCTATATATATATATATATATATATATATATATATATGTATATATATATATATATATATATATATATATATATATATATATATAGGTTCAGAGTTAAATTTGCGTAACGTATTAAGAATTCGCCCTATTATAAGTTTTTTCGACCATGGTGGAACAAGGTATCCAAGCCATTGCTGTTTGTGTAAATTTATGGTCCACGTTGAAAATTATAGCAACAAACCGCTTTGAAATGCTGCACACATGCTCAATTGCAAATAAAACTCATGTATACAAACAGTGGGAGGACTCGGAGATACATGTTTTATATGAGCTGAGCAAAACATATCTGCTGATGCCACCTTATATTTACTACATCATCCTTTTGACATGTTTTCTAGTATCCTCAGCTGATTATTAAATAATGTAAATAAGAACTTTGTCTTCATGCACGTGCAATCCAAGACCCAAGAAGGGAAACAAGTTTTATTTTTCTGTTGCTTGATTTTAAATGGAGTCATCAAGATTTTTTGTGGCAAATTTGCCAGCAAATACTACAGAAAATGATATAATGCTCTTGTTTCAAAACTATGGCAAAATCGAAAATATTGAATTAAAGACCAAAGAAAATGTTGTTGATCCTGATGATATAAAAATAATAGCATTTGTTACACTTAACATTACAGCGGAGGACGCACGATATTGTAAGTTTATAAGTATTATAAGAAATTTCCGTCAGCTATAACTTTTGCGCTTGTTATAGACTTAAATGATCTTAATTGGCAGAAAGTGAAAGGGCAAAAAATTAGGGTTTCTCTTGCAAAGGAATCTTTTCTGGAACGTTTAAAACGTGAAAGAGAAGAAGCAAAAGCTCACAACGATGAAACTGTGCAAAGGACGGAAAAGCACCTTGAACTGCAGTCTAATTTACTAAACGCACCGCGGGAGAACAAACGTAAAACATTTGATGTTGATGTTGATCTGGAAGATGATGAAGTGGCACCTGAATTAATGATAAGTAAAAAACGCGCCGCCAGTTCTATTCATAACGGAAAAATAATAATTCAAAATCACGATGTACAGCCCATACATGTAATAGAAACTAAACATAAAAAGAAAAAACAAGTTAATTCTAATTCCAGTAGTGCGGATCAAAAACGTAAGGAATCCTTAAATAAAATGAAAAATCAATATCAACAAAATAAAACGGCCATTCAGCAGGATTTACAAGGTTTGGTAAGTATATTAAAAGTATATAAAATATATGGTCGTTTTGTTTATTGTGTGGTTAGGGGTATTTATGTACATGCTTCATTTCATTGCGATTTATATAAACCAATATACAATAACAGTATATATGTTAACTTACACATAATTCCTTTAATTGTATCAAGGATGGAAACTCTTCGAACAAAATAAAATTTAGTGATGCCGAAAGCGATCGGGAAGGGGAAAACCCACAAGAAAGTACAAAGAAAAAAACTGATATTTTTGAATCTGATGACGACAGTGATGGAGATAAAATTGATTTTAAATCAGTTCCATTGGGGAAAAAAGGAGAAAAATTGGTACAAATGCAAGCGAAACAAAGTTTAGATCCTCGCTTTCGTATTGATGACAAATTTGTAGATGATGATGACGAAGATGATAAATATGAAGTGAAAGGCAAAGAAGGGCAACTAACATCGAATAATGAAAATGATATTGACAATGAACGGCAATGGCAAATGAATATATTGGAACAAGTAGTGGGGACCAAGGTGGACTCATTAAAAAGTACTGACAAATCACAGAGAAATAAAAAAATGTTACGTTATGATCCTTCAAACGATGAACATCAAAAGTTTGAACGGTCAAAAAAGGAAGTTTCAGAAATTAAGAAAAACCATAGTAAAAGTAAAGCCGCTGCGACCGACGAAAATGAAAAGAGTACTTCTGATGCACCTGCGAAGGTATCTAAAGAAGTGTTTTATGTTGTAAGTGACACGTTACAGCAATCATTACGCACTCGTGGAGAAGGGTTCAGTTTGTTAAATATGTTTGGCAAAACCGACCATCAAGAAGAACGTGACGAACAACTTAAGCAGCTGGGAAATGAAAAAATTTTAGTAAACAATAAGCTAGAAAAGTCGTTCGCAGCTAACCCTTTTAGCTACGATTCTTCTTCCGAATCGGAAAGTGAAGAAATTACAAAAGATCAAGAAAATGTTGATACCAAGGAAAACGATAAAACTAGTATACAAAATGTAAAAAAATCAAACAAAAAAAGTAAAATATCTAAAGAATCATTTTTCATACCCAAAAATGATGTTCGCCTAAAAGGTATGTTATCTTTGCTGCATTTATTTTATTCTAAACCAGGATAACTTAAAATTTGAATTTCAGAGGGTGCCAAATTCTTTATATACAACAAAAATGATGTTAGCAACGAAAATTACGAAGAAGTTCGTAATCGTTTAAAATTACTGATTAAAACGAAAATAACTAGGACTAAAAAGAACTTAGTTAATGCTGGATACAAAGGAAAACGAAAATTCAATTAATTGTATACATATTAAATCTTTTTTTTACTGATTTAGGGTCCTAACTATATCTCGTGAGGTGTTTTTAAAAAAACGTTAAATTAAGCCTTTTCCCAGAAAATTTTTTAAAATAAGCAGTTTTTTATTCCTCAAAATATAAAAGTTACTTCCCGGTTTTCATATTATTTTATCGCATTTTTTAACTAAAAAAATTCAAAATTTTTTTCTTTATTTAAGAAATAAAACGATTTGCAGGAAATGTGATAACAAATTCGATTCAACATCGCTCAACATTAATTTTAGCAAAATAAAAACTCAGGAATTAACTTTTATATTCTGGTGAGTAAACACAAATCAAGAAATTACTTTTATTTTCTAAGGAATAAATAAAAATTAAGAAATAATAATAACAATAATTGAGCATTAACATATAATATGCCTAATTGAGCTCTATAATGGTATCATTGTGGAAAGCTCAATTAAGGTAAAGGTGATATTGTTCTAAGTCTTAAAAGACACAATCATAATTTTTCTTTTAATTAAAACTATAAACAATTCTCATTATTAATAACAAACTTATATTTTCTTTTTACAGATCTCAGTGCGAAATCAGAACTTCAGAGTGTTTCTTTCAGCTCTTAAATCCTGGATAATTAATGACGTATTATTTCAATGTCATCATTGTGCATTAGAAGGATATTTTGCTACGTGGTGAATACTTTTATTATTTTATTTAAAAAAATTATTTCATTGTAAAAGGTAACACAAATAGTTTATTTGTGTTATGCGAATTTCATTTTACTTTTTTTTATTCGAGCAAATACATAAAAAATATAACTTCACTAATGCGAAGTAAATAAAGCAAAAATTATCTCTTAGTTTAGTACAATAGTTATAAAAAATTATAGTAATAAAATAATCCAATACTCCTTAAAATTCTATTTCGATTTTCATACGAATCATAAATGGTAAGTATTTGAAGTCATTCATATTTGTATGTTTACGTATAGCAAGAACAATTACACCATCATTGATTAAATCCTATTATATACAAATACTCACAGCAAAACACTCTTAATGGTGAGTGCATTAACTAAACAAAATAAAAATCACCACAAATACTTTTGTTAGCAATGCACAAGAGCAACAAAATCAATATAATATCATTAAACATCACAAGTCTCTGTGGCGTAGCTGTAGTGTGTCTGGCTAGCAGTCGGGAGATGCGTGTTCAATCCCACGCCAGACCAAATGTGTGTGAATAATTATAATAAAATGAAACCACAACAAAAGTAGTTGAGTGCAGTTGCTTGCAATAGTTCAATAAAACTCCCCCACAAGTGCATAATAACAAGCAATGTTGATGGCACAGTAGCAAGAGCATCAGATTTGCAATCAGAAGAACGAGAGTTCGAATCCCCACATGAAATAGGCGAGAATAATAAAATAAATAAAATGCAATATTAGAAATATGTATATGGTGACGTGCACATGGAAAACCAAACCGAGTGACCCAGAAGGACAGACGAAAAAAAGTGACAAAACGACAGACCGAAAAAAAGACAAAGTGACAAAAAGACAGACGAAAAAAAAACGACAGACCGAAAAAAAGACAAAAACGACAGACCGAAAAAATGACGAAACGACAGACCGGAAAAAAGACAAAGTGACAGAAAGACAGACGAAAAAAAACGACAGACCGAAAAAAAGACAAAAACGACAGACCGAAAAAATGACGAAACGACAGACCGGAAAAAATTACAAAACGACAGACGGACGGACAGCACAAAAATAAAAAAGCCGACGGCAAAAAAAAATCGATTTTTTACTGTGCATCTGGCAGCAGGTGGAGGAATTTTTTTTAAATATGGCTATAACTCGGAAAGTACTGGTCCGATTGGCCTGAAATTTGTGTTGAATGAAAGAGGATGGGTAGGGCTTTCGATCAATGCATTATGAATCCAATAGCATCAGTAACAAGCACTGTTTTTCCAAATTTCCCAGTGTAAAAGTAGGGCAGTGATATTTTATAGGCATACTTACTGCAAATTTATTGTAGATTGCTACATACATATATATACATATATGCCTATATGTATATATATATATATATATATATATATATATATATATATGCCTATATATATATATATATATGCGCCGTCACGTGGGTGGTGGGGGTAATTTTTTTATATACTTAAAACTCGGAAACTAGTGGACCGATTAGCGTGATATATATATTAAATGTAGGAGGATGAGCAGATCTATCGATCCAAATCTATATATGCATATATAGCAGTCTACAACAAATTTGGAGTAGGTATGCCTATAAAATATCACTGCCCTACTTTTACACTGGGAAATTTGGAAAAACAGTGCTTGTTACTGATGCTATTGGATTCATAATGCATTGATCGAAAGCCCTACCCATCCTCTTTCATTCAACACAAATTTCAGGCCAATCGGACCAGTACTTTCCGAGTTATAGCCATATTTAAAAAAAATTCCTCCACCTGCTGCCAGATGCACAGTAAAAAATCGACTTTTTTTTTGCCGTCGGCTTTTTTATTTTTGTGCTGTCCGTCCGTCTGTCGTTTTGTAATTTTTTCCGGTCTGTCGTTTCGTCATTTTTTCGGTCTGTCGTTTTTGTCTTTTTTTCGGTCTGTCGTTTTTTTTCGTCTGTCTTTCTGTCACTTTGTCTTTTTTCCGGTCTGTCGTTTCGTCATTTTTTCGGTCTGTCGTTTTTGTCTTTTTTTCGGTCTGTCGTTTTTTTTCGTCTGTCTTTCTGTCACTTTGTCTTTTTTTCGGTCTGTCGTTTTGTCACTTTTTTTCGTCTGTCCTTCTGGGTCACTCGGTTTGGTTTTCCATGTGCACGTCACCATATTTATATTCTAATATTGCATTTTATTTATTATTTCGCTTATTTCATCATAGTGGGGATTCGAACTCTCGTGCTTCTGATTGCAAATCTGATGCTCTTGCTACTGTGCCATCAACATTGCTTGTTATTATGCACTTGTGGGGGAGTTTTATTGAACTATTGCAAGCAACTGCACTCAACTACTTTTGTTGTGGTTTCATTTTATTATAATTATTCACACACATTTGGTCTGGCGTGGGATTGAACACGCATCTCCCGACTGCTAGCCAGACACACTACAGCTACGCCACAGAGACTTGTGATGTTTAATGATATTATATTGATTTTGTTGCTCTTGTGCATTGCTAACAAAAGTATTTGTGGTGATTTTTATTTTGTTTAGTTAATGCTGTGAGTATTTGTATATAATAGGATTTAATCAATGATGGTGTAATTGTTCTTGCTATACGTAAACATACAAATATGAATGACTTCAAATACTTACCATTTATGATTCGTATGAAAATCGAAATAGAATTTTAAGGAGTATTGGATTATTTTATTACTATAATTTTTTATAACTATTGTACTAAACTAAGAGATAATTTTTGCTTTATTTACTTCGCATTAGTGAAGTTATATTTTTTATGTATTTGCTCGAATAAAAAAAAGTAAAATGAAATTCGCATAACACAAATAAACTATTTGTGTTACTTTTTACGATGAAATAATTTTTTTAAATAAAATAATAAAAGTATTCACCACGTAGCAAAATATCCTTCTAATGCACAATGATGACATTGAAATAATACGTCATTAATTATCCAGGATTTAAGAGCTGAAAGAAACGTTCTGAAGTTCTGATTTCGCACTGAGATCTGTAAAAAGAAAATATAAGTTTGTTATTATTAATGAGAATTGTTTATAGTTTTAATTAAAAGAAAAATTATGATTGTCTCTTTTAAGACTTAGAACAACATCACCTTTACCTTAATTGAGCTTTCCACAATGATACCATTATATGTTAATGCTCATATATACATGATACATATATATGTTAATGCTCAATTATTGTTATTATTATTATTTCTTAATTTTAATTTATTCCTTAGAAAATAAAAGTAATTTCTTGATTTGTGTTTACTCACCAGAATATAAAACTTATTTCCTGAGTTTTTATTTTGCTAAAAGTAATGTTGAGCGATGCTGAATCGAATTTATTATCACATTCCCTGCAAAACGTTTTATTTTTTAAATCAAATGGATTTTTAAAATTTTTTTAGTCCCAAAATTGGGAAGTAACTTTTATATTTTGAGGAATAAATAAAAATCAAGAAATAGCTTTTATTTTGTGATCAAAAGATTTAACAAAAAATATGGAAAATTGTTGACATTGAAGATAATTTTAATTCCCGATAATTTTTACGGCAAAGCTCTTCGAGCGGTGATTGATGTAGTTTTCCATTATTTTAAGAGAATCGAGGACACTAACTGATAAATTATATAACTTCGGGGTTTTTCAAATATATATACACTTTTTTGAAATTTTTTCGTTCATGATATCTGCTTTTGCACATGTTGAACCAAGAATCAATAGAAAATCTTGCATGAATATTTTTACACAGTTTCGCTTTTCCATAAAAAAGTAAATACGAAATTTATTTGTTTTAACATTTAAAGTTATTAATAATTTAGTAATGGGAGCTTTTGAGGCACTTGCTTACATACGGAGTATTAAAATCATTTAAAACTTAAACTGTTAATCTGATTACAAAAGTACACATTTTAAGACAACACATTTGAGAGAACTTAAGTATTAAGTATTAGAAAAATTTAAAATTAAACATATGATATCTATAAATAATTAAGTATATTTTTGGCACACAGTTTGTTTTCTTTTAGTATATATAATTTTTTTTGTTTGTTAAATTACTTAAAATATAAAATTACAACGAGTATGCTCGTCATTTGTATATTTAAATTGTAAAATCTCGTAGAAACTCTTTAATCTTTGGTTCTATTTTAGTCATTTTGAGTATTATTATCTTTGGCTTCGATTTATTTATTCATTTTGGGTTTTCAATAATTTCAGCAGTAGCTGTTGCAGTAGCTGCTGCAGTAGCAGCAACAGCGGCAACTGGATTAATGACAGCAGCTGTAGTAGCCTCAATAATTGTAGCTGTTGTTCCATTACAGACTTTTGTAACCAGACTGTCTGTAATAGCATTTTTATTGTTGTTCGTTGTGGGATGGTTACATTTTTGTTGCACCAAAGCCTCTATGGCGACCACCGTTCTTTCCAACAAACCAACCAGTCTCTCCTCTCGAGCATCCATTCGTCTCAACAATTCCTCATCTCTTTTTTCTCGCCTTTTTAGATATTCGATTAATTCATAATTCGTACTATCGCCATCGGTTGATGTTGATAGTTTGCGTTTACATTTCGGAGAGCCACGACTACTGCATTCCGATAAATTATCGGTATCGACTATAACATCGGGATGCAATATATTGTGATCCATATTATTTGAATAATAGTTTTGAGACCTGGAATTAAAAACATTCATATATGCCATGTATGAGAATATAATACACTTGGTTACATAAAAAATAGCACGAACTAAATTTGAAACAAAGCAAACATATTTCTATTGTACTAATTTATTTTATTCAATAGCGATTATTGTTATTATAATCCCTTTTGTCGAATTAAATTTATTAATTATAATTCTCAACAACTTAGTAAATGGGTAATTCCACGTTAAATTGACCACTTTCGATTTGGATGAATTTCCATCAGACTTTCTATTTAATTTCTATTTAGATGTTCTATTTTATTTATTATAATTTTTTTTTTGCTTAAGATCTGTCATATTCTAATAGTTTCGTTGAATATGTTCAGTTTAATCTTCTGCAATGTTCTGCAATATATAAAAACCAAATTTTACTTTTTGGAAAAATCTAATGTCGGCAAAGTTTTGAAATTTTCAAAATTCAATTTATCAAAGAATATATACTTTTTATATGTATTTATATCAAATTTCGAACAATATGTTTTGTTGTATTTTGAAGATATATTTTTTCTTCAATTACCTTGTTAAAAAGAAGAAGAAACATATTTTAGAAAAATTTTCTGTTCATATATCCATTCCTCCAGAAGTACGCTAAAAAGGATTTTGCTCACAATACTTTACCGGATTATTTGCACGCTTTTTTGAAGACCATACCCAACAAGCGGTGATTTGATAGGCGTGATGGCAAAGTTCGAAAAGCCCTACATAAGCGGAAACCACATGCATGGAAGACTTCTTTTAAGCTCCAGAATAGAAAAATATATATCCTATGAAGGAATATATATTTTATCAGTTCAAAACTGTCCGTTTAATACTTTCATAGCCTCGAAGTAGTCCACTTGGTAGTATGGATGGTCCGCACCCTTGTAGATATGAAATCGAAACTCTAAACCTACAGATGGCTTTATTTCTCTGAATGTTGTATGACAATTTTATCACAATCGAAAGTATTCCCATTTTTTTGTTTTACTATCAAAATGTTGAAGCAGAGATCTCTAATAATATCGAAATTATATGACGGTGAATCAAAATATAAAAAAGAAGTGAAGCATCAAAACTGATATAAAACAGTTAAGCATGCAAAATTTTTTTGTTGCAGTATGCAACAGCAAGACAAAAAAAAAAGATTTTTTAATATGTTTTAGTACTCTCTTCTGCTTTTGCTTTGCTTTGCATGGCTTTATTTCACTGTCGGCTCTTGTGCTGATATTCTATTTGTTTTGCCAACATAAGCGCTCTGGCAAAACTGTAGCGAACAATTTTATTTGTTTTAATGAGAGTCACGTTTTGTTATATTTCTTTTGTTATTTATATTTGCAGTTAAAAAGTTAAAATGCTTGGAAGTAGATGAAGTGGAAGACATAACTTTCAAAATATTTTGTAGAGTTTTTTAATTGTCGGTTAGTTTTACAATTTTTGTTTTACGAGTAAATACGACGGTTTGTAATAAGAATACATTGACGACAATATACGAGTGAGTGGAGTCAAACTTACCCGTTATAATTTGGTTGCATTAGCTGTATGTCATCCGGATTGAATTCGCCGTCCGACATGGGTTCCGATCTGGTAGAATGTGATAAGCTGGTATTATTAAAATTGTAATAGCAGTTGCTAAAAATGAAATTCACTTACTTCATGGAGACATTGTTGTCGCTGGTTTGCAAGTTGAGAGCACCGTTGCAGTCTTTTTCATATTCCTGAGTTAGAGGTTCTTTTAGTTCGGTCGTATTAATAGCGGACACACCATTTACATGGGCCTGTAATAAATTATGGGCAACAGCTGCTACAGCGGCTGTAGGATCGGGCAGATCATTGGCTATACTGGTTGTGTTTTCTTTACGCGCTACTTGTAATGGCAGAGGTGACGATGTATTATCAAAGACGACACTGCCACTGCCGCTGCCACTGACGCCATTCGTATTGCTGGTGTCAGTGCCCAGTTGGGTCTCTACAAAATGATTGGGTAGAAAGCGTTCCAGCTTACAATTACTATTCGAGTCATTGGAATGGACGGCGGCCAAACTTTGCAAAAGATTATGTTGGGCCACGACAGCAGCCTGTGTTTGTTTGTCGAGCAGAGCGCCAAATTCAGCTGCCTGCCGTCTACGATGGTAGTACGACAATTCATTTTGATTTTTAGCTATTAAGGCCATACGCTTGCTATTCGAACCCCAACATTCTCCTCTTTGCTCCTCGATTTCTTTAAAGAGAAACATATATGGCCAGTTGCGTCTAACATGTCTTTCGGGATTCTTTTTTAATTGTGTGTAAATTTTTTTGAGATTCTCATATCGATTGCAACACTGTTTCGCCGATCGCTTGCGTGCACTATAACGATTAAGTACTTCGGCAACCATTTCCCATACGCTGGCATGATTTTTACGGTTCGACTGAAATGCACTTTGTATTCGTTCCGATTTGACGATATTAAGTAATGCTATTGACTCGGGTACATTAAAATAACTTTCCGGGGTACGGGGAGCACGATGATGGTGGTAAACGCTAGTGGGGGTTCGCGTTTCCTGCAAAACAAATAAATTAAATAGATGAAATAAAATTTTCAAATTAAGAAGTGTGATTTAAAAAATGGGTGTTTGCAAGTTGTTTAATAAATTTTTTTTTTCGTAATTTGTTTTAAATAATTATCCACATAAGCAAATAGTCGTTTGGACCGACGTTTTGTAACTACACCGCGTTCTTGTCTATATTTCTTTTTTACATTCGCGTCAAAATAACAGTGAGTGAGTCACTTAGTCTTGTTCGGCTCTAGTTTCGTAAAGCATCTTGCGTTAATGAAATTTATAGGAAAGCAAAAAAAGTTTCCAAAAAACTCATGTACTCGTATTTGTTTTTGTTTTGTACATAATTATTCACCAAACAAACATACACAAAATCCTGCCCTGCTTTGCCTATCAAAATATTATTATAAATTGTGTAAAAGAGAGTATAAATATTGGATATTTTGTTTTTGTAAACATATAAATTTCACTAGCGCAAAGTTGTCTACAAAATTAAGACGGATAAATCAGTTTTTTAACTAATAATTTATTTCTATGGAGGCTATTGCTCTCCCCAGCCACTACCAAGTTGTTCATAAAGAAAACAAGTTAAAAATTATGTGTTGGGACCAGGTTGAAATCATTTCTACAAATAATTTTCATCAAATTAATAAACTCGAATTTTTTGTTAAGATATAAATACTGCGAAATTTTTCATAAATATCGAACTAGCGGAACGGAATAGAGGCCGCTGATTTCGAGGCCACTGCGCCATCCCATCAGGGTTATTTGTTAAATTTTTTTTAATTAAAAAAATTTTGAATTTAAAGTAAATTCTCAAAATAAAAACAATTTGTGAATTGCAAAATTTGACCTTAAGCCTGGCTAATAACTTTCGACTTTTCTAATCGGGGGTCTTTGTTCAATTTTTCCGGAATAAAAAAGAATTTAATTTAAAATAAATTCGTAAAATAAAAACAATTTGTGAATTGCAAGATTTGAACTTAAGCCTGGCTACTAACTTTCGACTTTTTTAATCGGGGGTCTTTGTTCAATTTTTCCGGAATAAAAAAGAATTTAATTTAAAATAAATTCGTAAAATAAAAACAATTTGTGAATTGCAAGATTTGAACTTAAGCCTGGCTACTAACTTTCGACTTTTTTAATCGGGGGTCTTTGTTCAATTTTTCCGGAATAAAAAAGAATTTAATTTAAAATAAATTCGTAAAATAAAAACAATTTGTGAATTGCAAGATTTGAACTTAAGCCTGGCTACTAACTTTCGACTTTTTTAATCGGGGGTCTTTATTAAATTTTTCCGGAATAAAAAAAAAATTAATTTAAAATAATTTCTTAAAATCAAAACAATTTGTGAATTGCGAGATTTGACCTTAGGCCTGGTCCTAATAACTTTAGACTTTTTAATTTAATGGCCTGGCAAACGATTTTATTCGATATCGTTCTGTCATTTAATAGAAAATAAATTCGAAAGTTTTCTTTTCGTTTAAAAGTATTTTGTGCAAAGAATTTAGTGAAGCTTGTTTTCCGCACTTGGCACTGGTTTGAGGGGTGAAAGTAGGGAGAAAAATCAGCGGCCCCTCTAATGTATACATACACACAAACACATACATGTCCGCATAATAGAAAATCGTTTTAACTGTAAATGTTATTCGCCCAAGTTCGAACAGCCAGCGATCCTCGGTATGCCTTCTATCATTTGTCGCGTTGCTAATCAAATTTTACGTGTACAATTTCGATATCTTATGCCAAGTTATATTTAATTTTATGCATCTGATTATTTTACTTACCACTTTGAAAGTCGGAGATGACATCGAAATTGAAGTCTTGCAAAACAACAACAACAATTGAAAACTGCAATTCAGTAAATCCCACAAGTTCGAGGAATTTTCGTTTGCAATTAGATTAACTTTTTATTGGAATTTTGTTGAAACATTTATGAGGAGGGTCGGCTGCTCCAAAAATCCAAATCCTCGTTTTCAGATTATTTATTCGATTTTCTACTCTGTAGAAAATCTAGAGGGGTAGAGCTCTGCTTAACACGTTGTTGATTTATTATTCTTATTATTATTATTACTATTATTATTATTATTATTATTATTATTATTATTATTATTATTATTATTATTATTATTATTGTTATTGTTATTTGAATCGTTTTACTATTCAAGAGTTGGTATGCTGTTGACTGACGAGACGATGATTAAAGTTTTGATCGACGACGTCGACTACAGCGATAATAATAATAATGTTGATGACGTTGACGATGATGATAGTGATAATATGGCCGTAGAACATACGTTGTCAACTAGAATACAAAATCGTTTATAAAAACAAAAAGAACATCAAATAAATATGTATATAACGAAACAAAAAAAGAATCTATTAATATTTAGAAGTTAACCTTTTAGCCTTTTACTGTACATTTATTTCTTTTTTTTTTTTTTGTATGAAATAATTATAAAAAAGCAAGAAATTAAATAGGAAAAAAACCATAACAGTCTCTAAATACGTGGTATGTTTGCACACTGCCTTTGGTTAGTAGTAAATATAATAACAACAACAACATTAAAAAAAATTTAAATAATCAGGCTATTCACAGTTAACATGATTGATATTTAAGCACGTTTAAAAACTTGATACTATTCTCCTGATTTTGTAGATATATTGTACATATAAGTCTACCTAGACATCACAAATTATCCGATTTTACCGGCAAAATTATCGTTGTGGTAACACTTGCCACTATTTATAATTACACAATTAAAGGGGTTTAATCACAATTTGATTTTTTGTAGTTCATGGTATAGTGTAAACTGCGTTTACAAACACGAAACTAATGGGCAGACAGACAGACGAAGTTTTGTTGGTACAGGGTCAAAGAAGTAGGGAGTTTAGTACAACATACAAAATCAAATTTCATTTAGGCTAAGGCAGTCTTATGATGCATTTTCTTGTACGTGTTTTGCTCCATAAGCTAATTATTTGCAAAACAAAAGTTTTGTGACTTGTTTTCGTTTCTCTTGTTCCTTGGAATATCTACAGTGTGTTTCTGTATTTAATATTATGAGTCCTTTTTTCTTTGTATTCTTTAAAACAGTTTATGGCAGAAAATTAAAAATGTAGGCAGAGTTCAACAAACGAACGTCCGACACGGTCGACAGTTCAAAATGACAATGAGTTGCCTATATATCTCAATTTAATTTTAAAAAGTTTTCGATGTCATTAACTTATTCCGCTAATGATATTAAAAATTATTTCCTTTCGAAAAATCATTTCTGTTTCTGGCTAACGTGCATATTTTGCTGCTTTTGCTGACCCGATTGAATACCCTTAATATTTGTTATTTAATTTTGAGGCAATTGTTTTATAATTCATTTATGTATTTTAGTAAGAGTTTTGTACGACCATATCAAAAGGTATTTTCGTCTAATAATAATACGAAATTCATAGTTTTTTCTTTTCTTTTATTTTTGCCAGAATTTCACTTAATCGCCTGTAAATATTGTTCATGTTCCATCAAACATTTGCAACATTGAGAGGGAGAGAGAGAGAGATAGAGAGAGAGAGAGAGAGGAGCAAACGCAAGCATGGCTTTGTCGTTGGCATTCTCTTTGTATGTGTGTAGGAATTTTAATAATAAATAATCTGTGGTATTGCATTTTAGCATTTGTTAGCCGGGGTCATATTTAAATACTCTTCATGCATATTTATTAAAACGTTGTTTATAATCAAGTTAATGGTGCCTTTGAGTAACGAATTGACTCGTATATTATTTTCTATGTGTATCCGTATTCAAATTATTTTATGTTGTTAAATATAAAATAGGAATTAATGAAGGCTTAAGTTAAGCTCAAAAGTAGCCAATTGTGTAAATCAGGACGTGTCAGTGATGTGTGTGTGTGTGCGTGTGTGTGGAAAGCAATCAAGCGCATTTGCAAACATTTGAAAATGTTGTTTTTGTTTTTTATACAGTCTTCGCCCAGCACAAGCATAGAAATTTAGGAGTAGCTTTTGCCCAATTTTCAAAACAAAAATTATTTTTTAAAACTTTAAGATATTAAGCTTTTCTTTTCCATATATATATATATATATATATATATATATATATATACATATATACATATATTTGATTTATACAACTGGGAACTAAACGTTCCACCACTTACACCTGCACGAAATCTAGATCTCTTTCGAAATCTATAAGGTGTTTTTTAAAGAGTGATACAACTTTGAGTTGGCATCACTCTTTTATTTGACCACCCATTTAACAGCTGATAGTTGCTTTTGGTTTAGTTTGCTTTGACATTTTACTATGGATCGACTTACACCAGAGCAACGCGTGCAAATTGTGGAAATTCTTAATCAAAATAATGGTTCTGTTCGTCAAACTTATCGTGCACTTCGTGCATTCAAAATTTTATTTTCCGATGAAGCCCATTTTTGGTTGAATGGGTACGTAAATAAACAGAATTGTCGCATTTGGAGTGAGGAGAATCCACAAGCTTTTGTCGAAACACCACTACATCCACAGAAAATTACTGTTTGGTGCGCTTTATGGGCTGGCGGAGTCATTGGCCCATATGTCTTCAAAAACGATGATGGTCAGAATGTTACTGTTTGTGAAAATTGGTGTTCCAGATTGCGCCTTGCACGCGTCAGCCGTAACGGCCACATGGTCGAAATCATATTTAAACATTAATGTCATACAATTTTATATCCAATAAAGACCGTTTCATTGATATCAAAAATATATTACTATATTTCATTATTATTTAAACTTGTATCACTCTATAGAAAACACCATATATATCGTGTATCCGGCATTAGCCTTTACTAAAAAAATAAAAAAAAAACAACTTATTTTATTTGAAAATTTTTAATTTTGTGATATTTTAAATTTTAGCTTTTTTATAAAATTTAAGAATACTTTTAAAAGGTAAACTTTTTTTTGGAAAGAGATACCCCTTGTGAAATTTTAAATTTTAGGAAAAATAAGGTTCTCTACTTTTTAAAATTTGTTATTTTGGAAAACACTGGCAGAAAGGAGGGTGCTAAAAAGAAGTCGTAGCTTTTTCATAGAAAATTATAAAAGAAGAGGCCGAGCCATAGAGTTAAGAACTTTATTTCTGATGTGAAATATCTCCTTAACTAAATGGACTTGCGAAGCTCGACAGTCTGTCAAATTAGTTGTCATTTACACAGGCCGTTTTGCAAAATTGCCATGGACGGTTGTAGATACTGGATAGTTGGACAAGATAAAAAAGTTTATTTCCCTGACTAGTGCTGAGAGCCCGTCATTATGTCGCGTGTGTGTGTAAGTATGCGAACCGCTTATAACTTTGAAACGAGTTGACCGATTTCAACCAAACTGATAGCGTTCTAAACTTGGATTTCTTGTAAATTTCAGAGACACTTAGAAAAAATAAAAATTGATTAAAGTGTATTTTTTTAATAACTTTTAAACGGTTTTACCGATCGATTCCAGAAATTAATCAGCTCTCAAGATCAAAAAACCAAATCGGCCACTGCAAATCGAATCAAAATCGGTTAAACTGTTCGTGAGATATCGAGCATGAATAAAATTCGACAAAAGAGATTTTTTTTAAACTCCGAAGTTATATGTCCAATCAGTTTGTGTTCTCGATTTTTTTATGGGCCTAGAGAAATCCATCAATCTCTCCGCTATTCACTTGAAAATCTCGTGAATAATTCACAATTTACGGCAGGTTGAAAACTAATCAATTTATTAAACTCTCATTAGACTTTTCGACTCGAAGACTTTAAAATCGTAGAGCAGCCCAACAATCCACGGTTTGATAGCTATCCGGATAAAACGGGCGTTTCCCATATTTCTTTTTTTTTCACTGGCAATAACAGTCTCAAGTGTAATAATTTAAATAAAAAAATCTCTATGTGAATTGCAAGTTGAGCAAAAATAGAAAAACAAGTAGATTTTCAAAGTAACAAAATAAAAAAAAGTGGCGCACAAATAAGTTTTTTTTAGTTTAAAAAAACCAAGATTTAATATTAAATATGATATAATATTTTTAGAATCGCTACAACCTTAACTTTCAAAAAGCTTTTGATTTGATTTTTATTTTTTTTTATAAAAAAAAGTAAAAAAATTTTTTTTTTCTTATTTCGAACGAATTTTTTTCTTTGGCATAAAACTTTTATATTTAAAATTTTTCTAAAATTTGAAATAAATAGCTTTTCGGAAAAAGGCTTTCAGAAAAGAGAATCCATGTAAGATTTTTATTTGTTTAGACCCAAAATTAAAAATTGACTAACAGTGTCCCAAAACGACAATTTTCTATACAGAATCTTCAAAATTCCCTGTGCGATGTAGAAGTTCAATATCTATCGTGTTGAAATTAAATATATTTCCTAAATTAAACTTTATGTTTAAAGTCCCATGTGCGGCGCTACGTGCCAACGTGACCGCAAGATTTGATACCGTTAATGCAAATCAATTCGTGTCACAACAATCCGGGATTCGTCTTACATTAAACCGTTATAAAAACCATAATGCCAACCAAACAGAAGTTTTTAAAAATTCCATATAAGAAAGTTCATTGTAACCAAGATTTACCGTAGTCTTTTAACGACAAACATAATCATCATCAGCTTAATTATAAAAAAATTTGTTCTTGTTTAACTAAAAAATAAAAAAAAACTGCTGAACTGGGAAGCAAGAGGAAATCGTTCCTTTAGAAAGAACTTTTTTTTTAAGAATTAAACGTGTATTTAAAAAGTTATATTTAAAATGATTATTAAAATGTTATCACGACACAATAATTTCAAATGGTCAAGAGTTCACTGTTTTTATTTTTTGATAAACTATTTTTCAACGCCATAAGTAAAATGCTTTATATTAAAATTTGTTAGTTTTATACACACCATTTTCTTTGCAAAACTAATAATTATAAAATAAAATGAAGTTTTTAGAATTTTTGTTGTTGTTTTCAACAGTAGGGGAAACCACTATTCTTGTTCTATAAAAGATCTGCTGATCTTGAGGTAAATTTGGAATATAACAGAAATCAAATACAGACTAGGCAAATTTGAGGTCGGGAAAAATGATGTTTTTTTTTTGTTGTTAAATGATAAAATTTTATTTTGACATTTATTCAGTAAATGTGGAGAAATGTGAAATTTTTAAAGCCGGCACGTTTGTGAATTGGCTGGTTGAAAACGAAGCGTTTTTAAACAAAATTATCTTTAAAGATTTTTCAAAATTGTCACATATGGAGCTCAGAAAAGAAAGTAACCCATCGGTTTATAGTCGTTTCGAAACCGTGAAATATCTGCAGTGCCAAATCACACGACAGATTCTTTTATGGTTAGAGTTGGCAAGACGGCGCCTTAAGGCACAATTCAGTTATTGCATGGGAAATTTCCCGATCGCGCAGCCAGTTCCAAAATTCTTTCGCACAACTACATTTAAAATAAAAACAATTTATAAAATTTTGGGATCGAAATAAATCTTTCGACACCGTAAAGTAGGCAGTTGGACAAACGGCCGCCCCGGGTTTTTGTGATTTAGCGCCGCTGAACTATTTTCTCTGAGGCCACTTGAAAGATCGGGTTTGTGTGAACAAATCACAAATAAAAAGAGGCTCATAAAAAAAATTATTCGGCGCTTCATTGACGAGATAAGTGAAGCTCTGTGGCAATATGCGGTTCAACAAAGCAGACAGCCGACGTGCTACAGATGGAAATTCCCTCGACATTATATTTTATTATTAATTAACATTTCTTCATTTTATATTCGTACCAATAAATCTAATTTTGCCAAAAAGAAATGCGTTTTGGAGACTATTTGTTTTCTAACCTCAAATTTGTCCTGCCCACCTTTTCTATGAAAGTTTCCTCTGCAGCAAATTTCGAAATGCTAGAAATCATGGGAAACTTATTTAGTAAATTTAAAGAGAGCAGAGTTTAGAAATCTCTTAAGATCACGAAAACTTGGCAATATTTCTTTCCAGTAATGTCAAAATCAAATATCTATTAATTATTAACAACAAAACAGCTGATATTTATAAAAGATTTTTAATTTGCCGCTCAGACTTTTTAAATAAAAAAAAATTGAGAAAATATTATATAGTTATTTATTACTATTCCCTCCTTTCTAGTTACGGCACAGTCCACTGCATATGTAGAACCCATCCCCTGTCTGCTGGTCCAAAATAAAAATATGTAAATTTAATTTAAAGATTCCCAGCCATTTTGAATAAGCGATTTATCTCAAAACTATTCAATTCTTTCTTAAGAGTACCAACAATTATGTGGTTATATCGGATTATATACTGCCCAAACGCAAATTGCTTTGGTTTGATGAAGAACCGAAACATCAGCATTTGATAACCGTCCCCTCCACTTGGAATGCCCCTCGTGATGAGGTGAGTGATGACTCATTATTCGTACAGAGTATTTGAACAAACTGTGTGTTTCACAATTCAAAAGCATAAAGATTTCTTCAGCACCAACAATTATTATGTACATATGTATGTATGTATTTAATTTTGAATTTATTTAGTATAGCTTGCAAATTGCCAACATTCATGTCCAACGCTCGATTCTAACGATCTAGCAAATTTACTGCAATACGATCTTCTTCCTGTGGCACCAAAATCCAGCGCTAACAATTACTCTGACAACATGGCAAATCCATTTTAAATACTCGTAGTATTAAACACTCGTACTAATCTCTTATACGAATACATCCATCCATCCATCCATCCATCTGTAGCTGAATTTTTTGCTAATCATTTATTATTGCTGCTACTCAATGAGTATGAGTATCTATCGGCTGGTATGCGCGTGTATGTGTGTTTATATCTGCTTGTGTGTACGGATAGATAGCTTTTTGTGACAATTTTTGTTTTGTTTTTATTTTATTTATTTTTTGCTGTTGCTGTTACAATTTTCTTAGCTACTTGGATAGAAGAGTAACAACAAACGAATTTATATCTGTACAACAGAGTTGCCAGGAATAAAAAAGTTCCCCACCCGGCCTAAAACTGGACTTTTAAGCCGCCTAAGATGAAATTCTTTTAAAACTTGATCAAAACATAAACTGGAAGATTTTAATTTTTAATATTTTTTTGGTGCGTACTCACACTTGCCGCATCTGTCCATTTATCTACACAATTTTCGCTACTTAAATCCAAGGCTGGAACCGAAACGAAAAACGGCATTGGTATAATAATTTTTTAGATTTTGGTATCCGGTAACGGTATTTTTTTATTTCGGTATCAGCATTGCGTTAAGATATTTCATTAAAACAATAAACAGCTGGGAAAGTTGGGAAAATTTTATATAATTTGGAGATTTCTAAGCGGATAGTTCGATAAAATTTTCGGGCAGCAAGAAATTTGATTTTTTAATCTTCAAAAGCGAGAATTATTATTAACATGTATGCCATTATAGGGTTATATTAAAGTTATTTCGACAAGATAATTCTTTCATTTATATAATATCATTACAGACAACTGCCAATACGTATAATTTTCTGCAAAAATTAAAGCAGAAATATCTTTTAAAAATACTAGTTGTCTCGATAGATAAGAACCCAAATTACCGCATTTGATATCGATTAAAATTTCAATACAGTGTCTGAAATTCACTGTCACATGTCTTTCAAATCCCGCAAATAAAAATTCTTTCCCTTTTTTAGCTTTCATCGTTGTCATTAAAACATGCGTTGAATGTCAATCGAGGGCTAAAACTGCTAAAGCGGCAACTCCGCTATACACCGACATGGTTATGATGCATTATTTATAAGATGTGCAGTGGAAATTCGAAACACCATATATATATATATACACATACAGACAACTTTCAGAATTATCTTTAGAATATGCATTAATCGCATGTATGAATATGCATGTTAATTCAATTCTGCATTAGGGCGGCACCCAAACAATGGAAAAATTAATTTTTGCCATTTTATTTACTTCTAACAACTATTAAAATTAAATGCTTAAAAAGAATAAGTCCGCAACTTCAGGCAAAACGGTGTCTGATATACTAAAGCCCATAAATAACTCCACAAGCAGTCTTATTTTTTCTTACCCTTTTTGTATTTTACAATATTTATGAAATTATATTAAAATATGGTAGGGTTTTTGTGAAAAATGAGCAACGATAAGTGAGAGCATAAGCAACAACGACGCCTCTATTTCACGGCCGAATTCTACGGAAAAATTTTATATGAAACTGTATGGAACACATCGTTCAGCTCCGGTTCTGTTTCATTACTAAGCCTGTGCAATTCGATTGCAATAAAAATTATTCCAGCTTAAACTATATATAAAACCTGAAAACCCTAATATTTTTAGCAAAACCTCCAAACATGGGACATTTTATACTGATCACAGCTGATAAAACAAAACAATTGAGAATGATATTTTAAGTTGGAATCGTAACGATTTTAAGTTTTATTATAAAAAAAATTATGTTAATAATTATTTCCCGAGTTTTAATTATTCCTCAGAACGTATAAGCTATTTTTTGAGTTTTACAAGTTTTTGTTAGCGCCCTCCTTTTTGCCAGTGTTTTCCAATATAACTAATTTTTAAAAATACAGAAATTTATTTTTCATTTTATACAACAAAAGCTAAAATTGAAAATTTCGCAAGGAGTACCTCAGCGCAAAAAAAAATTACTTTTAATTAATAATACACACTAATATTTTTAAGCTTAAGGTCTCTTTTTTCAATATTTCGTCACTCCGTTGTGTGACTTCTTTAGGAAATTAATTTTTATTTGATGTGAAAAAATTTTTGTTTAAGAAACAAACAAAAATATGAAAATTATAAATAAATAATTTTCATATTTTAAGGATTTATAATTTAATAAAAATAAAGAGGCCTTAAGCTTAAAAATATTAGTGTGTGTTATTAATCAAAAAGAGGTAAAAAAATTAGAAGAATTAAAAAATTGCCTCTTATTAATAGAAGCTTATTTTTTAATGAAAAATCATATATGAAACAACGACAACACTCTTTTTCTTGAATCCACTACGGCAACGCTGATGACCCTTAGGAAATTACGTACTTTCAGCTCTTCTTTATAAGTCTAAAACGTTTAAAATAAATCTGTTGCGTTCAAGCCCAATAGAGCCAGCTAATAAAAATTACTTAACCCCGCATTTACACGTGTAACTTAAGTTCGTGTGTGAATTATGAACGAAAAATTCGGCAAAACATACGACAGTTTTGCAAGTTGCATGAGTGTTTACACGGTCAGTTAAAAGTTCTTCACAATGCAGAGTTGTCAACAACATAAAAATAGCCAAATTACAAGGGAACTGTATGAGTGTTATTTCAGTGCAATTTTTGCCTTAAAATTTCTCTAGGTGCATATATTTTAGACCAAGTAAGCAGCGGAAGCAAAAAATTGAAAAAAGAAAAAATAAATGTTTTATGCAAAATATATTTAATTTTATTGAAGCGATTTTTTTTCAATTAAACTGTGTGCACTTATCCGAATGTGGCTGTTGCATTAGATATTGTGGGCCAGATTTTGTATCCATCGGTACGAGCCTAATAGACATGTCTATGCAAACCCACTTAATAACATACACACACTCACACACACGCATGTACACATTCTATGCATATGCAGTCATATGTATGTGTTGTTGTTGTTGTGTTTTTACACTAAGTATAACCAGTGAGACACATGTGCCAAAATTAAACAAACACATTAAAAAAATATTATACAGAAATAATAATGAAATAAAATTAATTATTATTAATTTTGTTATTGTTGTTATTGTTACTATTTGAGATAATTACAACCATGTATACATGCTAATTGTTAATACATATTTATTGAATTTATTTTATTTAAATATTATAATTGTTAATAAGAAGAAACTAAGTACATTTTTCTTACACTTTTGCAAAAATTATTTCATTTTCCAGCTTTAAAATCATTAAGTACAAGATTTGTTAAGCACATGTTTTATTTTATTTATTTATTTATTTATTTTTTATTTTTTTTTGTTTTGTATGACAGAATTTGGCTTCCCTTTTATTGACGGTTGTAGATGTGCATGAAGAAGAGAACAACTTTGCTGATCGTGCTTATTTTGTTTTATGGAAATTCATTTTATTTATATTTTATTATACATATTTAATGTTTTTTAAATTGTTGTTGTATCTTTAATAAGTTTAATATATGTAAACTATGGGTCCATTTGTGAGTATGAATTTGTTATATAGAATATAAAAAGGTAGATGCTGATTTTAAATCAGATTATTTTGAACATTGAGACTAGATTTTCATTTTTTATTTTTTTATATACATATATCATTTTGGTATATTTCCTGTAGTTGTTAAAAACACATTTATTTATATGTATGTATGTATGAATTTTTTTTATTATTAAAAAAGAAGTTGCAATACCAGGATACACGATGGTTTCTTTTTATGTTAAATTACTTTATTTTTGAATGTATTCCAGACGTTACTAACTCAAATAGCCAATCTTTACCGATTTTGCGTTTATGTGATAGTTCCTTATTGTGCTTTAAAACTTTTAACTAGAGAGAGAGGAAATACGTATCGTAACGATCGTTAGCTCACATATCTATCGACTGTGACTGGCAACGAAATAATCGTTGTCGTCTACCACTACTTTTGCTAGCTACTACTACTGACTGCTCTTCATATTATTATTGCTGCTGCTGTTGTTGTTGTTGTTATTATTGTTTGTGCTAACGAAATATACACCAACAACAAGAGCGCCTTGTAGAACGTTAAAAGAATGTATATTTCGAAAACAAAACAAAAAAAAAAAAAATACAAAATTAACTACAGCAATAAACACAGGCAGAACAAAAACGAAAATAAGTGTATCCCAAAAATAACCCCCTGCACATTAAAACATTTTCTTCAGTTGCTCTCACTTGTACGTCTTAAAAAAAGTCTGTCTGTCCACCCAACCAAGCACCAACCAACCAACTTACGATACGTCCGTCTTCTAGCTGTTGCTCCTCTTTTCAGTTTAGTATTTTCATTCTGAAACATTTTTCTTTCGAATTCAGTTTGTTTCAATATTTTTTTTTTATATTTTTCTTCTGTTTTCAGTATTTATGAACGTACAACGATTTACGAACGTTGAGTGTTGTGTTTTAAAAATAGTATTACAAACTTTTATTTCAAAACCATGCCGTACAAGAGAGTGCTGTGTGAGTGTAGTGTGTGTGTGTGTGTGTGTGTGTGTGTGCATTTGTGTGCGAGTTAGTATTATAAGAGCATATAATACTTATTCCAACCATAACGTTCTGTTTTAAAATAAAATTTAAAACAAAAAATATATACAAAATCAAACCAGACCATACGATGATCGTTAAAAAATATAACAAAATTCACTAAGAAGCAGCATATGATCCCATACTTGCACTCAATCACACTTATTACAGACACACTAACAAAAATAACAACAACAATCGCTCTCTTTGTTAATCGTCATTGTTGCCAGATAACGAAAGGCGTTTGTGGTTTATAGTACGGGTTTGGTTTATTTTTGCAGCGTAAGTTTATTAAAGCCTCGTTAGTCGAACGTTTTGTTTAAGCGTTCCCGTAAAAACATGTCGCCATTGACCATTAAAATAAAAGTGAAACAATTTTGTTTATATGAAATTAAAGGCATGTACAGTTGCCAGATATGGCAATATTGTAAAATCTGGCAATGTGCTGACAATGTAAAATTGCCGATGTCGAGTTCAGACGACTGTAGCACATCCTTAAAATTTCATTCCCAGTCAATTGTATGACAAATTTATCTGTCAACGAGAATTGTCAGCTGGAATTGCTGTCAGACTATTGTAAGGCAAAACATATAAGACCAAATCGTTTGACAGAAAGCATATGGCAGAAATTGTTAAAGGTGGAAGAGTGCAAAAATTATGTAAAATATTTTTTTCGCTATCTCAAAGCCGTACTCCACTTTTTTATACTTCGATGAGAACGCATATTAGTAATGTTTATACTCACTCAGCAAATCATTTGTGATAGCGAAGAGTAGTCACTGATCATAGAAGATGCATAATATTTCCAACCTGCTTAATAGGTTTCGAGGACTGTCCCTATATCCTTTGATAAGTCAGCAGCAATTTGATGGCTTGTTGTATATATCTGTAAGCGAAATGACCGATTGACGACTATCGATTATGATTTGGTTATACATGATCATTGATATTTATGCATTAATGCGGCAGTCTAAATAACATTTTTTTATCTTTCAAGTTTTTGCTCCGATCGTATGAAGATATAATAATAATTAATATAACAAGAAAGTGTAATCTAGTGGTAGGAATTTTCACCAACTTTGAATACATAATACGTACTAGCGGAAGTCTACTGTACATTCCTATTTACTATTTACCTTTCGATATGAAAAACAGATGTGCGAGTGAGTTTAAAGGGCATGCGTAAATGAAATAAATTATTCGACGAGATTTACTTGTAATGGAATGGGGATATATTTATTAGAAATTTGAGTGGTAACACAAAATATACAACCATTTGATTGTCAATCGCCAATGGATGCTCTTTTTATAGTCCCGTTATTCTCTCGATGTTAATTCAGTTTAGTTTCGTTTAGTTTAAATGTCATCACTTAGACTTTACTTTTTATAAATATATTCACACAATGCCTTTATGTATGTAAATCTGTATGTCTGTATTTGTGTATGTATGTATGTATGCAATTATGTATGGACGCACATATTTACGTATTACTACGTACTGAACTAAACTAAATCGTATACGACGAGCACAACACATTAAAATCTATTCCTACATGTATTTAGTGATCCATTTAAAAATATATGCTCATATCGTATGAATATAAACCATAATGTTTTAAACAAACTAAAGGAATAAATCGATAACAAAAACAACAAAACAAAATATAATAAAATTTCAAATGAATCAACGTAGAATATTTTGAATAGAGTAGTTTTTAACGTTTTGAGTTGTTTACATGTGAAAATCGTATTGATCGAGAGTAACTTGTGCAACATGGGAGAGTTTCAATTTCGTACGAACATTTTAATTTAATAATAAATGTGGTTTGCACACTCGAATACAAAAACAAAGCAAATGAAAAATAAATATCCAACAACAACAAAAACAATAAAAACATACTAACGAATGGGAATTTTTCTACCAGAATTTTGAAATATTCTAGTATTGAATATTCAAAAATAGTTTACAAAAACACACACTCATGCATATGCATGACTGTAACTGAATGTACACGTCGACATAGATTCATACGTAAAAACATACATACAAAATTACTGTAAATTTACAGTTGCGTACTTAAATAAATAAGGAGTGATATTTTGGCAACACTGTTTTTGGTAGCTCAGCTGTTTTCATCTAACATGTTACGGTTAAATATGATCGGTTGGGTCTATCTATGCTTTACTCACGAATCAACTTACAAACAAGCAACGCTTGCAGATTTGGGAATTTCATTATCAAAAATTAATTTCATCTGAAAAATGCGTTCAACGGCGAAACTCATTTCTGGTACAGTGTATCCTGTGGGTTATGGCCCGGTGGCATCATTGAAACGTCCTTCTTAAAGACGACGACGACCAGAACGTTACAGTGTATGGCGACCGCTATGTTGCAAGGTGCCCGAAACAATGGCCTAATTGCTATGCCGGGTCGATGTACAGTTTATTTCACAAGTAGCCGGCCATCTAGATTGTGTGATTTAAAGCCTTTAGACTATTTTTAGAAGAGCTATGTCAGGGCTCATATCTATACAGACAAGCTGCGACATCTCTGTTTTTGTATAGGGTGTTTTTATAGAGTGACACAAGTTTAAATCATAATAAAATACAGTAATATATTTTTGATATCAATGAAACGGTCTTTATTGGATAGAAAATATTGAATAGAAAATTTATGACATTAATGTTTAAATATGATTTCGGGCATGTGACCGCCATGGCTGGCGCGTAAAAGGCGCAATCTGGAGTACCAATTTTCACAAACAGTAACATTCTGACCAGCCCATAAAGCGCACCAAACAGTAATTTTCTGTGGATGTAGTGGTGTTTCGAAAAAAGCTTGTGGATTCTCCTCACTGCAAATGCGACAATTCTGCTTATTTACGTACCCATTCAACCAAAAATTGGCTTCATCGGGATATAAAATTTTGAAAGGACGAAGTGCACGATAAGTTTGACGAGCAGAAGCATTATTTTGATTAAAAATTTCCACAATTTGCACGCGTTGCTCTGGTGTAAGTCGATCCATAATGAAATGTCAAAGCAAACTAAACTAAAAGCAACTATCAGCTGTTAAATGTTAAAGTTATATCACTCTATAAAAAACACCCTATATCATGTGCGATTATTAGAACCACTGGCGAAACATTGGCGCTTTCAAATGCAATTGAGCCCGCGATAATTAAAAAAAATATACTCCACTCCCATAAGAAGACAATCGTTTCAAATATGGTGTATGAAAAAGGCCTCACAGCAGGCCTTCTAACTTTATCATTTTTGCCTCTATCCCTGACTGGTTCTAGCCATCTTACAGCGTACGATCACTTTTTCAGTACATTCGTAAATAGTTTTTGCATTTCGTTTAGTCGGTAGTAAAAAATGTATGTATCCACCACATGCATGTTTTATTTTCGATTTCATTTCAAAATGTTGTTTTTGAAAATGTTTTCGATTTTGAAATTGAAATTGAGGTGGTGGTAAGGCAGCAGCCATCGTATCGTTTGTTCATTCGTTATGTTGATGTTATTTTTAACAACAAACAACATCAGCCACAGAGATCGATGGATAGATGCTACTGTTGCTGTAGCTGTTGCTTTCTAGGAGTTCATTAAAGTTCACTGAGCTAAAATAAGAAGTCTGTAGTTGGTAAGAGTATTGAAGAAGAATAAGACGAAGATGAAGAAGAAGAAGAAGAAAACAAAGCATATAACGAAATCACTCGGTTTACTCTAATACTTTCGTAAGAATTTATTTATAGACGTCTGATTAGCTAATTTTTTAACTTTCCTGGGAGATTATGTTCGTTTTTATGTTTATCGTGAAAACTGTTGGCAGATTTAGAGAAAAATTCCGCAAAGGCTTTTTGCACTATGGGAATAGAATATTGGGAATAAAATAAAAGAGAACAACATTTTCTTTTCTGTTACAGCAAATTCTGAAAAGCAGCAGTTAAGAAAATTTTTAATATTTATTTTCGGCATTGAAAATAAATTTTTAATTTAAATTGCCAGTTCATTATTGTAGAGTATATCAGGATATTAATTTCCGCAAACGCTGTCGCACAAGATGTGTGTCAGCCAGCGTCAATTTTTTTTAGTAAATAAATCGGTTTCGGCAAGATGCCTGGCCTTAGCCAGATCTTGTTTACAAATTAAAAATAAATAAATATTCCAAATCAAAAGGGAAAATCAACATACATTTTTAATTATTCAACCTACACAACAGAGCACAATAGCTGTTTTCGAAAGCCGCTGCACTTTCATCACCAGAAATTGGCCTGTTCTTTTGTTTATTTCGACTTGTTGGTTGAATGTGATAATAGTTTCTATTTGTACCAAGTTTATTATGGAAAAGAATACGAGAAGTGTAGCCCGCCTTTGTTAAATACTTGTGTTGCCATTTGATCATTTCCTTTATGTTCTAGTTTCCAAATTTCTTGTTCCACGTTTTGTAATGAAAACTTTTTTGGTTTCAATTATCTTATAAACTTATGTCGATTTCTTTTCTAGAAAATAATGCAACATTTTTCACACTTTTTTTATTGAAAACGGCAACATTTTGACATTTCAAAATAAGGAATTTATTAGAAATGAATCCAACAACCTTCACGAGAAGGAATTTCTGTCTTAAAACTTTTCCAAAGTGCCTGTTTTTAGAAAATAAGGGAAAAAATGTTACATATTTTCTAGAAAAGAAAACGCCATTAGTTTTCGAAAATCGATAAGTTATTGGTTTTACCCCGAGTTCTAATCAGATCTCGACTAGTTCTGAGAATCAGTGACTATGTCTGTATGCATGTGAGTATGTGTCCCCCTTATAAATTTGGAACTGCTTGAGCGGTTTTAACCCAACTCTCAAGATTAAAAAACCACGTAGGTCTCTGAAAATCGGGTATAAATCTATTGATCCGTTCGTAAGTTATCGTGAACGAAAAAAAATCGAAAAAGAAATGATTTTTTAAGAAACCCAGAAATTATACACCTGATCAGTTAGTGTTCTAGATTCTTCTATGGTAATCAAAAGACGAGTATTCCTAGAGAGCTTAGACTCCTGTGAATTTTAACCGATTCGAACCAGGTAAATTTCATAACGCCTCAAACGCCGATTTTTTTTCGGATAACTTTCCAGCGGTTTCACCGACTGATTCCACAATATAATGGACTCTTTAAATTTACAAACACCGTGATCTACTGCAAACCGAGTCAAAATAGGTTAATAAAAAGTGGTTTTTTTTAAACTCCGAAGTTACAAATCGAATCAGTTAGAGTAATCGATCCGTTTATAGTTACCGAATACTACATGAGTATTACCACGAGGTAGTCGATAGATTTTAAAATTAATATAATAACGTTTTAGCTCGAGGAGCTCAAAAGAACCAGGTTACAGCAGCTTTGTGGTGAAAATCAGCAGGAAGTTGCAGGGACGACCTTTAGTCTCAACCACAGTTGCCACTGTGGTACAATCGAACCAAAAATTGTTGTTTTTTTTTACGTTTGGATCGCTGGTTCATTTTTTTCTTTTATGAAAAGTTAACGATTATAATATAAATAAATTTTGAAAGTTTTATCATGCCTGTAAAAATGTACTTACGAAAATTATTACTCTTCACATAAAGTAAAAGATTTGATTCGTTTACAACACTTGATAGTAATCGATTATTACCTACCCACAGTAGTAAATCAAAAAGCTATATTGGCAACACTGATCGATTGTTACTTTTGTTTACAAGTCACAAATTTACAATTTGACTTCAGTGTAAAAGGTATTGTATTATACTGGTATGCAAATAAAATTGAAAAAATTGGTTCTTCTTTTTTATTTTGGTTCTTTTTTATGGATTTTGGTCCCGAAGAAAAATTTAGAGTGGCAACCGTGGTCTCAACTATTTTCTTTATTTTTTTTCCTTTATGTCCCTGTTCTAAACCTTAGAAACGCACTAAGAATTAAAAAAATTTTGTAGTTTGTAAGATAATGGAATATAATGCCAAGAATTGGAATTATTTGAAACGGGAATAATTTTCTGTTATTCCGCATCTATTTCGGCGATGATATTAAAATATATTTTATTTGGATCAAACAAATTCCTATGACCTTCTTAATAATATAGAAGTCCCTGTAGGTAATTTGATATTGCAAAGCACAACTTGAAAGCAATCGCTTGCCATTAACTTTCAACTGTTGATAATCTCCTTTACAAGTAAAGAAAAAAGAAATCATCCGATTTGGACTCTAAAAGTCAAGCACAATTAAATCAACAAAAAAAGAAATCATAATTTTTCATATCTTTAGTGGCCTTTTCATAATTAAAAACTTTTGTCTACAAAACATAAATATTTTGTTATCAGTTCCAAAAGACCGTAGAGTACGACTATTCAAACCACACCCATATCTGTAGATGATTTTTATTTTATTTATTTCATATACATACACACATATGTATACATACATACATATATACATATATATTTTTTTGTTTGCAACACACCAAAAAATAATAAAATAAACACAAACTAATCATAATCATTCATGCACACATTGGATTCGAGTAGTATTCAAACATGGAAAAAGTCTTTGAAATAATAGCAAAAAAGATATGAAAGAAAGCCTCCCACAGCCGAAATAATAATAAAAAATTTAACGTGTTGTAATTCTATGCGCAACTAAAATGAAATTAATACACTTAGGCTGATTTCTTTTCTGGAAAAGAGTGCAACATTTTTTACACTTTTTAGCAGAAAATGGCAACATGACGATATTTGAAATTAAGAAATTTATTGGAAATTAATCCATTATCACTTACGAAAAGTAATTTCTGTTTTAAAACTCCTCCAAACTTCCACTATTTACAAAACAAATGAAAAAATGTTACATGTTTTCCAGAAGAGAAAACGCTGCAACATTTAATCAAATACAGGATGGCAGAAAGTGAAAAAGCCTATCGGAAACAGTTTGTTAACAGATAAGAAACGGAGCGTCATACTCCTCTAAAGCGTGGTATAATTAAAGGAGAGAATAGCAACAAAAAAAAAATTATACGTTGGATGCAAGTCAGTGATGCATTTACGAGCAAGACAAATGCAAAACTATTATACAGTGGGCGCGAAATTGAACAACGCATTGGAAAATGTTATTCCGCCTATTAAGAATGACGGCATCGTTGTCACGTCAACTCCCGAAAAATAAAACGAAAAAAAATTCCAAAAAAGGGTTTTCTTAACTCCGAATTTATATAGCCAATTAGTTTTTGTTCTCGATCCTTTTATATAGGGTGTTTTTTATAGAGTAATAGGACTTTGAGTTGGTATCACTGCTTTATTTGACCACCCATTTAACAGCTGATAGTGGCTTTTTGTTTAGTTTGGTTTTTTTTTTGTGAGTAGGACCAGCACTCAGGGGACAACCCCTACATAAGCAGTGCATTGCGCTGGAACTGAAAAGGAGGGGATGATAGTATTAGGAAGACGGATTCGAAAATAGGAGTGTTTTTTTTTTGTAGCTGTTTTTACTTTTATTAGTTCGTCGGTGAGTTTTTTGCTACAGATACCGACGAAGGAGGGTGCTGCTGTATCCTGCTCCTTTACTACGTGCTATGCCTTCGTCATTGAGACAAGCCGACAACAATTAACACAATCCTGCACTAATGCAGATCAGAAATATTCGACGCCATATTGATGACTGAGTGCGGAGTCGAACTAGGGACCGCAGGCATCGCAGTCTTGTGTCTTACTATGTCAGCCAACAGCTTTGACATTTCATTATGGATCGACTTACACCAGAGCAACGCGTGCAAATTGTGGAAATTTTTAATCAAAATAATGGTTCTGTTCGTCAAACTTATCGTGCACTTCGTCCATTCACAATTTTATTTTCCGATGAAGCCCATTTTTGGTTGAATGGGTACGTAAATAAGCAGAATTGTCGCATTTGCAGTGAGGAGAATCCACAAGCTTTTTTCGAAACACCACTACATCCACAGAAAATTACTGTTTGGTGCGCTTTATGGCCTGGCAGAGTCATTGGCCCATATGTCTTCAAAAACGATGATGGTCAGAATGTTACTGTTTGTGAAAATTGGTGTTCCAGATTGCGCCTTGCACGCGCCAGCCGTAACGGCCACATGGTCGAAATCATTTTTAAACATTAATGTCATACAATTTTCTATCCAATAAAGACCGTTTGATTGGTATCAAAAATATATTACTATGTTTTATTATGATTTAAACTTGTATCAGTCTATAAAGAACACCCTTTAGGACTCGAAAAATCCATCAATCTCTCTGCTACTCACGTACGAACCGCTTGAATAATTCGCAATTTATAACAGTTTGAAAATAAGCCAATTTATTAAACTCTCATCAGACTTTTAAGCTCGAAGACCGCAAAATCGTAGAGCAGCACAACAAACCACGTTAGATTTGCGGATAAAATTGGCGAGATGCTACAGGGATGTCCTTTAGGGTCAAACCTCTTTCGATATTTTTTTAAAATCAAAATACTTGACAAAAAATAATATATTTTTGAATGCTCCCGGCAAAGAGAAAACTGATATACATAAATATTTCCTCCTATTCTGTAAGTAATTGTCAACGTCACCACAAAAAATTATCAAAGATATTTACAAGACTTCTGCAATCCTATTCTTCAGCAATCGAGAGTTCCCAACAGCCTTTTGATATATACAAGAGTTTAGAGAGCAGCCATAGTCTAACGGAAGTATTTAACTGTTATAGATAAGAGTCCTATTTTTCATATGCTCTTGACGTGACGTTGACAAATAGTTACAGAATAGCGAAGAATATTTATTAAGAGTTAATAAAGCAAAAGTACGCTGCTTGAAATATACTTATAACGTACATAAAAGCTTATGTGAATGTGTATGTTTATGTACATGTAAGCATGCATTTAGTGTGTGTTCCAGCCTTAAATACACTAAAGCAAAGTACTAAAGTTTGTACTAAAATTGTACCAACATTTTATTTTCAATTCTGCTAAAAAGCATATTTACGCCGAAGATTATTTCGTTTTCTATTTTATTTATTTTATGTCTAAAAATAACTCCTGATCTGTACATTTCAAATAATAAAACGCCAAAATACACGTAGAAGTTCTACGATACACAACGACGATGTCTTCAAAAAATTAAATTTAAAAAAAGTAAAAAAAATACGATCAGAGTATCGCACACAGCGTTGTCGTTTTGATTAATCCCAACTGAAATTAGTTGTGGGGGAAGGGAGTTTCTATTGAGGATATAAACGATATAAAAATATCGGAGCCTATCCGTTATACACTATTATTCTACATGATATTTATCTTATTACTTTCGTTTGGCCCTCTTTTTTGCAATAATTGGCAGTTTCTTGCAGTGAAATATTAACATAACCTATAAGCCAAAAAAGGAAAATTCATATATTGAACAGTGTTGCCAACACGTTTCACTGTAAATTGAACTTTTTTGGTTGTACAAAAGAAATCAGGAATTTTGATTTTATCCAAGATATTGTGCCATAAGCGCCGGATATTTTATTGTACAATATAAATTATTGCGCAACAAAGTTGCAAATGTGGGGGTATTTTTTTCTTTAATTTCCCACTAGAAAAATTTTAAATTTTTTTGAACCGAGTTCTTATCAGATCTCGACGTTCTGAGTTCACGGAAAGTTTCCCCGACTATTCTTGAACGCATGCCACTATGTCAGTATGTATGTATGTACGTATATGTGTTTGTGTGAGTGCATGATCGAATCAAACCAAAGTAGTGATCTTAAAACTGGTAGCGTGCCGAACGTAGATTTCCTGTGAATGGGAAACTATTCGAAGCGGTCGATTTCGAGAAATAAAAAAAAATAAGAAATATGTATTTTTCGGTATAACTTTCCAACTTCTTGATCGATTTCGGAAACTTAGCAGCGCTTGACTTCAAAAAATAACGTTGATCGCCACAAACAATAAGAAAAACAACAATTCTGTTCACGGCAACACCGATCGAGATCGTCTTTTCGTTGGAAAACAACGATGATGCTGAATTGTTTTTTCTTGTTTGCTCTCAGATTTTATAGTCTAGAGTTGGCTGTAAACATGTGGAATATAAATAAAATGTGCACATCCGACAAAAGCACCCAATGCCGAAATGAATATAAAAATAATAATGAAACAAACGTTATGTGATGATATTGCCTGTATGTAAGAGTATGTGTGTGCGTGTGTGTGGATGTATGTCTGTAGGTTTGTATTCGTGTATTATAAACATTCGTGCCCAGCATGCATACACTCTCCCACCAACATAGTTGTGGCCTCTTTAACCCAGATTTACTGTTATGATGCGAGTACCGTACTAATTGTACAAACATATCAAACAAATGCAAACGCACTCTAACAAACTCTGCACATACATGCATACATGTAAGCGCCTGTATTTGTATACATATTTATGTGTGTACGAATGATGTATGCACTGGCATACATGTTGTGTGTTGTGTGATGCATGCGTGCACATCTGCATCCCTGTTTAATTCTAATACGATTTAGTATCTGGTACTTGTTTGTTTAATACTGTTAATAACTGTTTGCTGCCGCATCGGTGATCGGGAGGGGGAAGTAGTGAAATGCATGTGTGTGTCTATATAAATTTTAAAATCAGGAGTATCGTGTGTTTGCAGAGTTGCCAAGTTTTTCCCAACAAATAACGTCCACAAGTATTTATAATTTAAATCAACAAGCCAGCAGATACAATTATTTTATTAAACATATCGAGTGTTTATTTTTTTGCAGCTGCTAAAACAATATGAATACAAACGCAAAAAATATTGTTTTTTATTTTAATCTGGTAGATAATTTCAAGTCATTTATTTTTGTAAATGATTTGCGATAAAAGCCCGCCATGCCTAAGAGTTATATAGTCCATTCGATCGGTGCAATTTTCGATTACTTTGCTGTGGGCTGAAGTAGTAACACCAAAATTACAATGCCTTAGGACCCGAGTTCGAGACTCCGGGTCATGACTTCAGTCATGAATATGGTGGCAAATTTTTCTGATCTGCATTTAGAGCAGAATTATGTGAATTATTGTTGGCTTGTCTCAATGACGAAGACATAGTTCCTGGTCGCTGAACAATTACCGACAGTGATTAACACCGTCATGTACTAACAGAGCAGAGTATAGCACCCTCCTTCGAAAAAAAAGTTCACCAGCGAAATAAAAAAAAACTACAACAAATTTTCCATCTTCTAGTCTGTCTTCATCTGTTCTCTTAATACTATCCCCCTTTCCCAGTTCCAGCGCAGTGCACTGCATTAGTAGGGGTCGTCCCCTGAGTCTTACTCATAAGAAAAAAACAATCTGGTTGCATGGGGCCTGAATATTGGCTTCCAATGCTTCAAGAGTCGCTGGCTTGTCCACATAAGCCAATGATTTAAAGTAACCCCATAGAAAGTAATCCCGATTCATTAAATTAATCCCGGTGGAAATAAAGTTGCCACCAAATTGATTCTGGGGCGTGTTGCTTGACACTCCAGGGAATATTATATACCAAGTCAGTAATTTTTCCACTTGGCAACTCTACTACAGTCGCTTGTACTTTAACGAACGTGTAAAAATGTTAAGACATTAACGATTAAGAACTTACAGAAATACATAAATCTTGCCTGATCACACATGATTGCTCTGCAGTTGTTGTACAAAAAAAAAAAAAAAAAAAGACGGGAGTGAGTAAAATGCTGACATGGATGTGGTCTATGGGCAACACATGTTCGTAAATAAACACGAAAATGGATACATGAATTTTACGCGATCTGTTTTATACGACGAATATTAATCAGCTCTTCCAGTAACAAAAATGTCGTTGACTCTAAAGCATTTTAACTGTCTCCCTCCCCCTTCATTCGAAGAATTTCTTAAAAGTGAACACATGTTTTTTGTTTCTAAATCACTGTTACAGGATGAATATCTTGAGAAGTTGGATTTCTATATTTTCTTTTTCCTTAATAAGTACTTGCACACGCACACATGCATACATATAATTTATACGTACTCGTACACAAATATAAAACCGATGGAATGTACGTACAGCCCCACTGTATCTGTTATTAAAATACAACATCTCGCTTAAATTCCATGGTAATGCAAATTAAAAAAAAAATGGTTGGTGGTATGTCGGTCTGTTCCATTTTTATGGATATTTTCGTACATCTGATAAGGGATCGAATTACCTCATTTTAATACAATTGGAAGGGGAAGTATGCGCGATATCGAATGCCTTAATTTGTGTTAAAGTTTTAGGGGACATCTTCACTACACCTTTTTTGATAATTGATCACTTAATAAATATTTTTCTTTTTCGAAAGTCTATATTTTTTATGTTCCACAAATGAGAGCCCGTATTCTATATATAAAGTGAGTTTTAAAAATACTTTATTTTTGCAAAACAAAGTAGACAGATTTTGCGTGGCACTTTTAGGAAATTTTAAACTACATTTTCTACACAAACAATTTTAAAATAAATTTGCTATTGTGCACATCTACACAAAAATGTCTTGCAAACCGTATACGCTTCATCCATATTGATAGACGATTAAATACCTAAAAGTGTAACACAAATACAATATGTTGGCAAAAAAATTTTCTAATTTCTGTTCTCTACAACACTGTTATAACACACTTAGCGCTCTAACATTCTTCAAGTTTGTCAACATTTTCAATAAGAGCGGCGTCAATCACATTCGCCCCTATTGTGAATGACAAATTGAATTTTTCAACTTCCGGCTACGAAAATTTAAAGTTTTACAAAATCAGGAAGTTATTGGTTCTTTCTGTTTTGAAAAAATCTGGACGTTTGTATGTGTGTGTGTGTAAGTATGTGACCTACTTATAACTTTGAAACAGCTTCACCAATTTCAACCAAACTAATGCTGTTCTAAAGGGTTCTACTGAACTTAGAATTTGAACCGATTCGAACCGGTAGATATCAAGAAATTTTAAGAAACTTTAAACAAATAAAACACATTTTTCAAAGTTGTTTTTTAAAAATAACTTTTAAACGACTTTACCGATCGATTCCAGTAACTTATCAGCTCTAAAGATTAAAAAACTACCTCGCCCACTGCAAATCGGGTCAAAATCAGGGGGTCCGATTGCAATATATCGTAAACGAAAAAAAATCGAAACAAGTGATTTTGAAAAACAACCGATATTATATATCTGATCAGATTCTTTTATGGTTTTGATGTACTTTTTTAGAATAAATTCTAAAAACTTCAGCTTCTCTTCAAACATAATTTCCTTTAAGTCTAAATCATTTACGACTCAGTCAGTTTTGCGTAAAAATGAACTTCCTAAGTTGAAATATAGGGTGTTTTTTATAGAGTGATACAACCTTGAGTTGGCATCACTGCTTTATTTGACCACCCATTTAACAGCTGATAGTTTCTTTTTGTTTAGTTTGCTTTGACATTTATTATGGATCGACTTACGCCAGAGCAACGCGTGCAAATTGTGGAAATCTTTAATCAAAATAATGGTTCTGTTTGTCAAACTTATCGTGCACTTTGTCCTTTCAAAATTTTATTTTCCGATCAAGCCCATTTTTGGTTGAATGGGTACGCAAATAAACAAATTGTCGCATTTGGAGTGAGAAGAATCCACAAGCTTTTGTCCACAGAAAATTACAGTTTGGTGCGCTTTATGGGCTGGCGGAGTCATTGGCCCATATGTCTTCAAAAACGATGATGGTCAGAATGTTGCTGTTTGTGAAAATTGGTGTTCCAGATTGCGCCTTGTACGCGCCAGCCGTAACGGCCACATGGCCGAAATCATATTTTAAACATTAATGTCATACAATTTTCTATCCAATAAAGACCGTTTCATTGATATCAAAAATATATTACTATGTTTTATTATGACTTAAACTTGTAAAACTCTATAAAAAACACCCGATATAATGTTGCAATAAATTTTTTATCTTCAGCAATAATTTAACTCTCCCATCTTCCCATCTCTGAATGAGGAGACAGCATGAAAAACACATTCATGCCAGCGCACACAACAATATTGTTGTACACACAACAACACCTTGCTGAGAGTGCTTGTGTGTGTGTGTGTGTGTGTGTGTGTGCATTTAAGAAGCATATCTATTGAAAGTGAAAGAAGGCTCCATTCACATAACGAATGATGTTGAATATTGTGCTTTGAAAGATAAAATAAACTGAAACAAACATCGGATAACAGGTGTTTACGAAATAAACATTTAAAGCGGATTGTGAAAAGCGATATTCAACACAGTGAAATTATAAAAGCTGCCACAAACTGATAGTAAATAGTTAAAATATTTTAAACGGAAAGAGCCAACGTAAATTATAGAAGGAAGAGAGAATGTAATAAACTGTATATGGTTAGATGTTAGTATTGCCAGATTTATTTACAAAATTCCATTTCCCGATTTATGATCAAAATAGATCCAAGAACTCATCTCAACCAATACAAACAAATAGAAAGAAATCTATTTTGTATTGAGCCTAAATATTTGCACCTTTTTTTATTTACTCAATTTTTTATTAAATCAGTAACACGCCTTTATAAAAAAATTTTTATTTTAATAAGTAAATTTTTGAGACAAAAAAAGTACTTTTCAAAGGTGCGTTTTCAGAAGCCGTACTTTTTAAGGTACTTTTTAACAAGTAATTTTTTGAATAAAATGCCATTTTAAGCAGAGCATATTTTAAAAAGTATCATTTTGAATAAGAAATTTTTTCTAATGTAATATTTTTTCTACAAAGTATTTGTTTAAAAGAGTACTTTTTCAAAGTAGTAGTGCCATTGAAAAGTGGATTTTTAAAATAAAATAGCTTTTTAAAGAAAGTAATTTATGAAAAGTTCATTAAATAAAAAAATTTAGTAAAAAGGTATTATAAGTATTATATACTTATAATACCTCTTATCATTATATGCTTATAATACCTCGTGTAATTATAATAAATCGTATTATTTTGAAAACGTACCATTTTAAAAGCAGTACCTTCGTAGGGAAAGTACCTTTTCAAATGTGAATCTGGGGAATATTTTTGTTCAGCAATTCTCGTTTTGTTTTTTGTTTCTGTGGCAGCCCACAATATTTCATTTTTAACTATAGAAAAAAGAGTAACAACAGAGTAGAAAGATAAATACAAGAGTAGAGCGTTTTTAAGTTATTTGTAAAGCTTTTGCGCAGAAATAAAGTTGTAGGAAGAAGATTCAACAAATGTGAGCGTGTCATGTCCTGAACAATACAACATTTCAAATGAGAGACTAACGGACGAAGAATAAAACAGTTGGCGAAGGAAGAAATAAACAGACTGGGAACAGCAGAACGCACATGTTAAATACAGAGTTAACCTTTTGCCTTTAATAAGAAACACCAACGCAACAAAATTTACTAGCAAAGCAATTTTTTCCTCTACTCACTGTTGTGCTCCTGCGAGTAGCAGGAGTCGTGTCTCAAACGGAAACGTAAAATAATGACTGAACCACTGGCAGAATAATATAATGAAAGAAAGGAGAGCGAGCACACATTTTAAGGACTTGATTTTTTTTTTTTGCTTCTTCTATTCAATGCATGAAAATACATGAAGAGAAAATAAGAACAAGATTTTTGAAGTTATACACACGGAAAATTGCAACCATTCAGTTTTTTCACTTGCAAAAAGGCAAACGTGGATTTAACATACAAATTAATATTAAACGGAATTTTGTGAAATAAATTAATAATAAAAAAATATATATATAATAATTTTAAGCAAATTAAAATAAAAAAAATATATATAAAGAAAAAGAATGTTACATATTGCTAATTATTAATTGTTAAAAATATTTTATCTTTTCCAATAAATCAAAGAAATCTTGCAAAATAATTTCTAAAAATAATATTAAAAAAAAGTCATATTGTGTGTGTATAAGAATTTGACAAAAGTTAAATAAAAGTTGCCAGTTAAATAAATTTAAAGCATATTTGAAGAATATCAAATAGATTTCAAATAAGGAAAAGCAAAATTTTTAAAATATATATTTACAAAAAAGATATCAAAATTATAAAAAAATATCTAAACTGTTGAATATATAAAAATATATATTTTGTGTATGAGTGTGTGGAGTAAAAAAGAAAGGTTTTTTTTCTTGTCTGGCTTTAAAATATTAAATCAATTTGCTTGTATATTAAAAACTTGCGAAAAAAGAAAATATTGTTGAATAAAAACGACAAGTTTTTCCTCAGTTTATTACAGTTAAAAAAAAATACGCAACCCAAAACCAGCAGATATTAAAAATTCCTTAAAATGAAACCTTCAGAATTGCTGTTGCTTTTGGAAAGGGTAATTAATAGAATACACTTACAAATAAAAAAAAACAAATAGATAAATGAAGCATACATGTGTGTACACACACACACACACACGTACAAATGTACGAATATGTATGTACATATATGTGCCTGTAACATTTTATATTTTTAAACATGGAATATTAAATAAGAAAATGAAAAAACAACACTAAAATTACTCTCTTAAACTCCTTTAACCATGTTTTGGTTTGCACACTTACCCACACTCGTTTACAAACCCACACACACACATACACACATCCACTTATTTGATACTGGCTCGTACGCTTCTCTGCAACTGAGTTGTTGTAAACTTGTTGGTGTTTCCCTTCCGTTATCCCTGGCCTTTCTCATTGCCACTCGCTCATTTTATGTTACCAGGATATTTTTGTTTTTGTTTTATTTTCCTTTTATAATTTTGCTTTATTAAAAAAAATATACCGATTCCATTAAAGACAAAGCGACAGCCACAGAAATTTAACAAAAAAAAAAAAAAAAATACAACCAAAGTTAAAATGTGGGCCAAAGTTTAAAAATTCATACTTGAAGACCTTCCTAAAAAATATGCGAGGGTTATGCCATAAATCACATACTCGTACACCTTAATTATATGGGAAACATATCTTCTGTAGTTGTTGTTGTTCTTCTTATAAACTGGCCTGGCCTGATTTGTTTTTTTTTTCTAGTATTTTATAATTTTTTTTATGATTGGAAGGTTCTTTCTTTATTCAAGGCTTTGAAGTGAAAGATATAACTGAAAGCTTAGAAATTTAATTGAAATTGATTACATTGTCAAATCGTACGTGTATTTTTACGAGTTTACTTTTCTGCTCAAGCGAAAATAATCTATTTCGTTATTGAGTAAAAATTTTCATTTGTTGTGGACCATCACTCAGACACCATCCCCACATATGAGATGATGTGTACCATAATAGATTTTGAAAAATGAACATCTCAAGAAAATTAAACAACCTTTCCGAAATTGTACTCTAGCACCTTCTAAGAAATATCTTGTTAGAAACGTAGCTTTTGACAAAAAGTACCTTTTCATAATAAAGAACCTCTTTAGAGGAGTACCTTTTTGAGAGAGTACCTCTAAAAATAATACCGTCTTTTAGAAGAACCTTTTCAGAAAAGTACTTTTTATAACCAAACTTTAAATATTACCCATTTGAAAATACCTTTTTAAATTAAGTATCTGTTTGTAAAAACAATGTTTAAAAAAAATTGATTTTTATGAAATACTTAAAAATACTTATTTTAAAAAAGTGACTTTTAATTAAGATGCCATTTTGTAAAAGTACCTTTTTCGAAAAGTACATTTTTCGAAAAGTACCTTTTTCAGAAAGTACCTTTTGAAAATATGTCATACATTTTTGAAAACGTAACTGCTCAAAGAGTATTTTCTAATATATTACTTTTTTGAAAAGGTATCTTTTCAAAAAAGGCCTTTTCAGAAAAGTACTTTTCATAAGCCGATCTTTATTTATTGTAATAATAAAAAGGTTTTTTTTTCAGGGCTATGAAGTGAAAGATATAATTGAGAGCTTACAAATTAAGTCTCGCCGGACATTAAGTCAAAAATTAAATATATTCAGGGTGACACCCTGTCAGAAATATCCACAGAAATTTTCTAACTCAGAACATCGACATCTGATGAGATTCTTTTGTTTTTTTTTATAGTAAATTTTCTAAATTTTCTTAGCGTGAAATCAAGTCTGACTAGATTGGCAATCAGTCCCCATGTGCGATATAAGTTAAAGCAGTCAAGTGGAAATAAATTGTTTTCTCTACAACAGACTTGCTGTCTAGCAGTTCTTTAATAAAATAAAATATCTATAAAACGAAATGTGCCTTATAAACGGTCAGCTCCGGCGATAGTGAGTGCCCGGTTCACAGATTTCAATGTATTTGTTGTTGAAATTAATGCTTAAGCAATTGAATTCAGCAATTCCTTTATTGGCCTTCTTTCTGTGCAACTTTTCTTTAAATTTTGGAAACTTTTGTTTCTCTCCGATTTTAAACAATACAATTCTTAATGCAATCAATTTTAATATAAATAAAAATTCTTTGCTCTTGCACTTGTACCGAAATTAACAATTTCTCTTTTAAATTCGATAACAATAACAAAAGGAGACAACAACGAAAGAAAGAAAAAACTAAATATTTTAGAAAGTAACGTATAAAAACCCCCATATAATTTTCTTTTTTTAAACCGCCAGTCAGTCGACTGACAGACAAACTTCAATAACTGTGACTGTGTGTGAGACACATCATTTTGACATTTTTATTGCTGACTACTAAACGAAGTTTTTCATCATGTTTTACGTAATTAAAGAAAGAAAGAGAGAAGTCCTTTATTTTCATTCTTCTAGTTCCATTAAATTAAAAATGCTACAACAGCAACAATAACAACAATATGTTCAGGTAAACAGTTGCTTGTGTTGGCTTAATTTGTTTTATTTTGGTGGAAGTTCACACGCACAAACAAAAACACTACACACACACACACACACACACACACAAACGTACAGAGATATCTGCGAGTATGAAAAATGAGATTTATAAATAAAAACCATTAAAATTGATATTGAATGCCTGAAAAGCCAGCGTTAAGTTGTAACGAGGAAATTTTATTGGTGTAAAGTTCAATAAAATAAGTATGAAAAAAAAAAGAATTCCAATTTACAAAAATAAAACATAAACAAAACAAAGAAACAGAGCACCGTTAAGTAATGAGTCAGTGCTGAAAACCTTGTGGATAAAAATGAATAGTGAGTGGGTGGGTGGGTGGTAGCCAGTGATTGTGAAGTACACTCGTCTAGGAAATTTCAATTTAGGTTTTCATCAGCAGGAAAATTCGTATTTTTGTTTTATTAAAATGTTATTGGATATCGACTGCGTTAGTTTTCAGTCCCATAATTATTTGTGGTAACGCAATGCATGTTAGTTAGGGAATGGATATACGATCTTAAACAATTTCAATTTGTTGAAGTTGTTGGGATATTCAATTTCTGAAAGGAATACACTTTTCTTAGCAAATTTTATTTATTTTTTCTTCCTTTTTTCATTATTCAATTCTTTGATTTTTGTAATCCATATTTTTCGGAATATTCTTACGTTGTATATAACTTAAGGGTAAATTATAGATTGATTTTTATTTACGTGTGTTTGTGTGTGTGCAAATCGTTGTGCCTACAAATCTAAAAAATTCAATGGAATTTTTTTTAAATGAACAAAACTCTCTTGGGTTACTTTACACAAAATATACATAATATATAAAGCTCCAGTGGCACTTTTTCGGGTTACAAAATTTATCTGTTTGATATTCTATAAAAAAAATTTAGCACCGATATTGTAGTCGCCATGACTAAAAGTTTTAGAGACTTTAAATGTTTATATTAAATTATATAGATGTGAAGAGAATATGAAGAAGAGTTTGGATAAGTTGCTAAGAATCCTTCACTTGCAATGAACTTTACAAGAAATCCAATACGAAAAAATTTGTACAGTCGACTTCTCCATATTTTTATTTTTATTGAAAAATCGGCAAAACAGAAAGAGCTGCTATTCAGAACTGCAAACAAAACAAGCAGAGCTTAACAAGCCTTTTCTGAAGCCCCTACACTTCCATCAATTTTTCTGTTACCACTTCTAACATCAAAATATCTGATGATATTTTGATAAGCAACTTATTTAAGTAAATAGCATACGAGAAGTGTATCAACACTAAATTGAACTTTGCCGCATTGATCTTCATTGCGTATTTTTTTTGTTCCATTGCATTATTTTTGAGTATTTTTTGTTCCAATGGAAGTTAAAGTTATCTTAAAGAAAAATAATCCTTATAGTATTTCAAAGTATCAAAGCGGACTCACTTTTTACCGCATTTGTTCTTTGAGTGTAAAATTTTCTGGAAAAGTAAGCCAAATCTCTCATAAGAACATATTTTGCAGATACTTGTTATATAAACTGGGAATTTCCTTTGCCAATATCGATTAAACACGGGACACTTAAATAGTATTTTTGTATGGATATGCACAATATTATTTTTGTGGTACCCTTTTAAGAATATGAGTGTCTATTTAAATTTCCGAAGCATATATAATTCAAAAGCTATATCTGTGCAGATTTGCTTAACACAACTATTTTGTTTAAATTCTTACGAAAAATAGCACGAAGAACATGATAATTAGTGACGATCTAATAAAAAATTTCAGTTACTCTACTATGAAGGACGTAGCGTAATCAATATAAATCCTAAAAGGACAATCCATAAAATATATATTTTATAAGCTGATTATATAAAATTTCACAAGGGGTACGAACCTCTTGTAAAAATTATTTACTTTTTAAAAATTTCCTTAGAGTTTTTCCTTTTTACCAGTATTTTCCAGAAAAAATAATTTTTAAACATTTTCTTGGAAAACGTCAAAGTTTTGTTATATTTTTCAATATAATAAATTTTTTTAAATATAATGCTTATTTTTCGTTTTATAAAACAAAAGCTAAAATTGAATATTTCACAAGGGGTATCTGTTTAAAAAGAAAATATATCTTTTAAAAAATTTTCTTAGAAAACGTTAAATTTTTGTTGGCACCCTCCATTTTGTCAGTATTTTCCATAATATATGAAGCTTTTTTCACAAATTATGTAGAAATTTGTCATATAAAAGGATTATAAGCACTTTATATTTGTCATGAGTTTCACTTATACAAAATTTTTCTTATTGGATATTTTCCAAAAAAGGAATAAAATTACACGAAAAAAAAAACGCTAAGTTAGCATTACAGGTTGTTGCTTGTTGTCTGCGTACAACAAACACTCGTTAGTATTAACGTAACAAAGGAAACAAGAGCACAAATACAATGTTGAGGTGTTTTATTGTTTTAACAAACGCACACCACAGACACACACTCTGACACACACACTCCCAGCCACCCACTTAATTTACACTTGGGCTTGTACTTGTGTTTACTTTTTTTTTTAAGTACTCTTCTGACTGATGCACCCATTATCTCGTCGCTTTTTAAAATTTTACGTAATTTTGCAAATAAACTGCGTTTTAAGCCCTTGAGTTTTCTGTTTGCCTTTACATTGTGATTGTTTTTGGCTGAGTTGTGTTTAGTCAAAAGGAGAAAATCTGATAACTATGATAAAAAAATAATAAGTGTGAGAAAGATATTTTGTTTCTAGTCCATTTGAAATCTTTGTTAAAAAATTTTTTAATAGAATTGTTTAACTGAAATGGGTGTTATATTGAGACAACGCACCGCATCCTTTTCACTTTGGATAACTTTGGGTCCACTGGGTCGGGAAAAGACCGCCGATCACTATCTGCTTTATTTAACTTCCCTATGCGAAAATTTAAAATTAAAAAAAAAATCGTTTTGGAAAAATCGACTTCTCATCAGATCTCGACGTTTTGAGCTCTTAGGAAGCTTCCCTGACTAATTCTGAGGACCCGTCTGTACGTATGTGTGTGTGATTGTATGTGCGTGTGAGTGTTAGGTAAGTGATCCGCTTATAGTAGCCTTGGAACGGTTTCCCCAATTTCAACTAGACTGATGGCGTTCCAAAGGGTTCTACTGAACTTAGCTTTGCCGTGAATTTGAACCGATTCGAGCCGGTAGATTTCAAAAAATTAAAAATAAAAAACTTAGAAAAATACACATTTTTCAAAATGGTTTTTTAAAATCACTTTTAAACGGCCTTACCGATCGATTCCAGAAATTATTCAGCTCTCAAGATTAAAAACCACGTCGGCCACTTCAAATTAGGTAAAAATCGGTTAATTCGTCCGAGAGATATCCTGAACGAAAAAAAATTCGAAAAAACTAATTTTTTTTTAAACTCCGAAGTTACAAATCGGATCATTTAGTGTTCTCAACCGTTTCATAGTAACCGAATACTACCTGACGTTCCGCTTACCACGTGGGAATCGGTTGATTTGAAAATTAAAAATAGAGTTTTAGTTGGAAGAGCTCAAAAGCATAGAATAGCACAAACACCAGGTTACGATAGCCTTATGGTTAATATTAGCGGGCAGAGATGCCTTTAGGGTCAACCGTTTTCCATATTTTTTTTTGCTCAGGAAATTTCACGTCGTGACTTGATACGTGTTGCATCGGAAAAAAAATGTTTAAGCTGCTGTAGGTGCAGTTAATGGTGGCCGCTTGGTCAAGTTATAACGGCGGGTCAAGGCCGGTAGATGTAGATCCACACCAATTTCTCAACAACCTAAATTGTCACATTAATTAAATATATATTTGGATTTATCTCACATAATTGTTTTGTTGGTTGCATTTTGATGATACTTTTTTCGTAAAATTTACGACAGTGATTTTAATCTGACATTTTCACAGCCTTAACTAGAATACTTTTTGTATGTTGGTTTTTGTAAATTTGTCTGTGTGTGTTTGCGACTTAATTCCTTGTCATCTATTTTTTGTAGTCAATTTAGAATTTTTTTTCAAACAATATTTCTGCCAAACGCCATTACAACTGGCAGACATATCAGAATATGAAATAAAGTCAAAGAATAAGAAACTCAAAGATGATGATCACCCACACATTATTGTTCTAGGAAATTTTTTTTATTTGCTGTGGTTCTTGTTGTTGTAGGTGTTGCTAATGCTGCCTCTTCTTAATGACATTATAGTCAAGGATGATTAAGTTAGTCAATGTGACTAACACTTTCCCTGGGGCATTTAACATGTTCTATACGACTCACACTCACTCATAACTTTTTAATCAGTCTGTCATTCATCGTTTTATTGGATTTTCAAATACAATGAAGATTTTTTTGTTGTTGTTAAGTTATCAGACTCACACATACATTTTACTCTGTCACATTTCATATTTGAAAATAATTGAACCAGATTTTTATTTCTTTTAAAATTTAATTAAGAAAATTAAACAAATTTCTTTTAAGTAAATTAATATATATATATATATATATATTTATTATGAATACGTTGACACGCTGTGTTGTGTATTTACGGTATTTATTGACAAACTCATTGAGGTCAAGGTATATGCATTAGAAGTATTTGGCGTAAATTAAGACGGTTGCCTTAATTGTTATACCTTCTCCTTATTACGCTAAGCGTTGTCGTCATTTTTTATTTTCGTTATAATAAAATTTTTTCGATGCCGCGGTCAAGTCGACGCTAAGAAGGTATTAATCTGGAATGCCAACACGACACCGATAATTTTCAAGATACAAAACCCTTTTATTATGAATGTCGTCATCGACAATAGAACAAAAAATGAACATGATGGATTACATTCATTTTTTTACTTTAGCGAAAATAGTGATGAGGAAAAGAAAAAAGTGCCTGAGCTACAGTGGAATAGAATGACGCAAAGATCGCAGATATTAAATTAATTGGCATCCCTACGCCAGTTGACAGTTTTTTACTACACCACTGCTTGGCTACATTGATATCAAGTTCTTATGTACAAGTCCTCGTTGTGTTTGTATATGTGAGCGTTGTTTGCAATTAGGATTATGTGCTGCATTTCAATGTGTTTTGTGGACCATGTCTTTAAACAAACAAAAATTCCTTTGGTTGTTGTAATGTTGTATTTGTAGCGGTAGCGATACTACCTTATATGTATTACATCATGCTAAATACTAGTGAAGAAAATATTGTTTATTGATTTGTTATTGTTAGAAAAGTGATCCACGTCGATTTACTTTCATCAACGGCGGCTGCATTATCAGCTTCGACTTTAAAATACAATTAATGACGGCACTGACGGTTGTAAGCAAAAAGTCTGGCTACCGCTTAACTTAAGGGCCAAATACACTGCACAAGGGAGTATTAACGGTTTGCAACTGAGAATTGCATAATTACACTGAACATGAACTACTGATGTTGAGTGTTGCTTAACTACACCAGAGTAGTAAATAAATATTGTTACACATATTTTATTAGTGTAGAGTAAACGAATTTTACAGATGCAATAATGCAAACCCATTTGCACAAGATCGTGAATAGGGCTCATGAAAGAAATATCCTTGTACCATATATTTATAGTAAATAACGTTATCTATAACATTTTTCTTGAAACAGAAAGAGACATATGCAAAATGGAAAACGATATATTAAAAAACAACAAAACAAACTATATGACCTTTGACTTCTGACACGTACACAAGTTTATATATAAGCTTCAGAGGATGATGATACCAACGAAGAAAGGCAGAAGTATTTTTATAAAAAAATTCCAACATTTTATCGCCTTCATACTTAAAAACAATTTTGTCACAGACAAACACCGCTTAAGACTCTACCACCACCCACCCAATTCATCCACTTAAAAAAAAGTCTCACATTAACAAAACATTTTGCGGTACAGTTTCAGGAAATTGTGATATGCAAATTACAAGGGCATTGTTGTAATCATATTAAAATAATTTAAATATGCATTATTTGTATGCAGATTTTATTATCCGAACGAAGCCACACTTTAAAAGAAAATTTCCGTTAAGAATATGTATGTAACATTAACAATGGAAATATGCGGACGGCAAGGATATTTCCGAGGACAGACAGTCGTTTGAAAAGTGACAAACTTTTAAAACAATAAGCCAAAACGCTGTTGAGTGCGTTTTTATTTTAAGTCGTTTATACTACTCGATGCCAGGCCACTGGTTTCTTTTAAACGATCGCAGTCTAGTCAATGTTAAGTTAAGGTCTACGCTGGGGAAGTCAAGTTTATTTTATTTATATTTATAAAATACTGTAGGACAAAGCAGGAGGTCCAACTACCAAGACAAACACCATTGCACAGTGGCATACAATGAAAATAAATTGGTAGAAAGTGTGCAATTTTTGAACTACTCAACTGGTTTCGTATCGCTTACAAGAACTTAACGTTGCGCAAATCACAACTTGCTAAATTAAGCGAAGTGACTTGAACCTGCACACGTACAAAATTCAAAAACATTTTGTTTGTGCGCGACTTTAAAAAATTGTTCTTAGAAATGCGATCCGTCCAGAAAAACAGTAGCGGATGTTATATTCCACTCATAATGATATCAATAGATCTTCAAAATTAATAAAAATTTCCATATACGCACATTTTGTTTGACATAAATTAAAAAAAAAAAAAATTATTAGAATTAAATTAATCAAAAATCCTTTTACATACATATATTATATTCAATTGTTATTGCTAAATGATTCAATACAAATCAAGTGATTCAGTAGCCTTATTTGGCTCAGTAAGAATGGGTGATGGCCATACACAAATCTGTAAGTGTAGTGGTAATAACATACATACATACATAAATATTGTACTTGGCTTATCTACATAAATTTCTTGCAGGTTTTATTCCATGTGGTTACAACACACAGAAAATCCTTTAGAAATGCGATGAGAACTTCATTAGCTTAATTTCAATTCAAATAATGTCAGCCCCAACAGACGTACACGCTTTAGTTTCAGTTCTCTTTATTTCTATTCATTTCATTATTATGTTGGATCCGAAACTCAAAGGACTTATTTATTTCAATAAAAGCTCTCTGGTGAAATTAAAATTTATGTAATAAAAGAACAAACGAAATACACTACAGAGTTGACGAGTTTGTTTACTTTAAAAAAAATAAACAATATATACTACATACATACATATTTACATTCATATTTAAGTACGAGTATGCAAGTCAGAGATGGTAAATTCAGTACAATTGAAACTCTGAAATCAGGGGAGTACTCCAATTAAGATTTTAATACAATATTAAAATATTCCCATCTTCAACTTCTTGAACTCGTTTTCGTTGTTCTTGTTGTCAAATATTTCATATGAAAGTTTGAAAAAAAAAATATGTGTAAAAAAATCATTTTCGAACAATCGATTAATCAACATAGTAGTTATTCGAACTTTTATTTAATCGAATGTAAGCTAATCGCCCAAAATCATTTGATTTGAAAAACTTTTATTTGTTTTAACGCTCTAGTAACTACATGCATGCACACATATCGCTCACTTACTTGAAAAGTGTCATAACTGAGAAAAAGAGTCAAAAAACTCACCGTTAAATCGTACAATTAAACACTTGCTGATAACATTTCATTTCAACTTCTCAAAATATGTATGTACGTATGTAACACTTTTTCAGTCGAGATTCTAAAACTTTGTGTAATATTTAAAAAGTTCTTATCTTATAATAACGGGACCGCAAGTAAATGTTTATCATCGGAGAAGTTTCACAAATTGTTTTATATGTGCATACATAAGTATGTATGTACATACTTATGTATATATGTACATACATCATAATAGCCTCGCTTTTATGTATGTAGTTTGTCCAGCTCTGATTAAAACCAATCCGAGCATGCATAACTAAATACGCAAATATTTACAACCACAACAATTTCACATGGTCATTTTCTTCGTCTTCTGCAGATGTAATTATCTACTCTAATTGTTTTTCTTTTTTTGTTACACCACTTTATTCGCACACGGTGTAACATAATCTTTACTAGTACATAACACTTGTACATAGTATGTAAAACATACATATGTACATACATACATACATTCTTATGTACCTACGCACAAACATACATACATATAATTTACGGTATTTACTATTTGCAAAACTTCTGTTACGTTTGGAACGACTGAAACTAATAACTTTAACAAGTTTAACAAATCAAATGTTTATGTAAAGCTCAACCATGAAGGGATTCGTTTAATCTTGTTGACGGCATGCATCGACAAGTAAGTGACGCCAATACTGAGCAGTTGTTGTATTTACTTTTTATACAAACATTTTGTTGTGTTTTTGCAATCCCTTTATTTTTGTAGCAGTGCTGCCAATGCGATGCTTTTATCATAATTTTGAGCATTCACTTGTGACTATGAAGCTAATCCCACAATAGGGATTCAACAACGCAGAATTCTTTACGTGTTCATTTAGGAGGCCGTAAAGGGCCAAAACAGCTACACAAACGAATTTGTCTTTAAGTCCCAATTGTATGTTGAAATAATGCCCATTTTTCCTAACTCTAGTTTGATAATTTGAATTTAATTTCGCATTTAATTCATGTTTATTATAATTAAAGTTATACTTAATAACTGTTGTCCACGTTATATGATTTTTCTTATTTGAATGCAATATGCTTATATATATATATATATATATATATATATATATGTATTTAAATGCAATATACATATATATATATATATATATATATATATATATATTTAAATGAAATATACATATGTATATATATATATATATATATATATATATATATTTATATATATATATATATATATATATATATATTTATATATATATATATATATATATATATATAAATATATATGTAGATTCATCATGAAGTATTATGATATTCCCATAAATTTCCCAAAAAATAAGTCAGCCAGTTTAATAAAAAAAAAAACGTAAAATGATTGTGTAGTTTGTTCGGACCTTAAGACGAGAGGTAATAAAAAAAGTACTCTTGGCGAAATGTTTACAGATTTTTTTTTTTATTTTTTTGGAAACTACTTTAGAGAAAAAGTATTTTATTATTTATGGATAAAATATTGCTATTAGGCTTTTCGGAATAGCGTTTGATGTGCCATCTCTGTGTATTATTATGATCAAAGTAAAAGAACTTTATTGATATCGCGGAACGTAAGAAGTTCTAATACTATAATTTTTATTACTTTTATCTATATTATATATTTAATGCACAATGCTGACGCATTCGAAATAACATTATTTTACCTTTAATTCCAATTTTATATTAAAATAATTCCTATTTTACTAAGATTTTTTTTACGTTGAATTGAAAATGTCGCTTTTAATTAATGTTTAATTTTAATTAAAGCTGGATGAAATAAATGTTATCATCGTTAAACGATTTTTCTGATTTAAATAAAATATGGCAGCATCATGAATTATCAGGAAATTCCCATAAATCTCCCACAAGTAGAAAACAGCTGTTAAACAAAAACAAAAGAGATTCCCAGCACACATTTTTCTTTAGCGATATATAAGAATAACGAATAATCAGAATCACAAGCTGAACAGTCAAAACCAGACTAAATAAAATTTTTTGGTGATTTTTTTTTTAATTTAAGTGTGCTGTAACGTAATTTAATTGTTATTTAAATATAAAAATTACATATTTCTATATGGAACGTAAGAAATTGGTTTTTATATCATTCTTTTTTTATTATTATTACGAAACATTTGTTTTTAATTACCGCTTATTTAGTGCTTTTAGCACGGCTTTGCTTCAACGTTCAACCAATTTAAATCATAACAAAAAATAATGCTGCTGTTTTTTCCTCTCTCATAGAAGATCCAGACCAACTGCTAAGCGTACAATTCTGCGCTTTAACTAATTTATGAATTCAATTAAATACAGAATTCAATTTGAAAATCACAATTTCTGTTTTTGTGTTAATTAAAATATAAACTGCGTATTCCAATGCGAATTGAAGTCAACATTTTGTGTCGTTGCCTCAAGGAAACGTTAATGAATATAAGCAAATGCAATAAAACCAAGCAAAATTAAATAAATAAAAAACTTTATTCAATTACGCAGGTTGTCAAGAAGTATAAAATTATTTTTGAGATAGTTTTTGGAGTCAATATGATACGACTGCGCTACATTTTAGCCATCAAATGGTTATAAAGAAACGTGGACTTATTTAATATTAGCATAGCCCGCGATGATTTCATATAAAACAAATAAATTAATTTTGAAGAAATTTCGCAAGTTGCTCTGAAAATAAAATACTTTTTGGCATATTTTTTAAAGTTTTGTATTTTAAATACTACAAAAATAAATAAATCATTATGGTGGCAAAGGAAAGCACTCGAAAAAATTATTCAAATTATTCGAATAAAATTTTTTCGTATGAAAATTATTCGATTACTAAATAATCCATTATTCGAATAATAATTATGCGAACAAAACTTATTCGAAGAGAAAAATTTTGAATAAAAATTTTTTGCCAACAATTATTCGACTACTAATTAATCGATTAAAAATTGTTCGAAAACAGATTATTCCAATAATAATTGTTTGAACAAAACTTATTCGAAGAGATATACGCCCACAAAAATTATAATACAAAATTATTCGTATAACTATTATTCGCTTGTTAGTTAATCGATTAAAAGTTATTCATATGTGAGTTCAATCAAACAAAAATTATTCGAAAAAAGCTTATTCGAAGAGGAATATGCCAAAAGAAATTATAATAAACATTTTTTTATACAAAACTTATGATACAAAGTTCTTCATATAAAATTTTTTCTTTTTTTAAAATAAAATTATTCGCAAACAGTTGTTTAAATAAGTTTAAACACCAACAATATGAACAGAAAATCAAGGTACTTTTCCATATGTAAAGGCACTTTTTCATAAAGGGTACTTTTCCTTGAAGGCATTTTATTTTTAAGGGATACTTTTTCTTAAAAGGTACTTTTCCTTAAAAGTACTTTTTCTTGAAAGGTTATTTTTCTTACAAGATATTTTTCCTAAAAGTACTTCTTCTTAAAAGGTTCTTGTTCTTAAAAAGTACTCTTTCTTAAAAGGTAATTTTTCTTAAAAGGTATTTTTTCATAAAAGCTGTTTTTTCTTAAGCGAAACTTTTTTTAAAAATAATTATTTCCTGAAGATACACATTTTCAAAAGTTTCTTTTATTAAAAGATGGGTTTTCTTAAAAAATGTATGTTAACATGCTGTTCCTCAAAAGGTACTTTTTGAGAAGATCTTTTTTCTTAGACGATAGTTTTTGTTAAAAAGTACTTTTTCCTAAAAGATGTGTCAAAAGTTATTATAATAGTTAATGAGCTTTGAAGTTCATTGGCAGTGGGTACTAAAATTAATTCCACGAAGTTCCGAAACCGAAATAATATATTTTTTGACAGTCTGTATTAGTTCTGTTCATTTTTGTCCACAGAATAAATTACAATTAATTATTATAATTATAACTCTTTTAGTGTTATAATTTATTATCGGAATATAGCATATCTCTTACATACTTTCTAACAAGAGCTCTTTTGTTTAGTTGTTGCACAGTGTACAAAGAATTCTGTGGCGTATACGTAACAAATTGATTTGAAAATCGCGCATACGAGTAACAACAAATTGGCGGACTATGAAAACACGTAAGTCAGCACCAAAGAACTGCCAGGGTTGCATTGATCATAGAAATTACTTCAAGAAGCAAAATTTTATTTAGTTTTCCATAAATACTTTTATGTTTGGCAGTGGACGATTAATTGTATGAAAGTTTTAAAGAAAATAAAATATATTCATGTCGAAAATTTTATGTTGCAATTTCTGAAAATTTTAAGTCCCACTGTGCTTTTTCTCTAGTAATTCTAAATTAATTTTTGAGAGTTAATAAAAAATCTAAGAGGTTTTCAAATTTAAAATTATATTCAAGTTTAGTTTTCAATATTTTCTTCCTTTACCAACAACCTGCTGGTCCATTACAGATTAGGATCAATTGCACAGGCGGCCAGTTTTGATTAATATGTCTAGCTCGCTTGGGTCCTAGTTGAAAAATACTGACAAAAAGGAAAGTGCTGAGAAAGAGTTAGCCTTTTTTAAGAAAATTTTTAGAAAGTAATTTATTTTGCAATGGGTAAATTGTGAAATTTTCAATTTTAGTTTTTTTTTCCATAAAATGCATGCTTCTTCTACACTTTTAAAAATCATATATTTAAGAAAATACTGGCAAAAAGTAGGGTGCTAACATATATTAATTATTTAAAAAAAATTTCCTTTGCTAATCACCCCACTGTGCAATCTTTTATTTCCATTCCGATTGTAAGGAAAATGCGCAATTATGTAAAATTTTTTTTTGCAGTTTTTCTTCCAACAAAAAGCCCTCCACGTTAAACATACTTTTCAAATTTATAATACTCGTATATAATCGACTTGGAAAAACACGCATCATGTTTATGATTGGCACATGTTCCGCATAATTGAGTTTTAGCAAATTGGCTGTGGTAATTTTTATTTAGTAGCTATTGAATTTTATAGATGCCATTTGCAAAAAAGAAAAACGCATCGTTAATTTATTCTCAATGACACTTGAAATGTCTGTTACATAAAATTTAACAACAATTTGTTAAATCATTTTTCCATTCCTGCAATAGTTCCATTGCTGATGTACAGCAGCAATTAAAAAGGAACTAAATGCTACAGAGCACTTGATGAAATTATCTCAGTGAAAGAAGTGAACTTTATAGCTTTACTAAGAGAAAGAGAGAGAGATAGAGAGATGAAAAAGAAAAACATTGAATAGAAGGACTTTTGCTTAAAAATTTGTTTGTCAAACAATAAAAACATTCGATAATGGCAAGAATGAGCTCTAATCAGAGAAGAACTTGCAAGAGGACTTCAGTGTTTTTCCAACAAATTGTTCTGTTCATATTGTATTTGATATGGGAACAAAAAAAAAATAGTTATCAACAGAACAAATATATTAGAAAATCTCTGTGGAAATTGACTTTAGCCACAATGGAAATTATGTTTTTGGCATTAAATAAATAGGCTGGCAGCAGGTCAATCAAATAAACGTTGGTGTTTTTCTTTTTGCCAGCATTTTCTATGCAAAAGTTTAGTTTCCTTTTCATAATCAGCAAAAATGTTTATTCCTATTGTTTTGCCAATGAGGGCAACTGAGAATGACACATTTACGATAGAAAAAACAAAACACAGCAACAACTTGTGGCATATATGTATACACCCACGTGTTTAATAAATACACATGCAATCATAGTTGCTACTCTAAAAGTGCAAGAAGTGTAGACATGTCAACACTTTGTCGTACAGTCGTGATGTCAATGTCGACAATGTGTTTACACTATCTGGCCGTACTATCCGGTATAATTAGAGCTGATATTTAGTATACAAATACAAAAAAATGTTAGTGAGAAACTAAAGAGAAAAAATATTATATATATCGTCGGTAGCCTAGGTTCCGCCTTATTTATATTTAAGCCCCTCCAGACTGTGGCCGACTTCCGCTAAGACTTTAGAGATGTACTTAGTACACAAATAAGTCTTGTTGATATACTGCTGCTAAGAATTAGAACATTTTTATTGAGGGTCTAGGTTCCCTCCTTGTTCAATTTTATACCCCTCCAGAGCATAGGCCACAGTTGCCACTGTGGTACAATTGAACCAAAAATTTTTGTTTTTTTACGTTTGGTTCGCTGGTTCATTTTTTTTTTTCTTTTATGAAAAGTCAACGATTATAATATAAATAAATTTTGAAAGTTTTATCATGCCTGTAAAAATGTACTTACGAAAATTATTACTCTTCACATAAAGTAAAAGATTTGATTCGTTTACAACACTTGATAGTAATCGATTGTTACCTACCCACAGTAGTAAATCAAAAAGCTATATTGGCAACACTGATCGATTGTTACTTTTGTTTACAAGTCACAAATTGACAATTTGACTTCAGTGTAAAAAGTATTGTATTATGCTGGTATGCAAATAAAATTGAAAAAATTGTTTCTTCTTTTTTATTTTGGTTCTTTTTTTTATGGATTTTGGTCCCGAAGAAATATTTAGAGTGGCAACCGTGGCATAGGCCACTTCCACTTACGATAGAAAGAACAGCAACAACTTGAAGTTTAACAGATGAAATTTAGTCCGGAAATATATTTTGGTGAGTCACTGAGAATCAAAATTTCTAAGTGGAACATTTTCATCGGGAGCTTAGGTTTTCCTTAATTGTATTTGAGTTCCTACGAAGCATGGCCCCTCAAACGTCATCTTTAAAACTAAAATTCGGATTACAGATAAGCCCTGGTGAACAGCAAACGACTAACAAAAAACATCTGAAAATTATTCTTTTCCTGTGCTTCTTCACCTTCTGCTTGGCATTTCGAAATCACATACAAACACTATGAAATTTGAAATTATATAAAAGGTAGCATCCCTAAGCCAGATGGCAGTTTCTTACTCAACATGCTATCAATATATTTTGTTGCTATAATTTTCACACAACCAAAATTGCTTTGGTTGTTGTAATATTGAATTTGTTGCCGTGGCGATGCCACTTTATAACTCCACCGTACAGGCAAAAATAAAAGGCCCTTTTGTTTTAGCTGTCGTATTCTTATGGTCACCTAGTATATCATGTTACCATGGTTGACGGTTTCAGTGTGGTATTTAAGACAACGGTGAAGGAAACTTAAAAATCAACTGCGTTATTCAACAGCCCTGATATCCCAAACACAAATTTATATAATTATTTTATATAAATATTTTGTGGCTGAAATTACTAGCGACTAACATGTTTATGCGTGTATGCGCCATATCCAACTTTAATAACGTAAATTTAATAACGTAGAAGAATGTTAAACCAGCACAATGTATTACCTCTCTTTGCCTATTTCAGTGCACTGTGCGCTAATACAATAGTTTTATTTTTTTTTTGTTCTCCCTCTTCTTGTGGCTGGCTGTTGATTGCGATTATAATTATGATTAGTTTTCCTTTTTGTAACCCACATTATTTCCCCTACAACATTTTCCTTGTTTTTTACTTTTTATTATTATTTTTTCTTTTTATTATTAATTTCTTGGCATTTATGTTTATGAGCGAGTGTGATTGCTTGGATTTGATTGTTGTCTAAACGGGTTTTCCCATACCGTCGATCTCTTTTTGTTGTATATTATTGTGCTGCATTCCACATTCGATGGCGCCATTGGCATTAAGTACTTGTTGCAATTATTGATTCAAGGACTAAAATCAATTTGAGAATTTCTTGTGTGCTATTATGCAAATTGTTGTTTACATCCTTTTAAGCTTCGCCCAAGTTTATCAAGGATGCTTAAACTTTGAAATGTTTTATTAAAAGTTTATTAATTTACTCAATTAAGTTGGATAGATAAGCAAAGCATTTACTGAACTGCATTGTCATGTACGAGTATTATTTGGTACTTTTAAATAATTTGTAATTTTATATTTAGAAACAAGGACTTCAAATTTGTTTGATTAGATTGAGAGACAGAAAGTTTAGTTGAATGTGGTTACACTTTCTATTCTGAAAATAGGACAACGAGAATATAATTAAACGGCAACACTGGAAGTTAACAAAAAAGTGTGTTGCCATCGGTTTGGTATAATTTTTGCCACCAAACAAGTGGTAATAAATGAAAATACACATGAGTACTGATGATGAAAGTGTAGTAGTGGCCTTCTAAAACAACTGTTCTGCTCTGCTGTGTAAGATTAATATTTAAAACTGGCTTTTTGGCTTTCCCATGCGCTTTGGAATATTTATCATGTCTTTCTGACTTAAGAAAAAGAGTTTTCGAACACAATTAGCCAATCAAAATTAAATTAAATTTAAAAATATTATAATATGAAATTTATTTGTTGGGTGGTTAAGCAATGTCTATATGCATTTCATTGGCCCTTTTTTGTTATCCAAAGGATTTCTAACTGTATAAAGGTGTAGAAAAATAAAATAGATTCATATCGAATAAAAGTTGTTTGTTGGGTTTGGTTTGTATAAGTTTCATAGCCGACTACACTTATTATAATGTGATTTTTTGAAATCATTTGTGAATTTTTATAGTTAATTTATTAACATAATTCTCAGATGGTTTATAAAAGTCTTTTAATAAGTTGAGAGGTTTGAAGCTTTTCAAAACTGTGGTTGAAGTCTACTGACGATTTGGTGAAAAGCGCCAATGAAATGCATATAGACATTGCTTAACCACCCAACAAATAAATTTCATATTATAATAGTACAATGACAGTATGTCAAATAGTTCATTTATTAACAATTTAAAAATATTAAAATTTTTCCCTGCCAATGCGATCTGAGTCAAAGAGTTGCGTCATCATATCAATTTAGCTTACTTTTCTCTCAAAGAGATTAAAAAAATAAAGTTTTGGAGGCGCTTAAAATTGCATGGGCCAACTTTGGGATACAGCGCTGTAATTTGAAGTTCAATAGGATCGTATTGATAATCTCATTGATAATAATAATAATTTTCAGATCCATGCCCATCTTCTGTAACTTTAATGAGAACTTTTCGCCTGAAAAGAACTGTTGTCATCTCCAGGTACAACAGGATAACCAAGTCTCTTTTTCACATTCTTCAAATTTTAATGATCATTTTTTGTGTTTGTGAAAGAGAGAGAAAGAGAGAGAAAGAGAGAGAAAGAGAGAGAAAGAGAGAGAAAGAGAGAGAGAGTGTTTGTACTAGGCAGCTAATTTTGTTGCACCATTCGTATTTATAAACACGAAGTTGGCTGCAGCTTATTTTTGACAGTTATTTCTTTGACTTCACTTCACTTTGAAAAATGTTATAAATTCCTTTTACAAAAACTAAACAAAATAAACTGTGAAAAGTTTTAGAAGTTGGATGCTTAAGATAACGAAAGCTTGATGGGACAGATTTCAATGTTGGCAATTTTAAAAGCGCATTGGAAAGAGTACTGACTTGAAAGGGTAGTTCTCGTTTGTGGGGCAATCTACAGAATAATATGTTGATCAAGGCGAATTTATAACACGTGGCCTCAACAGCTCAGCTCACAAAAATTTGCTATATATTTGTCACAACGCATGTAAAAAAACCTTTTTTTTAACATTAAAGATCTTCAATTAAAGTTTTATCTAAAATCGTTAATATATCCCTGAAGCAATAAACACATTTATGTTACGTGGCGTAGGGGTAATTTAACCGCTTTTGTTGTTTTCAATACATTATTTTATTTATTTAAAAATTCTGGCATTCCAAATGCACATTCAGTTCACTGTGTTTGTGGATTTCATTGCAGCCGGAACATACGAAACTTAATAATATCTATCCTTTAATCAAGTAAAACCGTTATTAATAAAGTTAATTAAACTGCTAATTATATGAAATAAACTCCTCTCTCTTTAGCCTTAAATTTCTTATGCAAAAATTAAACTGGATCTAAAAATTCACTCTGAACTGCATGCGGCAACATCGCACTCCTGAGGAAACATAAATGAATGTTTATGATATTGAGCAGAAAAGGCACACGATAAAACGGAAGTTAGTTTTTGTTAGTACACATAACAAATCCACACACACACACACACACACACACATACACACACGTACATAGATTTGTATTCAAGCATGCACTTGCCCATACCCAATCAACAATTGTTTCCTAACAATTTGCCATACAAAATGTTAAGGATGGAGCAAAACAATAGTGCTGCACAAGTACATGCAATTCATGTTATTCCAAAGCTCAAAATAAAGGGCCTTGATTTAAATTCCTTTTGTGTGGTTTTATTTATTTATTTATTTTTTATTGTTGTTGTTGTTGCTACTTCTGCTGCTATTTATTCGCCTTTACTGCTCGTGCATGGTCAGTTTACATACATTTTCCATAATCTCAGACATGAATAGAAAGAACAGACACATGCACACACACACACACACACACACACAAGCACACATGCACTAACTAACAACAGGGACAAATTGAGAGGATTAAATTGTTGCATAAATATTATGGTAAATAAATTTAACTAAACATATTTAAAGCATTTATGCATACAATAATGCTTATGTATATGAATGTGTGTATGTCTGACTCTACTCGTGTGTATGTGTGTTTATGTAATTTATAGACTTTATAGCAGATATGAGACTGTAGAATCTACAGTGTAGATATTAATTGGCAACAGCATTGGCTGGCGTTTTCATTCAGCGTGTGGTACGAATAAGAGATCGTCGCACAATGGCAGACTTTTCAAGAAACGAGGCTGTCGAAATGTTTTAAATGTTCAAACAGAATTTTGTATGTCTGAAATTCTTTTTCCTAAGTAGCCTACCAGTATTAAAGCATTTATTCCTACGATGATTAATAATGAGTTTGAACATTTGCCATCTTCAGTCAACATCAATGACAGTGGGTTAAAAAAAAATGTTACCCTAAAGCTCATTTATTTTATTGCAAGAACCACAACCTGCACCATAACTCAACTTATTTTTCTGCACTGAATTTCTTTAAATTTTAAAGTAAATTCATGATTATTTTTATGAATCAATAAAAGAAATACTGCATTAGAAAAAAAGAGATCGTAAGACGATTTATGTAGCCCAACCTAAATCAAAGCATTGGGCGCCACATTACAAGCCCACTAATGATTTTGTATATAAGCAAATAAAATTATGCAGATATTCAATCCTAACGAATATACTCGTAATTAAACAGTATTTTTCTAGAACTTATTAAAATATAATACCAGGAAATAAATTATGCAACTTACCTGGCGATACAAAATTGCCATTGAATTAATTGATCACTTTAGTAACTGAATTGTATTTTTCTGAGTTTGGAGAATCGTTGGAGGAAGTGTGTCAGTCTAAAAGAAAATTACAAAATAAAAATAATATATTAATAATCAATCGATCACTTTGAATTTTTAATATAATTTTTGGGAAAAAAGAATCAGCACGAATATATAAATTAAAGTGTATTAATAAAACATTTTTTTTTTTCAAATACAATCGCTCAATTCACATTCGCTTAATTCTTGATTAAAATAATGAAAACTATCAGTGCACAGTGAATGGAAAATTTTATCAAAGTTAAAAGGATAAAAATCGTTTAGAACTAAAGCAATAATTTTGTAAGGCTTTCAAATTCATGTTGAAAGTTCTTTTGAAATATTCCCAAACAAACTGAAAATATCAAACAAACGAACGAAGAAATCACTAGATATAACCTATTAACGATAAGGCGTTATTCATCATCCCAACGCGAAAAACCACTCCAATGATAAACTCCCGTAGCTTCTACTTTGCTATTGTAAAAATTTCCCATAAATATAAGGCATAAAAAATATATTCACGTTATATATCAAATAATACACTATAATCATTTTATAAAATATAATCATTTTATACCAACAGCTTTAAATAAACTATTATTTTCCTGTACGAAATCATTATTAATTAAAAATTTCATTTAACATTTTGTAGGTGAAGTTCAAAGTTCCCTTGCCACCTGGTATAAACAGTGCCACATTATTACCAAAATTAATACGAACAAAGGATGTGAAACAGTTACAGGACGGTAATGCGCAACCTGCGAAGCCAAAATTAACGGTGAGTCAAATAGCCAGTGAGTTAATCACTCTTTAATATTAAATGTCCGCGTATTTAAGATTTTATCACCAACGTAATAAAAATAAAAATAAATAAAAACAAAACTCTTACATACTTTCCATAATTAAATATTAAATATTTATTGCAATTAACTTGTACAAACTATAACAAAAACTCTTCATGTTAAATGAAAACTGTTTTAGAAACCATTTACCCCCACTATTGTACAGCTGCACATGCATTAGGGTGTCCCTTATTTACAAACTTGGGCCTCATCAAAATTGTTTGCGTATGAACTAGAACACAGTTGCCACTGTGGTACAATTGAACCAAAAATTGTTGTTTTTTTTTACGTTTGGCTCGCTGGTTCATTTTTTCTATTTTATGAAAAGTCAACGATTATAATATAAATAAATTTTGAAAGTTTTATCATGCCTGTAAAAATGTACTTACGAAAATTATTTTTCTTCACATAAAGTAAAAGATTTGATTCGTTTACAACACTTGATAGTAATCGATTGTTACCTACCCACAGTAGTAAATCAAAAAGTTATATTGGCAACACTGATCGATTGTTACTTTTGTTTACAAGTCACAAATTGACAATTTGACTTCAGTGTAAAAGGTATTGTATTATACTGGTATGCAAATAAAATTGAAAAAATTGGTTCTTTTTTATTTTGGTTCTTTTTTTAATGGATTTTGGTCCCGAAGAAAAATTTAGAGTGGCAACCGTGAACTAGAAAGAGTTTTGGCAAAAATAAAAATGTCTACGCAGTGATACTTTTTTCCATTTAATGAAAATGGACTTTTTATACTTTTCAAAATTTTGCTTTAAACTTTTCCATATAGAGTTCCTCCATAACAGCGGAATCAAGCGTTGTTGGTAATTAGAAGAGCACAACCAGTGTGACAAAAATTATTTACTAAAAAGTGCCAAAACCCCAATGTTGATTAAAAGGGAAAAGAGTAGGGCCATTGTTGAAGCGGACAAGGCAAAAAATATTTTTTGCGGAAAATCGTTGCTGCGAATTGTAACAGATTTGAATGGATAAGCCAAATATTTTTGGCGCGTCGAATATATTTATCGATTTTTAAGGGGCTAAAGTGTTGAGTTTTTGAAAAAAAAAATTATATAAATGATTCTTATAATAAACTGCCTGAACTTTAATAAATATATATAAGCAATTTTTCGTGTGCGAGGCCGGAAACAACCGTTTGTTATTCAAATTTTTCCAAGTTCGAAATGTTTTTATTTTTCCCCGTTGTGCTCAAGAAGAAATATCTTTTTTTAATTAAATTTTTTCAAGATAAAAATTTAAAAAAAAATATTTTCCCCTTCGTAACAACATTCAAAGGGCGTTAGCATTTTAGAATCCCATATCTCGACAAATATAAAAAGTTTTCCAACAAGATTTCAACTTTGAGAGTTCAAAACGGCCGTCTTGTTAAAGACAAATCTATCCCATCAGTTGTCATTTCATTCAATCTGTTTAGCTTAACCCTTAATAATAATGAATCGTTTGGTTAATAGACCTTTTTTTTAATCACTAGCGAATAACTTGATACATAGCGGACACCCTAATAAGCATGAGTAAATTAATAAGTGCGACTTGTTTGTGCATGCTTAAAGCCTTTAAATGTTGTTTTGTTTTATTTGCTGATTTTGTTATTTATAACAATTTATTTGTTTTCTTTTTTATAAATTTCAGAAATGCCTCAACACTATAGATCTCACATCACTGGGCATTGGTTCGTGTTGTGGCACTGGCATGTATTTAGTTGCCGGCATGGTGGCCAAAAATATTGCCGGTCCTGGTGTGATAATTAGTTTTATTATTGCTGCAATAGCTAGTATATTTTCAGGTAACTGCCAATAATAATTTTAATTAACTTACTAAAAATTTGGCAACGCAAATGTTTTGATATGTTTTGCACTTATGGGCAACACGCTCTTTTGACTCTAAAGCAATAGATGTCCAGAATATAAATATTTATAAATAAAAATTATAAAAATTTATTGAAAAAGATGTATGTATTCGAATAGAAATCTGTAATAATTTCATTCGAATTCGAAAAGTGTTATTGTATTTATTTAAATTTAATAACCCAAGTTACACATCACCAATTATTTGAGGGCTTAATCAAAATAATTAAATAATATTTCAGAAACATAAACGAAATGCAAACTTTATTCCATGAAGGAAAAGGAGTTATAGAAAACACTATTAAATAAAAGATAAAAAACTGAAATTATGAGAATAAGAATTATTCGAACAAAAATTATTCGAATAATAGTAAAACGAACAAAAATTATTTACATGAAAGTTATTCAAATAAAATTTAATCGAATAAAAATTACTGGGAAATAAGTTATTCGAATAGAAATTATGAGAATAAGAATTATTCGAGCAAAAGTTATTCGAATAAAAGTAAAACGAGCAAAAATTATTCAAATGAAAGTTATTCAAATAAAATTTAATCGCATAAAAATTACTGGGAAATAAGTTATTCGAATAGAAATTATGAGAATAAGAATTATTCGAACAAAAGTTATTCGAATAAAAGTAAAACGAGCAAAAATGATTCAAATGAAAGTTATTCAAATAAAATTTAATCGCATAAAAATTACTGGGAAATAACTTATTCGAATAGAAATTATGGGAATAAGAATTATTCGAACAAAAATTATTCGAATAATAGTAAAACGAACAAAAATTATTTAAATGAAAGTTATTCAAATAAAATTGAATCGCATAAAAATTACTGGGAAATAAGTTATTCGAATAGAAATTATGGGAATAAGAATTATTCGAACAAAAGTAATTCGAATAAAAGTAAAACGAGCAAAAATGATTCAAATGAAAGTTATTCAAATAAAATTTAATCGAATAAAAATTACTGGGAAATAAGTTATTCGAATAGAAATTATGGGAATAAGAATTATTCGAACAAAAATTATTCGAATAATAGTAAAACGAACAAAAATTATTTAAATGAAAGTTATTCAAATAAAATTTAATCGAATAAAAATTACTGGGAAATAACTTATTCGAATAGAAATTGTGAGAATAAGAATTATTTGAACAAAAGTTATTCGAATAAAAGTAAAACGAGCAAAAATGATTCAAATGAGAGTTATTCAAATAAAATTTAATCGCATAAAAATCACTGGGAAATAAGTTATTCGAATAGAAATTATGGGAATAAAATTATTCGAGCAAAGATTATTCGAATCTATATTCAAATTTAACTAAGACATGTTCGTTGTAATTAATTATTCTTTACTAATTAAATTTTTGTTTTACATTTTTAGGCGCCTGTTACGCAGAGTTTGGTGTACGTGTACCACACACATCCGGTTCCGCGTATATGTATTCATACGTAGCCGTTGGCGAGTTTGTTGCATTTATTATTGGTTGGAATATGATTTTGGAGTATTTAATAGGTACATGGCGATATATAATCTCTATGCAATTCTCTTATCTTTTCAATTCTCGATTAATTGCAAAATGCAATTTGTCTTAATAAATAGTTTAACTTTAATTTATGCGGGTTGTGTTCTTCTACTTCAATAGGAACAAGTGCCTGTGCTTGTGCTTTGAGTTCAAGTTTTGATTCGCTTACCGGTGGTGCCATATCAGAAGCCATAGGCGATACCATTGGCACCATATTTGGTAAGACAAGTGTTTGTTTTATATTTAAACAACTTAAGATCAGGCATTTATAAAAAAAAAATATTTATTTAAATTTAATACTATTTAAAGGTAAGCCACCTGATTTTATAGCCTTCGGTATAACACTTATAATGACAAGTGTATTGGCAATGGGTGCCAGCAAATCGGTGATATTTAATCATGCTTTAAATGCCATAAATCTGGCAACGTGGGTGTTTGTTATGACAGCTGGCTTGTTTTATGTGGACACAAATACATGGACTGAACATCAAGGATTTTTGCCATACGGCTGGAGTGGGGTAAGCCCGTATTGTTATAAATGCCACTATGCCAACATTGTATTTGTATTTGTTTTTATGTTACAGGTGTTTTCTGGTGCTGCCACCTGTTTTTATGCATTTATTGGCTTCGATATTATTGCCACAACGGGCGAAGAAGCTCACAATCCTCAAAAAAGTATTCCAAAAGCAATAGTCGGTTCTCTTTTTGTTGTCCTATTGGCTTATGTTACAGTTAGTTTAGTTTTAACGTTGGTCGTTCCTTATGATCATATTAATTCTGGTGCTGCTCTGGTGCAAATGTGGTCGTACGTCAATGCACCCAAATGTCGAGCTATTGTGGCGATTGGTGCCACAGCTGGTCTATCGGTGGCCATGTTTGGCTCCATGTTTCCAATGCCTAGAGTTATATATGCCATGGCGCAGGATGGTTTAATATTCAAGTAAGTGTGAAGGAAATGTAATACATTCCAGAAAAGGAAAATGTAATTCTTATAAGTTTGAGTCAATATTTCAAATAAATTTATTAAAGGTCACATTTATAAAGCTCCTTTAAAAAAACTATCTTTAATAAAAAAACACACTTTTCAGAAATACTTTTTACAAAAATTGTTTTGCTTGAAATGATTCATTCAAGAACCCTTTTGTACAAAGAGCATTTATGAATTGCAAAAAGTACCTTTTGCCAAGAGTGCGTTTTACACATGGTAGCTTTTGTAAGATATAATTAAAAAAAAAACAACAAATTTTTACAACTTTTTTAAAAAATTTTTTTACAGAAAGTACCTTTTATAAAAAGGTAGTTTTTTACAGAAAATTTCTCTTATGAAATAGTCTTTTATATGATATTGAAAAGTACCTTATTTAAAAATCGTTAATATGAAGTTATAGAATTACCTATTACAGCAAGCAACTTCAATAACAAGTTAAATTTTTTAGAAGTAGTTTTTATGAAAAGCACCTCGTAAGAAAAGTACTTTTATAATCACCATTTTTAATGCATTTCTTACATTTAAAAAAGGTAAATCTAAAAATAACAAATTTTATCAAACGTACCTTTTGCCAAAATTACCTTCTAACAAAAGTACCTTTTCTCAAAAGTACCTCATATAAACAGTACGTTTTATAAAAAATTCCTTTTATTGAAAGTAGAAAATAAAAAGTGCATATTACGAAAAACAAGTCTTAGAAATAATATCTTGAATAAAGGTATATATTTAAAAAAGTACATTGTAATAAAAGTGCCTTGTATAAAAAGTACCTACGTGATCACCATCTTTAATAAAAAGAAGATTTGAGAGTCGATAAAGTTTATAAAAATACCTTTTGCCAAAAGTACCTTTTATGAAAAGCACATACTAAAAAGTACGTGTTAAGAGAATCACGTTTAATAAATAAAATCGTAAGTAAAAGATTTCATTTAAAAAAGTACCACATTTAATGGACCCTTTAATAGACAAAAACCATTATTAAAATCTACTTTTCTTTAAAAGGCCAGGAAATTTATGTAAAAAAATATTTTTGTGTGCATTTTTAGGCAACTTTCCCAACTGTGGCAGCGCACAAATGTACCTGGGTTAGCGACAATAGGAAGCGGCATAGCGGCCGCTTTAGTAGCGCTATCAGTACGTCTAGAGATCCTAGTTGAAATGATGTCAATCGGTACGCTGCTAGCCTACACACTGGTGTCCACTTGTGTCCTAGTGCTGCGCTACCAACCCCATAGCACTTCCCTAATCGAACTACTACCAGCTCAACTACGGACACCAATAACGACAGGTGCCACCAACGATCCTCAAAAGACAACAGCCGAAGTATTAGAAACAAATAAATTGACAATTAAGCGCGTCACACGAGGCATGTCTGATTCAGACGATTCATTTATTGACGAAAGTCCTGAAGGCTATTTGGGCCGCGATGATCAATTTCTGGTATCAGATCGTTCAGAAAACAAATTTTATGGCGCTGTACATGGTGCGCCAACTGGTCCCACTGGCCAGGCCACGGCATTCGATACGATGGGCCTTAATTTTATAACCCGAAAAATTCATGACTATTCGTATCTTTGTCCCGGCTTCTTTCCATGGATAAATCCCGGCCAGGCCACAACAGAAAGTGGTAAGATGTTTTTTTTTAGATTAAACTAAACAATAGTTTTCTAAATGAAAAATGTTTTTTTAACCAAAAAAAATTCTTAATTTTCCAAAACTAAAAAACAATCCCTGTTCAAAATTCTAAATTTTCGCACACGCAGGCATGTATGTGACCAAACTTGTTGGCATCATGTTCGGTCTCATATTCTTCTTGGACCTATTTGCGGCCATTGGCTGGTCCGGTGGTTTCGCAGCATTCATTTATTTCATTTTATTTATCGGCATATTTGTGATATTATTAATTATCTCACGACAACCACAAAATAGGTAAAGATAAACAATTTTTATTATTCTCTACTTACAAAAATCCTATTTACAAACGTGTTCGAGCACGTTCGAATTGTAAACAACTAATGATTTTTTTTTTTAATTCTTCTCCCCCCATATGCAATTGTTATTCTCAGATATGCACTGGCGTTCCTTACACCTGGACTTCCATTTATTCCAGCAATTGCAATTACAGTCAATATCTATTTAATATTTAAGTTGAGCATATTAACTTTAGTTAGATTTACCATTTGGATGTCACTGGGCTTCGTTATGTACTTCTACTATGGCATTACGCACAGTACTCTCGAACAGGCAACGGATGACATGGAACTAAGAGTCGACAAGGACTATGTGAGTATTTTATTATAACAGCTGGAGCAAAATTAATCGTCCAATATTGTGTTTTTGAATAACTTTTTTAATAATATAAAAATCAGAAAATTATTCAAATGAATGCGGCGAATATTATTATTTTTTTTTTATTTCGTAAAAAGTAGTCATTCAGAAACAATATTTAATGATCCATTTTGCTCCACATGTTATTGAAAGTCAAATCTAATCTAAATAAACCTATTTCGCCCATATTCATCCAGCAGAGTAAAAATGTAAATGTCGAGGAGAAAGCCGTTTGGGATCAGCCTTCCTATATGAACCAAAATCATGAACCTGTATGGGCCACTAAAGATAATTCGAAACAAAACACAACAAGTAAGAATGAGAAAAGCACCAACAAACAAATAAACAAACTAAAACACAAGATTGTTTATTTAATGGTTGGCCATTAAAATTGTCTATTTAAGAATGTTTATTTCTTATTAGCATACAAAAAAAAATACTCTATTCACACTGACATGATTTTATTAAGGTTTAATTGAACGTTAAAGCCTGGTCTTGCCACACAAGCGATTTTGCTAAAACCAACTCAAACAGGTCACTGCTAAGTGAAGTGCTGCCAAGTTATGAAATGAAAGCAGCTGACACAATGCGCAGAAAAGTTCAGCCACATCTGCACTTTTTCTTTAAACATTTTCAGGGTTTTCATATATAATTTCGAAGCATTTATTTCTTTTATATAAAAGTAAAATAATAAATAAACGAGCGTTTATGCTTGTTGCTTCCCTGTTTAACTGAAACCGCTTGTTGCAACGTTTATGCAAAAAGTTTCTAAAAATATTTTACATTGCGCATATCTACGCAAAAATACCTTCTCAAATCATATACCATTTTAAATAATTCTGGACGATAAGATACTTGAAAATGTACCACAAATATATATATATATATATATATATATATATATTTATATATATATATATATATATATATATATATATATATTTATATATATATATATATATATATATATATATACACATATATATATATATATATATATATATATATATGTATATATATATATATATATATATATATATATATGTATATATATATATATATATATATATATATTTATATATATATATATATATATATATATATATACATATATATATATATATATATATATATATATATATATATATATATGCACACGATACGAATTCCTAAACAACGACTGAAGCGTGTTTGCTTGAGCGTGCCCGGGCACACTTTTTTCCCATCAACTTTTGATAGCAGAAATATATTCCTTAAAACGTAAAACCACGTATAATTTCTAGAAAAAAAAAATAAAACAAACATTTCTTTTCAGAATCACGTTCTCAGCATTCCGCCAAGACACAAGATGCAAACCCACACAACACAACAAGTGCAAGAAACCCAGCTATCGGGCAAACGAGTGGCAACTCGGGAACATTCAGCATGTTTGTGGACGAAACACAATTTCCAACGTGGGATGACTAAAACAGATAATAAATACAAATAGGACTTAAATTTTAGTTAAACACTAAAAAAAAAAAACCAACCAACAAAATGTGACAGCAATGCTTAGATTTATGCAAAACTTGAAAACTAAAATTAAAAAACGGATTAAAAAATGCACGGGGCGGGGCGGGGCGGTGACATGTGATTATCGATCACAGAGAAGAAGGATCATGTGCTGCAGTTATTGCATACACGATGCCATGTATAACAGTTACGTTGTGATTACCACTGAAACATTTTTAATTAAAAACTATTTCTGTGTGTGCGTGTGCATTAAATTTGTTTGAATGCACACGATCGTGTTTTCTTTCCACCGTTCAACATTTAATTTCAAATTAATTATTAAAATATGTAAATAATCATAATTAGAATTTAATTATAAATAATATTTATGTATATACAGAGCATATACATACAGTTAAACATATATATAATATGGTTTACATATAACTTACTTTTATTATACATATACATGCATACATACTCGTATATATTATTAAATAATATTTACTGAAGAGAAAAAGTCGCTGCGGCGAACTTAAATATAATTGCAACAAATTCAGATATAACAAATTGATATTGGAAATTTTTCAATTGACTCAAAATTAAACAAATTTAAACAAGAATTAATAAATAAATAAATAGTTAAATAATACATTGAATTTTAAAAACCCTTACGATTATGACTCATAATATATTTATAAAAAGTCCTCCCATTTTAAAGTAATTTTGTTATCTATTTATCAAATCATTATTACATATTAATTTTGGAATATTAAACAAAGAACCGTTAGCCTGATTGTATTAAAATGTTAAAGACAAACTTGCCAGCAATAATTTGACAGCAATTTCAATTGACAACACCTATTGTTAACAATTTTAATGGATTTAATATTTTAGTAAAATATACTTTAATAATGTGATTTTTTATTTAGTGAACATTTTATTTTTGCTATATTAATATTTATATAGGCTAATTGTTCTAACTTGGTTAAAATCTCAGAAAGACATGACTATAACTATTCCTAGGCACACAGGAAAGTCAACATCTGTTTTATTGAACTTACACAGCAGAGCAGAACAGCTGTTTTCGAAAGTCGCAACACTTGCATCTTCAGTGCTCATGTGTATATTGTGTTTGTCACCACTTTTTAGGTGGCTGAGTTGAATGTGATAACAGTTTTCTATTTACACAAATTTTATTGTGAGAAACAATCCGAGAACTGTATCAAGCTGATGTTAACACGTTTTTGTTTTAATACCTGTGTATTGTCTATAATTTTCTGAATTTTTTGCTCCATCATGCCAAAGTCAAACTTTTATGGTTTGAATTTTATACTGAAGTACACGTGAACGTTTTTCCAATTTTCATTGGTAGCTCAAGCCTAAGTTCAAATTGTATGTGATTTTTTAACATCAGCTTGATACAGTTCTCGGATTGTTTTTCATAATAAAATTTGTGTAAATAGAAAACTGTTATCACATTCAACTCAGCCACCTAAAAAGTGGTGACAAACACAATATACACATGAGCACTGAAGATGCAAGTGTTGCGACTTTCGATAACAGCTGTTCTGCTCTGCTGTGTAAGTTCAATAAAACAGATGTTGACTTTCCTGTGTGCCTAGGAATATTTATCATCATGTCTTTCTGAGATTTTAACCAAGTTAGAACAATTAGCCTATATAAATATTAATATACTTTAATAATATTTTGTCAAAAATAAAATATTATCTCATATATCTCTTTCGAAAACAAAATTTTTAAGAGAAGTTTTTTTCGAATACATGATTTCTAGTAGAAATTTATTTTGAAAAAATTTCTAAAAAAAAATTTTTTTGAAAAAAAAATTTCTAACAAAAATTTTTTTCGATCAAAAAATTTCTAATAAAAATTTATTTTGATAACAAAATTTCTTATAAAAATTTATTTCGAACACAAAATTTGTAATAAAAACTAATCGCGAAAACCAAATTTTATTTTGAAGGCAACATTTCTAATACAAATTTTTCTTGAAAACAAAATTTCTAATATAAATTTTTTTTTTAACACATAATTTCTAATAGAAATTTATTATGAAAATCGAATTTTCCATAGAAGCTTATTTTGAAAACAAAATTTCTTATGCAAATAAGTTTCGCAAACCAAATTTCTAATATAAAATTTTTTCGAAAACAAAGTTTCTAATAGAAAATTTTTTTCAAAACCAAAATTCCAATGAAAATTTTTTCCGTCAACAAAATTTGTAAGAGAAATCCGAATAGGAAATTTCTAATAGATATACATATATTTTGAAAATAAAACTTTTAATAACATTTTTTCGCAACAGAATTTCTAATAAAACTTAATCTCGAAAACAAAATTTCTAATAGAAAAGTTTTCGGAAAACAAAATTTCTAATAGAAAATTTTCTTGAAAATCAATTTTCTAAGTTGTTTTTGCAAACAAAATCTTTAAAGAAATCATTTTAGAAAAGAAATTTTTAATAGAATTTTTTTACAACAAAATTTTTAATATGACTTGTTATAGAAAAGAAGTTTCAACAGAAACTGTTTTCGAACGCAACATTTTAGTAGACATTTATTTCGAAAAACGAATTTTTAATAGAGACTTGTTTTGAAAACAAAATTTCTGATGGAAATATTTAGCGAAAAAAAGACTTCTAGAAGAAGTTGATTTCAAAATCAAAAACTCGAATAACAACTTATATTGAAAATTGATTTTGATAACAATATTTCGAACAGAAATAGTTTTCCAAAATAAAAATGTTTCCAAAAACAAAATTTCTAAGACAATTCCTTTTCCTCTATTAAAATTGTTCCCAAAAAAAAAAAGGAAAATTTCTCATAGAAACTCATCGTTAAAACAAATCATAAAGAAACTGTTTTCGAAAATAACTGCCTGTTCGCCGATGTCGAAAGCTATCGTTCGTTCGAATAAATAACATTCAAAACAAAAACAAGTTTTGAAAATTGTTTTTGTTTTGAATGTTATTTATTCGAACGAACGATAGCTTTCGACATCGGGGAACAGGCAGTAAATTTCTAATACAAATTCTTATCGAAAGTTATATTTGTAATAGAAACTTTTTCGAAAAAAGAAATTGCAAATAGACATTTTTCTCGGAAAATGTTCGGATAGAAAATTTCTAATAGAAATCGCTATCGAAAAATGAGTATAAAATTGAATTTCGGAAGAAATATTTGCTTGTACAAACAAATTTTATAAAATTGTTTTTCGTAGCAACTTTAATTTGTAAACTTGCAACTTGTGTTTATAAGAAAGGACCTCCAGGACTAAAGCGTTTTCGTATTTTCCAATCGCATGTATTATTTTATAATAAAATTACATAAGAAGTTACTTTTATAAATATTTGTACATAAATATAAAACATTTACTTTTTATTAATCTTTTCACAAACTGTATAGATCTTTTTTTAATATTTACTAATTAAGAATATAAAACTATTATGAAAAACTATAATTAAAGCAAAGTTCAGTATTTAATATAAATGATCTTGCAAAAATGCAAATACAACATATTTCAATTTATATTTACGGTGTAGATTTTTCGTTTTGCAATAGTGCAAACAAATTTGCACAATATTTATTATTTTTGTTTGTGTATGTACAACAACATTTTGCCCATCCGCAAGATCATTTCTGTAAATCACTGAACTCGGCTAATGAAAGATCTTCATTTTTATTACGAAACTAATTGTATATTTTTTTCTATGTACTCTAAATTTAATATAAACGTATTGATAAAAAAATCTTTACACATTTGCTGTTATTTATTAAAATTATTATATATATATATATAAATAATATAAAAAAATGTTTAAATAAATTTATATTTAAAAAACCCAAAAATTCAACTATTTTATGCTAAATTAATCAAATAAGAGAACTAAACAAACTATTTGCAACTCATACCAAAGAAAACCAAACCAAAAAGTAAATAAAAATTTAATTTAAATATTTAATTTTTATTATTATAAAAATACCACAAAAAAAATATATATACCACGATACGAAGAATTGTTAAAATAAAAATAAATATATTTATTTAAATCATACTCATTTTGTATTAGCATGCACAAGGAGATGATAGCAAGGCTGATTACTAGGGTATTCATACGACTAACAGTTCTTCGATTAATCGATTAATTTTGGGTGGTTAACTATTGGAATAATTTAAAATTGCTTATTTTCGATTAATGCATAATTCGAAAAATTTATGTCTTTCAATCGATTAATCGAAAATTTGCTTTTTTGCAGTATTTTTTTTTCTTTTATGCAAAATAAAACAAACTGATATGTGCACATCATACATATCAAGTGATATAATGGAAGACTGCCAGCTTTGATAAAAGACAAGAAAAGGAGTGCCGACTCACTTGAAACAAATTTTACAGGAGAGACAAAATGCGTTTAAGCAGAACTCAAGAGTTAACCTCAATAAATTAGTTTCTTTCGCATTCAAATTAAAGAATATATTTTAGCCAGTTAATGCGGATCACATTAATATACCACATATTTAAAACCCGGACTTAGCAGGTTTACACTATAAGGCAACGCTTATTGAAACGGAGCTTCAATCTCCAATATCAACAAAAGAATGACGTCGCTTGAAACCTCTAAAACCTCTATTTGAACTGTGCACTATTTTTGAAAGATTATTTGAAAGCTTTGATGCTATTATTTATTTTAAAATTTCTCCTCTTTCATTAATTTAACTTATTTAAAATATTAAAGTTATTCGATTAATCGAATTATATTAAATTGTTCGATTACTATTCGATTAAATGTTTAAAATGAAAAATATTTTGCAAATCATCTATTTCATTTTGTTTGTTTTGATATAACCAGCCTTGTGAATTGAGCAAATGAATTTGACGATATGGCAACATTATTAATCAGCGTTGGGGGATTGTTTATTACACTTAAACAAATTTTGTGTACAACGTATTCATTAGCGATGCAGTGTTTTAAATAGAAATGAAAGTAGCTGGTTTTAAACGGAAGGGTGCAATATTATTTAGGAGCACAGTGGCGCGCCTGGCCAAGTTCAAGCCAATGCACACAGTGTTTATGTTATAAAAAAGCATTTGTCGTTTTTTTCAAGTTTTGCAAGAATATTTGATTTTTACAAAAAAATTTTTATATAAAAATTTGGCTTAATTGGAATACTAAGAAGATGTGTATTGTAATATTTATTTTCCCGATTTTCTAAACACCTCTGGAACAACTGAATTGGTTTGTTAGGAATTCGCTAATGATAAATTTTTATTACATCCTTCATTTTATAACTTCACTAAAACCTGGCATTTCATTTGATGGATATAATAAACGAGTATCACATCTTTATTACAACAAACAATATATACATTTGATGTAATTATTAATTAATATGATGAAACAAACATATCTCTCCAAAAAGGGAAATATTTTAGATAACTCTATTAAAATAATTAACAAGAAAATCTTTATAAATTATTAACTCAACAAATCTTCCACCTGAAGTAAAAACCCGTCAAAACTATCAAAAAATGAAATATAATCGATAAAACTTAAAGCACTTTACGAAACCACCTTAAAAATTATTAAATAAATACATATTAAAAAAAAACTATCAGCTTAATTATTAACAATCATTTCAGAAATTAACAACAACAACAACTTGATAAAAGCTTAAAAAAGAATTATAAATAATTTAACGAAACAAAATTGCTGAATTTGTAACAAATTAATTAAACCAAACAACAACATGAAATCATACAAAAAATGTACTCAATTAAAGTTAAATTTTTAATTAATATTTTGATTAACCGAAAGTACTGAAATACATATGAATCAAGTGAAAATACTGAAGGATTAAGTTGCAATTTACTATAATAGAAGAAGCAACAGGTGTTAGATATCTAATCTGCAACAGAAAGTACCCGAGTTCAAAACCGCATTTTTTCAAAGGACTGATTTTTTTTTTATTTAAAATAAAATAATTTTGAGTGAGCCATTTTAGTTTGCAGTTTTGAAGATAGAAGTTTTTCTTAAATTTGCCATTTTCAATGCACGAGGGTCATTCATTGCATTACTACAACAAAACGAAAAACAATAGGATTTTTTTCGAAAACAGCTGTTTGCAATCTCAAGAAAAATATGTTTGTGGTTTTGTAATAATCTAAATAACTTTTGGACATGATAAAAATATATTTTTGTATGTGTTTTTTAACGCTTAAAATGCAACTCGGCAAGTAATCAGCTACAGATTTGCATTGATCTGTTTATTCAGCCATGGGCGGGGGGTCATTAAGTCTAACACTTTTTGGGTTTCAATTGAATCAGTTGACACCCATTAAAACTTGCCAAAATTGTGTCATTTAATTTGTGCTTGACTGCAATAGATGGCATAATAACATGTGATTAGGGAATAAAATTGAGGAACAAGTGAATTCCAGAATTGTTGGTGGAAAAGCCGATCACTCAAACCAGGCGAGGTTTGTTTTGCTTCAGCAAGAAACTAAAGCCGGCTTCAATAATTTAAATTTTTAAATTCAATCAACGTGTTTTTAATTCAGAAAACAAGGCAGAAGGGAAAGTCGGCCTAAATTTAATTATTTAATTCATACAGTAGAGCAGAACAGCTGTTTTCAATGTGTTTGCATGGCAAATGTTAGTTTCTTTTCTAAAAAAGAATGCAACATTTTTTGCACTTTTTAATGGAAAATTATAGCATTCTAATATTTTCAAACTAAGAATTTATTGGAAACTAATCAGATGTTGTTATGAAAAATAATTACTGTTTTAAAACTCTTCTAAACTGCCTCCTTATAAAAAAAAAGTGAACAAATGTTACTTGTTTTTCAGAAAATAAAACGCCGTAAGATTCATGAATTAGTCTAAAAATCACTACCTCATTCGTGCTATTCTACGAATAACTATTTTCTTGTTTCCGAACATGAAAAAATGGCTAAGCAAAGCCTTAGATATTTATTTTGCAAACGATTAAGAGCACATTCGAACTTAAGATGGATTAGGAATGGCGGTCTTACTTTGAAGAAGGAAATTTTTCAAGAAATTTGCAATTAAAGCGGGAAAACGATTCCCTTCGAAAAGAAAAATGTTATCGTCAACTGCTCTCTTCTCTTCGAGGAGAATACAAGCTTCAGGGGAATAAAAATTTCAAGGGACTAAAAATTCGACTTATCATTCACGGTAGAGAGACTACTTTTCACGGTGGGTTGGACTTTTTAGTAGCGGATAAAGCAATTTTTAAATTGAACAGTTTCTTTTGCATTTATAATCTGTTTTCTTTGTTTTCCTTGGTCGACAGGACGGTCTGCCTTGTGGGACAGTCAGTTAATACATTCGAAATGTTTTCTAAAGCTGCGATAATTACATTTATTATGAGTTTGTGTATGTATTTGTAACATCTTACAAAGTTAGAGATTTATTAATTATTTATTTATTATAACTAAAATATAAATAAGATTTTAAAATATATTGAATTGTTTATTAAACATTTTTCTCATTATCCTTTTTTTATATAAAAAAAAATAATACTAATTACTTTGACATGATATTACCAAAGAATTAATAAAAAATATAAATTTATAAATATTTGTTTGTTAAAATATGATGTTTAAGAATGTTGTTTTAAGTGGCTTTCAGTAATTATTTGTAAACCAAAAGTAAGTAGAGTGAATGAATTATTTCTTCCTACGGAAGTCCATGGTTTTGTAGTGTCAAGGGATGAAAACAAACTTTATATATACTAACGTATTTGTAAAATTTATGTAATATGAATGAAAAAAAAGAAAATTAAGCTTTAATGCACATTTTATATATGCCGCAGGTAAATTTCCTTTCATTCTTAATTGAAAGTTCTTCTATACCCTCTTATCTAAGCCGAGCGAAATAGATAATGGACATATTGAGATTTTCTCATTTGCCTTTTTACACTAGCAAAGCTTTAAAATTAACTATCCAAGCAGTTTGACAAACAAAAAGAAGTTTTACGTTTGTACAAATGTTTTCAGAGGTGCTGTCGGTTTTGACAAGTGGCTGCAACGAAAATCATATGATTTAGATATTTTGGGCGCCATATTGACTTTTTCACAAAATGCAATGCAAACTATATGTACGTACTTAACATTTGAATTTTGTGTAGCCTGTGAGTAAATGGAATATATTTATTTGCCAAACCGGTATAAGTCCATTTTTGTATATGAGACATCTCTTGGCGGACATTATTTTTAATTCACCACATACACAATTGTATTCTCGACCCCTGATATCTATAATATTTATTACAAAACACTTCCAAAAACAAGAAAACTCACTAACTATTTGTGCAACTGCGTATTGACATTATCGAATTTTTTTATAGTGCAGCAAAGGAAGGAGTTATTCGTCAGCTAATAAGAAATACAAATTCCTAATTTTTGAGAAAAAAAGGTAGCTTTATACATAAATATATCACAATATGTTAATTGTTAATAACTAAAGTATGTTATTCGAAATATTAACAATGAGACATATGCAAGGAATAATTTTACATGTAAATGGATGAAAAATTTACAGTGTACGCCCCGAAAAATTGTAGGCTGCGCTGGGAGGTTTAGATCTTTTTCAGTTTTTTTTAAGAATTTTTTAATTTGCAAATGACGTACATATGTAACTACATACAACAATTAAAAATTTTTACAATTATTTTTCAGATCCAAAAAAAATGACAGATTCTAAATATTTTTCAACCACCAAAAAAGGTGAAATTTTCGAACTCAAATCTGAGTTAAATAATGATAAGAAAGAGAAAAAGAAGGAGGCTGTAAAGAAGGCAAGTATCTTGTTATGAGAAAAATAAATTGGCCGTGTTAATAAATTCGTTGCTTAATTGGAAATTATTAATTAAAATTTAGGTGATTGCCAGTATGACAGTGGGAAAAGATGTATCTGTTCTATTCCCCGACGTTGTTAATTGCATGCAAACCGATAATTTGGAATTGAAAAAGTTGGTGTATTTGTATTTAATGAACTACGCAAAATCTCAGCCGGATGCAGCCATAATGGCGGTAAATACTTTTGTTAAAGATTGTGAAGATTCTAATCCATTGATAAGAGCTTTGGCTGTGCGTACAATGGGTTGTATAAGAGTCGATAAAATTACGGAATATCTATGCGAACCATTGCGTAAGTGTCTCAAAGATGAAGATCCCTATGTACGAAAAACTGCTGCTGTTTGTGTAGCCAAATTATATGACATTTCTTCATCGATGGTCGAAGACCAAGGATTTCTCGACCAACTTAAGGATCTTTTATCCGATTCTAATCCAATGGTTGTAGCTAATGCTGTAGCTGCTTTAAGCGAAATTAACGAATCAAGCCAATCGGGACAGCCCTTGGTAGAAATGAATTCAGCTACTATCAATAAGCTGCTCACTGCTCTGAACGAATGCACTGAGTGGGGTCAGGTTTTTATATTGGATTCTTTAGCCAACTATAGTCCTAAAGATGAGCGCGAAGCACAGTCAATTTGTGAACGTATAACCCCACGTTTAGCTCATGCTAATGCAGCAGTTGTACTTAGTGCCGTTAAGGTGCTAATGAAACTTTTAGAAATGCTTTCCAATGATGGTGATTTCTGTGCAACACTAACCAAGAAATTGGCACCACCATTGGTTACATTGTTGTCTTCGGAACCCGAGGTGCAATATGTGGCTTTGCGCAATATAAATTTAATTGTACAAAAACGTCCCGACATTCTTAAACACGAAATGAAAGTGTTTTTTGTTAAATACAATGACCCGATTTATGTAAAATTGGAAAAACTTGATATCATGATACGATTGGCTAATCAGAGTAACATTGCTCAAGTTTTGAGTGAATTAAAGGAATACGCCACTGAAGTTGATGTGGATTTTGTACGAAAAGCTGTACGAGCTATTGGACGTTGTGCCATAAAAGTAAGTTTAATGATATAAAAATATGGATTTTCATGGAAAATTATTGTAAAATATTGCTTCCTTTTACTAGGTGGAAACATCGGCTGAACGTTGTGTATCCACTTTGTTAGAACTGATTCAGACCAAAGTCAATTATGTTGTCCAAGAAGCAATCGTGGTTATCAAGGATATTTTCCGCAAATACCCTAATAAATACGAAAGTATTATTAGTACATTATGTGAAAATCTTGATACATTAGATGAGCCAGAGGCTAGAGCTTCAATGGTTTGGATTATTGGTGAATATGCCGAACGTATTGATAATGCCGATGAGTTGCTTGACAGTTTCTTGGAAGGATTCCAAGATGAAAATGCCCAAGTCCAGTTACAATTGCTGACTGCTGTTGTTAAACTTTTCTTGAAACGCCCTTCTGATACTCAAGAGTTAGTGCAACATGTTCTTTCTTTGGCTACTCAAGATTCAGATAACCCAGATTTACGTGATCGTGGTTTTATATATTGGCGTTTATTGTCTACTGATCCAGCTGCTGCTAAAGAAGTTGTATTGGCTGATAAACCTTTGATTTCTGAAGAAACTGATTTGCTTGAGCCTACATTGTTGGATGAATTGATTTGTCACATAAGTTCATTGGCTAGTGTTTATCATAAGCCTCCCACTGCTTTTGTAGAAGGTCGTGGTGCTGGAGTACGCAAGTCTTTGCCAAATCGTGCAGCAGCTACTGGTGAAGGTGAAGCAAGTGCGCCTGCAGCTCCTGGCGGTGAAGCTATGGTTATTCCTAATCAAGAATCTCTAATTGGTGATTTATTGTCCATGGATATTAATACCCCATCGATGCCTGCGGCAGCTCCTACTAATGTGGATTTATTAGGGGGCGGTTTAGACATTTTGGTAAGAAGATTTTGTGAAAATCTGTAACACAGTTTAAAGTAAAATTCTTTCAGCTGGGAGGACCTCCTGCTGAAGCTACTGCTGGTGGTGCAAGCAGCTTGTTAGGTGATATATTTGGCCTTGGTGGAACTACATTAAATGTTGGCCTACAAATTCCGAAAATTGTCTGGTTGCCTGCTGAAAAAGGCAAAGGCCTGGAAATTCAGGGCAGTTTTTCTCGGCGCAATGGAGAGATATTCATGGATATGAAATTTACTAACAAGGCCATGCAACCAATGAGCGGCTTTGCTATACAACTAAATAAGAATAGCTTCGGTTTGTTACCCGGTCAACCATTGCAAGTAGCTCCTTTACCCCCCAATCAATCGACAGAAGCAAGTTTAACATTGGCAACACATGGTCCAGTCCAGCGTATGGAACCATTGAATAACCTGCAAGTTGCAGTTAAAAATAATATTGATATCTTCTATTTTGCTTGCTTAATACATGGCAATGTGCTGTTTGCCGAAGACGGACAGCTCGACAAGAGAGTATTCCTTAATACCTGGAAAGAAATACCAGCTGCTAATGAAGTTCAATACTCTCTAAGTGGTGTGGTTGGTACTACTGATGGCATTGCTTCGAAAATGACCACAAATAATGTATTCACCATTGCTAAGCGTAATGTTGAGGGTCAAGATATGCTTTATCAATCATTAAAATTAACTAATAATATATGGGTTCTACTCGAATTGAAGTTACAACCTGGTAATCCAGATGCTACACTTAGTTTGAAATCGCGTTCCGTTGAAGTGGCTCCTATGATCTTTGCTGCCTACGAAGCTATCATACGTTCTCCATAAATTCTATAAATCGAAATCTATACAAATATAAACTGCGGGGAAATAATATTATATTATTCTCCAATAATCTTATTCAATATAAATTACATAGACATATAATTATTTACATATAGAAATATGTATCTGGAATATCTCAAAAGTTGACGCAAGTTATACTCTTCAATGTTTTTCTATCAAAGCAATTATATGTTATTACTTGATTGATCAAAATCGCATTACAATAAATGTATATTAAATTAAGAAGAAAGTTTTAATGAAAATATTACAAATACTACCAACATTCCTCTGGATTCGCATACATCTTAAAAAACTTATATCTAAATCTTCATACCAAGCATTGTGGGAAATAAAATGGAACTAAAAAATGCATCGTCTTCAAATGAAGAATCCAATAAATGTTATTTAACTTTATGCATATTAATAAATATCCAAACAAATGAAAATAGTTTTTCTCTTGGAGCAGTTAATGGTAATTTTCAGCTAAATCCTTTTAACAAAAATTTACGTAACATAAAAAAAGAGTTTTGGGACATGTCGAACTTTGCCAATATTTCTTTTAGCATAACTGAATTACAAGTTGTAACTTAGAAACTATGAAATGTACCATAAAAAACTCATGGCCGAAAATTCAAATATAACGGCGTCATCGGCTCTAGCTAGGCGACAATTTCTATACTGGCAAGTGTGACCATTCCTCCCCAATTTTTAACAGTCTTGCCACCTTATGGAATATTTTGAAATCTTTTAGAAATTTTCAATGGTCACATTGCTTGCAATATATAAAAGAAAAATTTGCTGTTTGTTTATAATTTTTCATAAAAAGAACATTGCTCCGTTTATCAAAACAGAAGTTAACTGAAATAGAAAGAATTCATTTTAAATATCAATTTATTTATAATGGATAGTAAAAATGTTGCAGAGTTGGAAAAATGGAACTTTCCATTGCAGGAACTTTATCGAATGGCCTTACAATTTTATAAACGTATGCAAAAAAAACATAAATAAATTATTTTTATTGACTTTTAAATCAACAGAAAATTCTGGAAAAGCCATTCATCTCTCTTATGAGGATAATCTCAAATTGATTGCATTTAAACAACAGGCCACATGCGGCCCTTTCAACCCAAAGGATGTACCAGCTTTAGGTGTATTGGATGTAATTGGAAAAGATCGGCGATTGCATTGGCAAATGCTGGGTGATATTAGTCGCGAACAGGCTATGGAGGGTTTTATTGATTTATTGGACACCATGTGCAGTGCTTTTCGTCCCTACGTAGAGGCAGTAAGAAAGAATCGCGACGAATTATTAAAAGAAGAATTACGGCGTATGGAGCAAGAAAAGTTGGACAAGGAGAAAAAAGAGCGTGAGCAACAGGAACTTTTAGAGGAAGGTTACAAGGAAGAAATTCAAAGACGCCAGTTACAGGATGCTTTGAATAAGCAAACATATCAACAGTTTAAGGTAAAACAAAAATATTGTTTTACCTTTAGCAGTAATTAGACTTAGCAAAAAATAGGACTCTGCCCTTTTGCAGCTTAAGCAAGAATTAAGCTTCAGCTTGCCTGCCAATAATGGGGCTATTGTCCATATTTTACTTGTTTTATTTTAAGTTGCGACCCTATAAAATCCATCCTTGCTTCTTTTTTATGAACAAAAATTTTCTCATAGGAGAGACTATATATTTGTATGTGATCCCTTACATTTATAGACATATGCAGAGAAACAGTTTCCTGGTAATCCTGAACAACAAGCTGTTCTTATACATCAATTGCAGCAGGAACATTATCATCAGTATATGCAGCAATTACATATGCAAAATCATAATCCCAGTGAAAATATCGCTAACAATAATACAACTTCAAATGTTGGTGGAGAAGGTACGGACTCAACAAACGTTTCACAAGGCAATGAAAATGATTTGAATAAGGAATTGGCAAAATTATCTATAGATAATCATCAAACCTATGACGAAAATCAGCAATTACAAGTCCATAGTAATCCAGATGACGACGATTATGTCTTAATACAACCAGCTAAAATCTGGACTAGACCGGATATCGAAGAGTTTAAAACAGAAGTATCGGCTGGTGATGGAGACGGGGTCATAACTGTAGGTCACGGGGATACCGTAACTGTAAGTTGTTTGTTTTTGATAATGGAGTAAGAATATATATGATTTTTATAAATGATTTTTTTTTTTACTGTAAGGTTCGTGTCCCCACTAATATTAACGGTAAATCAATATTTTGGGAATTCGCTACAGATAATTACGACATTGGTTTTGGTATTTATTTCGAATGGAGCAAACCCGTAAGCCAAGAAGTGACAGTGCACGTCAGCGACAGCGATGATGATGACGAATTCTTAGATGAAGATTATTTATCTACTAACGAAGATCTGGAATGTGGATCTTTGGCGAATGATCGCAGTAGTTTGGCTAGTAGCTCTTCAATAAAGCCACCGATTTCAATAATTGTGCCAATTTATCGACGAGAATGTTTTAACGAAGTGTACGTGGGTTCTCACATATATCCGGGTGAAGGTGTTTACTTGCTGAAATTCGATAACAGCTATAGTATATGGCGTTCGAAAACTTTATACTATCGTGTTTATTATGAGCGTTAATTTTATTTTCATTTATAGTTTTAATATTTGTTTTATCGCCAATTAGAATTTTACTGTGACCACCACTTATTAATGAATTATTATGTACTGTATTTATATTTTATGTTCCACAGAATAGAAACATTTGTAATGTCCCAGGAAGACGCAAAAAAATAAACTTGCTAGCCACAGCTTTTTAATAATCATCATTTACTTATGAACTTCGGGGCGAACGTATCCATTTACATTTAATATTGGCTGCTACTACGTCACTAATCAAAGACTTACCTATCTCCGCTTTGCCTTGTATATCTATGTTGTCGTAATCCCAAATCAAGCAGTTTTTGTCATTTAATATCTGTTCTACGCCATTCCAAGCAATCATAACTCCATTATCCGAACAGTACTTTTTTGAAGGCCGATAGCTGTTACATTCGTATTGTTCGGCTAAATAACAAATATCCCGATATATTGAATCGTTGTTGGCAACACCTCCCGATACAACCAATGAACGCGGGCCGGATCCGAAAAAATTTCGTTCAATACAAAACTCTAAAGCTCTTTGTGTTCTATTCATTATATGGCGACTTACAGCATTTAAGAGTCCTGCACAAAAGTCTGCATAATTTCTAATAACAGAGTCTGCGGGACATGCTATACGAGAATAAAAAGTTTAAAACTTAATTCAGCATTAGTTATAGCAAAATAAATAAATAAAGAGAAAACTTTAAAATTTTAAGGACATTGATAGTGCATCAAATATTAGAGCGGAGTTATTTCACTTGTTTATTCCATTTGAAAATTACTGGGTATATTCCGTTTTAAAGACCTATAATTAATTTTAAATCATATGTATCTTACCTTCAACTCGCTCTTGATGTTTAATTGCTCTGAAAGAATTATTTTTAATGCCGGCAAAGCTAAAATTGCAATCACGCATATGTGCCAATGGTAAAGGGAATTCAAACGCTTTAGGATTAGTAGCAGCTTTGGCAGCATCTTCAACAATTTGGCCTCCATTCCATCGACTGTATTTTGGATTTATATGAAGCCTTAAGCGTCTGGCAATTTTGTCAAACGCTTCACCGGGGGCATCATCCAAACTCTCTCCTAGCAGTAAAAAATTTTCCGCTGTTTTAACGAAACACAACTGGCTGTGACCACCACTTATTAAAAGGCATAAAAATGGATATGCTATATCATATTCCATGCGAGCTTGTAAAGCATGCGCTCTCATGTGATGTATCGGTATTATAGGTTTGTTGTATAAACGCGCTATATAACGAGCGAACCGTACACCAACTAATAGACTTAAGGGCAAACCTTAAAAATAGTAATCATGCTTTGAAAAGATAAGAATTTCCAGATTATTTTAGTTACCTACCAGGTCTTGTAGTAACAGCAATTGCATCAATATCTTCAATTGTAATATTTGATTCTTTCAAACAGCACTCGAACACGTTTGCTATTTCAGACCTATGGAGGTCTTGGGCTCGAGGTGGTATTATACCACCATATCTAGTAGCAAAAATTGTTAAATATAAGATGCGAAAACTTTTAATAACGAAAATAAAAAAACACACACAATGCTGCATCTACATATTTAAGCGCGCGATTATCAACTGCGCGCACAACCTTCCGATTTAGACTAAAAAAATTAGTACAACTTAAAAATAATGCTAATATATTTAATATCTAGTTTACATGACAACACTGTCCTTACCTGACGTGAAAATTTTGTTGAGAGTTTAGCTCGTTTGCCAACACTGTATTACGACCATTTTCATGACGGACAATTGCAATGCCGGTATCATCACAAGAAGTTTCAATACCTAAAACATTCAATTTTCTTGATGCTGTTGTGTTCAGAATTCTACTGAATCTGTCAATTAACAATTTGTTTCTATTGGACAACATTTTAACTTATATAATTCACGAAACTTGTAGTGCCACTGCGCGACTGCCCCGTACCCCAAACGAACTGTACGAAAGTTGCTCAACTACTGATACAACCAAGCCAGCTGATTACACAGCTAACTAAGCGATGCATGTCAAAATAACAACTAGTGATAATTTTAAATCCGGCGAAATTATTACTGGCTATTAATAGTAACGTAATAATTTTTGGAATTAAGCAAAAGTAAACATATGGGAATTCCAACTACATGAAACCTGCAAAAACTTAATATGTGTATATAGAAATTAGTAGGATTCAGGAAGCAAGTTTGATAGGGTGGACCGGTAGTATTAATTTGATTTTTGAGCTTCTTTAAACTCAGGTTTGATATCTCTATTAAAGTTTGTGTTTCTACAAATATAAGAATGTTATTTAATTCTATTCGAAACCAAATCAAATTAAATAACAAGCCCAAAGAAATTACTTATAATCTGTTCAGCGAATATTAAGATTTTTCCATAATCGCCTTTGCTCTTGATGAAAAAAAACTTTCATCAATAATATAGTCATTATCTTAAATACATCTTATCTATCGACATAATTTAACAAAAGCAGTGTTATCTTTGGGATATACGCACGGCGGTGCTAAATATTATCATTCATATATAAAAATTTGCTGACATGTATGACATTCTGTACCACCTCTTTATGCCTAAACTTTAAGCATGTATAAAATGCGCGCATAGTATGTAAATACGTACAGATAATGGAATTTTATATGAAAATATGTTTTTATATACTATATACTTTTGACGAAATCAGCTGTACAGAGCACAAAAAATTTATAGGCATGTTGTTTTGTAATTTTTATTGTTTTTGGGTTTTATTCTTTATTATAATATCTGAAATCAATAATTACAATGTCTAAAACTAAAATATAATGTAAAAATTGATAATTGTATATATAAAAATATGGTTTTTGCTTTTATTATTAATGATTATTATATATTAATATACTTTTTTATTTAATTTTAAAAAAATGCGTTAGTTCATTACGAAGAACTAGAATAATTTTTTGTTTTCCATCTTTAATAATTTAATTTTTTATGCACGATTCATTTGTGTTTCGTTTTGGATTAATTTCAAATTGTTTTAAGTATTCTATATAAAACACCTTGGTTAAGTCAAAGTGTAGACTTTGAATGGGAAAAAGAGTAAGAGAGATTGGGATAAATAGAGAGATAGAATTTACTGTGAGACATTTCCCTTTATTTTTAACAAAGTGTGTAGTTCATAATAAAAACCGATTGATAAAAATGTTCATAGAAAACGAGACAAACATGTTTTAGATTTTAAATGTAGAAAAACTATCATCGGGTATGTTTTTCCATATACACATGCAAATAAAAAATTAACTTTTCAGATATTGTACACTTCACATCCACATATTTTTATTTCGACTAGTGGAATTTGCCAATGTGATATCAATTAATATTCTAATTTCGTTTATAGTTTTTATTAAAAATATCCTTGTGAAACTAAAAATCCGTTTAGTATAATTTAAAAAACTAAATTTTATTTTGTTATATAACATTTAAAAATTTTTAGTGAAATTTGTATAAACAAGAACGTATTAATCGTATATTTTAATTCATTAATTATGCGCTTGAAAATATATGGTGAGATATAGAAATTTTAAACATACCCGTAGATTTTTGCTTTCTCTAGTATTTTGATGTTTTCAATACTCATATCTGCTGTTGATTTTATTTCCTATTATTATTATAATTATTATTATTATGTGTAGATAAATTATTGCTGATGCTCGAATAGTTTTTAAATGTTTTTATTTTTGTTTGCTTCTTCTATAAAATAGTTTAACATTTGCTCAAATCGCAAGTCCTGTTATATCGTTTGAAGTTATATTACAAAAAGGATATTAAAGTATATCTCGAATTAAAAATGTAATTTAAGAACTTTTGCAATTATCTTTTCAAACACAATTTCAAACGATACAGCAAGAATTGTGAATTGTGCAATTATTTTACATGTTGGTGTTGTTTTATAATTTAAGATTTTTTGTTTTTTTTTCTTTGTTGAAAAAATTACTTATAAACTGGTTCATTTGCTTTTTAAACTAAGCCATAAATTTCACATTTTTTTTCTTCAATTTCAATTTGAACAATGAAATTTTTTGCTTTTCAATCATGTTCTTTTTAAGCCAATATTTTGTTTATATTTATTAGTTTTTTTTAGAAATTGTTGATTACGTGTACTTTTACGTTATTTTCAATAAATTATAATACACATAAAAATTATAAAAATTTGCACTTCCTCTTCTTTGTGGGTTCTGGTGGTTCCAAAGCAGCTAATATTGCTTCATCGAATACATTTTTAAGACCTTTCTGTTAATATATATGTATATAGATATGTTTATATGATATTAGTAATACGTAAATAAATGCGTGCGTGTGTGTCATATACGTTCGTATTTTGAAATGCGATAAGTACTCAAACTTACTTGTGTTAAAGCTGAACATTCCACATATTTAACAGCTTTCAACTCTTTAGCCAATTTTTCTCCCATTTCTATGCCAATGGGTTTTTGTTTGTTTTTAGCCAGTTTTTCCAAAGTACTGGTTTCATCGCGTAAATCAATCTGTGTTCCAACTAATAAGAATGGTGTCTTTTGACAGTGATGTGTTATTTCGGGCACCCACTAAAGAGAAATTTTTTTATTAAGTGTAATATGTTATTCAATACAATTTATTTGACATATTGTCTCAATTAATATAATTAAAATCTCATTATTTGAAGACCAGAGAAATTCTGTATTATTCTCTTGATAAGGAAAAGACCACAATTTCGCAACATTACTGAAAAGGACCTGTGTGCAAAGCACATATTTAAGTACTAAGACTAGCTACTCATTCATAATTGGAACCATTTCTTTCATATATGAAATAAAAAACAATGTAGATAGATACGTAAGTTTGATACCATTTAGTACCAAATAGTTTCAACTATTACATTATCTAAAGGTTTTATAAATAAATGATATGGTTTAACTTACCTTTTCTTTAACATTTTCAAACGAACTAGGACTAACGACTGAGAAACACACCAGAAACACATCTGTCTGCGGATATGACAGTGGACGTAGGCGATCATAATCTTCTTGTCCAGCCGTATCAAACAAGCCCAAAGTGTAAGGTTCACCACCAATCATAACAGTTACTGCATAATTATCGAATACAGTGGGCACATATTCCGAGGGAAACTTATTTGTTGTATAAGAGATAAGCAAACATGTCTTACCAACTGCGCCGTCACCGACAACAACACATTTAATAGTCTGCATTGTCTTCAATTACGCTATAAAATATATAATGAAAACAGTTAATTAAATGGAATTAAAATTATAGTTGCTACGACAATAATCGAAAAAAATTAGTTCTTAAATAAACGATAAATTGCAAAAACACTAGAGCATTTATAAATTGTGCTATATTGAATAAATAGGTTTTATGAATAATTTTTATTGTTAAATTTGTTCGGAGTTTATATCAAGAGCTTTTCTTATTGCTCTTGCAATCATATATTTTTTAATAGGAGTACAACACCAAACTACTGTGGAGCTGGTCGACTGGCAAACTTTTTTCATAACTCTCTTGGAGGGAAATGGTCATACACTGGCTGAAATTGCTGTTCTTGCAGGTCATTGAAAACATTTTCTCAATGATTTTATTATATCAGTCGTAATTGCCATGGCATATATTTCAGTTGTAAGTAAATTTTTATACAAATAAAGTCATGTAATAACGATTTTAATATGATTTTCCAGAGCTATATTTTATAAACAAGATCTTAATTTTCATACATAAATATTTTAGTTAATTAAGGGCCTAATATAATAAACAACTGATTTGGCACATACTTTTTTGATTTGCAGACTATACAAAACTCATACAGGAAAGTATAGATTTTGATTTGCGAGTTGTGACAAATTTAATATGTCTCCCAAAATATCTGAATGACCAAATAAAGTACACAAACGGTTTAAGCATGCAAACGGGAACACAACTAAAATTTGTTTTTATTAATCTTTTTATTATGATTGTTCTCTTTATTTCAATCCTGTGAAATTTTAACGATTTGGTCTTTGTAAAACTAATAACAATAGATATATGAAATTTGTCCTCCCCAAACAATGTAGTTTTAATTATTTTGTCTTACTGCATTGAAAAAATGTTTTTTTGAAGTAAAAAGATAACTCTTTAATAATCTGGGCTTTGTATTAACATTCTTCAAATATATCTGGTTAGCTTCCTTCCTGCCTTCTACAAACAATAAAAAAAATCATACACAGTAATTACTTTGTTGTGTACAACCTCAATGGCGTATCACAGCATGGAAATACTTATACCAGAGCTGTAAGATACTTTAATGTTTATTATTTAAGTCTCTTATCTAAATATAATAATATATTTGTTTTTTGGTAATTTTTCATCTTAGATTGCAAAGATTTTCGCTGTAGAATAGATAAACAGAATCTGAAGAATATAAGTCAAACAAGTTCCCAATATAAATATGTGATCATCAAAATCGGAATGTGCCGAATTCTCGATTATTTATTTTAACTAAGATATTTCAAGTACTAACTTAGGAATAAATTTAATATTAATGAACTCAACTTCAACTGGACTCAACAATTTTTGCTTGTGGTTTTTTGTTTTTTTTTACGTACATTTCAGGTGCTAAAACTGGACTAACTTTTTTCAGTATATTGTTATTTGCTCTCTAAACTAAACTGTTACAGTGCAATATTTTAAAGTTTTCTCACATTTATATGGTGAATTAAGCACAACAATTCTGTAAGAGCGATAAACTTAATTACCTGAGTTCGATTAAACCGTTTATTTTTCTTTAGGAAGGATTATACAAATTTGTTTCATATTTGAATTAATAACATATTTGAGCAACCAGGCTGAAACCATCGATCATACCTGCAAACATTAACTCCCATGCATGAAGAATATATTACTTTAGTGTTCTGTTTTTCTGTGCAATTGCTCGTGCACGTACACACACATTGGCTCATACTTTACAGTGTGAAGTTTTGTTTTTATGAATGCAGTTGCGCCCTAAAAGCTTGCAAGTTATAAATGTAGTATTGACGCAACTGATTAAGCTAGCAATGGGATTGAAGCAACTGTTTTAGAGTTGTGTATTATAGTAAATTTTTGCACTATGCGCGTATGTATGAGTCAATATTTTCTTTTTCTACAAATATTTGATAACGTGATAAGAATTAATAACCAACCTGATGGCATCATTCATTATGTCCATATACATATTAAATTAAAGGAAAAAAGGAGTCAAGCGGATGACAAGAAATAAAATTTACTCTATGCTATACATTATTATTTTTCAAAATAACGATTTAATATAACACGTCGCATATCAGTCCATTGTGGATTTTGATTGGAAAGTAAAAAATTATATATGTTGCTACTTGGTATTTGGTCTTTTTATTGCAAATGTTATTGATTTCCAAACCAGTTTTCAGGAATTTAGCACAAGAATATGTAATGAACATTCCTGACAACAGAAAATCAATTAAAGTATAGTTCACTACACCACTAACAAAACCAAAACAATATGTGCATATGCACATGTATACAAATAATAATAGTCGCACGAATTCTTATTATGGATAAGCTGGATGGCTTGGTTTGGCTGACTTGACAGTTGATTTTTCTAACCCACTATCAACATGTTGGGTTTTTTGTAAGCTTAGAAGAATTCTGTCAATATATATTAAACACATGCATAAGAGACACATGGTATACAGTCTCAACAATATATTCAGACTAACCAGTCACTCCGTCGACTCGACGCATTGGCGCTGCTTTGAGGCTTAAAGTTGCGGCAGAACATACATACTTTTTTTTGTAAAATATGTAGGCGATATCTTCCTCACACTCCGTTTTATATGTATAAAAAATCTAGTACCATTATTCTTTAATTTTACATTGCTCTTTGTTGCACTGCTTCGCCGACTTCATCATCTCGTCATTGCTTCACCGTCTTCGTTTTTAACTATTTTCATTATCTGGCATTGCCTTTTTTACCTAAGAATTTTCTTTTTTGCGTTACATATTTGGAATTTATAACTTGTTTTTCATTCTTATCACCACTAGCATTTGTACAATTTATTGTAATTTTTTTATAAATAATTATTAGTTTACTTACATTTTTAACGAGGAATTTTATGGGTTGGGCAAATCAGCTCGTATTCACAAAAATTTCTTCTATAAATTTTCTTTCTGCTGTTCTTCGCTTTGTGCTTCTTGGATATGACTAACAGAAATTCACCACTGTATAAAGGGAATGCAGTTCAGAGAAGCTTATTTGGCATATATCAGAACTGATTTGTAACAGAGTAGTATTTACGAGATATGAACTTTTGCTCTTTGTTCAATGCTTAAATAATCAACGTTGCTTAACGGGTATATGGTACTTATTTTTGGATCATCTGTTATTTGATGTTGCTCATTGATATACATACTGCAGTTTATAGGAATAAAAAGGAAATTTCCAAGTTAAAACCGTACTTCTAGAGGGTCTTAAAGCCTTAAAGCATAAAATGCATTACTCGGCAAAACAACAACGCATAAATGGGAAAGTCAAAAATCATATTAGTCAAATACCGGCTCTTTACAATGGGGGAATGCATTATTTATCAACGCCAAATGTTTCCAATACGGGGCAGCTCCAAGTCAATAGAAAGTTTGTAAACAATATGGGAAACATAAATCATGTTTCATTTTTACAATATCAGAGAACAACTAATATGCAAATTAAAAGTGATTTAGAAATGAATCATTATCAAAGTATAAGGCATCATCAACAACAACATGCTTTTGTTTACAAAGCTCCACAATATCACAAGATAATAAATCCCAATATCCAACATAAGATGTCGGTTAATCATCTAACGCAAAGAAAAATTCTTAAAGAACCAACGATACCAGCGGGCGTTTTGCAGCAGCCTCTATTAAATGTCGACCTGGCTAGTAAAAAGTGTAAAGAATTGCAGAATCAAGAATCTAATAAATTATATAGTAAACATAAAACTACGCAAGGTAAATATAGAAAATCAAACTCAAAAGATTCTAATAACGAAAAAGGATCGAATGAAGTTACTGATGAGAATCTTATTAAACCGAACCAAGTTCCTGAAACTCTAAATGAAGTTGACGAAAGTATGCAATGCAATAAGGGGAATACCAACGTGGCTGTGCCTCAAAATGATATAACGCAAATACTTAATAACGAACAGTCGGATGGGGACAAATGCGAAAATGCAACTGATAAATCATCGAAAACTGCTCGAGAAAAGACTCCTATGTGCTTAATAAATGATTTAGCTCGATTTAATAAAATATCATTTCAGTACCGTCTTACAAGTGAAAATGGTCCAGCACATTGCAAACGTTTTACAGTAACTTTGATATTAGGCGATGAAGAGTATACAGCTGAGGGATTAAAAATAAAACAAGCCCAACATTTAGCAGCAAAAGAAGCTATAGAAAAAACTAAATACAAGCATCCTACACCCAAAACAAATCGTTCTGACGATAGTAATACTACAAAATCTAATATTACGCCTACAGTTGAGCTGAATGCGCTTGCAATGAAACTTGGACAACAAACGTATTATATTTTCGATCCGCAGCAAATTGAAAATAACTCGAATTATTTATTAATGAATAATGCCTTTGAAAGAAATAATACATTGCCGCAGCAAAATTCCAATGTTATCGTTGAAAATTTAATAACTAATAGCAAACAAGTTGTCAGTATACATCCTCCACGTCAATATCTATCAAAGTTTCAAAATCGCTATAACCAATTTCAAAATAATTCAACTCCTGCAGCTTATGCCTACTTTCCTCCAACCTCTCCTTGTAAAATAACTCTCATTGTGGGTACAAAAGAATTTGTAGGAATTGGACGAACAATACAACAAGCTAAGCATGATGCTGCCTCCCATGCCCTGAAAGTATTAAAAGAACAATTAGTAACTGAACAATTGGAAAGCCAAAATCAAGATATTGAAGATAGCGAAAGTAAATCTCCTATATCTTTGGTTTTTGAAATCGGTATTAAAAGATGTTTACCTGTAGACTTTAAAGTTCTGCGAGAAGAAGGGCCGGCACATATGCGCACTTTTATTACAGCTTGTATAGTTGGAGATATTGTGACCGAAGGAGAAGGTACCGGTAAAAAGATATCAAAAAAGAAAGCTGCGCAAAAGATGTTGGAAGAATTGAAAAAATTACCTACAACACCTGTGGCTTCCCCTACAAAACGTACAAAAGTAAAACCATCCTCTAAAAAAACGTATACCGATCAGTCTAAAAGTGATAACCTAGTTGAATCTAAAGCGGAAACGACAAAGATCTGGCATAAAAATAAAACGGTAACTTCAGAATCAGAAGCAGCTAATCCCATTAATAAATTATTAGAATGGCATCAAAATCATAAGGAAAACGAACCGGAGTTTAAACTGATTAGTGAAATTGGTAAAGAAAATACTCGTAAGAAACAATTTGTAATGGAGGTGAGTTCAAATAAAATTGTAGCACGTGGTGTAGGCACTAGCAAAAGATTGGCCAAACAAAATGCAGCACAAAACTTTCTGGCTGCTATAGCGGAAAGTAATGGATATACTACAACGAACGAATTGGGTAACACTGCGAAAACAGCAAATAATAAAAAAATAAATAAAAACTATACTGAATTAAACATATCGGGACACAATAAAAATACATCCGAACAACTCGCAAATGCACACTCTCATTCAGCTGACATAGAAAACAATCCAACATATGCCACAACAATAGCTGCAGCGGAACAAAACGAAAATGCCCAAAAACCTTTAAACTTTATTGAAGTCAATAAAAATGTAACCGAAAAAAATTCTCAAAAACAATGTGAAGAACAGGAATCAATTGATAAAACAGTAATTGGATCTTCTTCTGCCGCTTCAACAGATGCAGTCTCAAAAGAAAACACAAATTCCGGAAAAAATTCAACAAAATCCCAAAATCACCATATGAAAGATCAATTAATGTATTTAGCTAAACTGTTAGGTTTTGATGTCGAATTTTCCGATTATCCTAAATGTAATCACGATGAATTCCTTACGATCGTCATGTTATCCACCACACCTCCACAAATTTGCCATGGTGTTGGTGCTAATGCAAATGATTCGCAAGAAGATGCTGCTAGAAATGCATTAAAAATACTTAGTGAAATGGGTTTGAATAATGCAGTTAAATCCTAATTTATTGTTTGCCAGTGTTATTTATTGAAATGAAAATTAAGAAAAAGAAAACCGTTATTGAATAAATTAAGTTGGTTTGATATTAAATATTGATATATTAAATAATGAGCAATCTCAAAATTTTGTTTGCTTATTTAGTTCATATATGAAATTATATATTTTTCCCTCCACTTTCCATTTATATTGAAATAAATTATACCCTGCATTATAAATAAAGTTAAAAATTTGTATTTTACTAGCATTTGTATTATACGCTTTCTAAATTTTGAAGATTCTGATTTCATACCAGTCAAGATAGATCTTGACGATATAATGTGCTAGGGTGTATCGCATATGTTTTAAATTTTGTATTGTGATTAATGATTTCCATTATAATAATAGAATGTTTTCGCAGCATCGCAGACATTCAACACAACAGGAGGACCCCACGATATCCTACATATTTCGATATGTTCTAAAAATATGTTTGTATTAGTTTCGTAGCCTATTACATTTATTGTATGAATTTTGAAAATCATTTATAAATTCTCAAATGGTTTTAAAAGTCTTTGCATAAGATTAAAAACTAACTTCAATATTATAATGAAATAGTGACAATATGTTGATAGTAAATTTCACAAACTTAAAAAATCAAATTGAAATCAATGTGCTACGCGCACAAGCAACAGACCAATTTGATACTTCTTACTCGGACTACCTTTAGACACATCTATTTTTATTTGCTTGAAATTATTTTTATTTTTCCTCAGGATTTAAATAAATAAAACTTATTTCTTGATTTTTTTTATTCATCAGAAAATTAAATATATTTTGAGGTTTTACTTTGCTGAAGCTTATATTAAGCAATGTAAGATCGATTTATGGACACATTCCATTTAAAAACTCATTTTAATTTGATATATTAAATTATTTTATATCTTTTTAGTTTAATAAAATTGCTTATTTTTCAAGCAAATATAAGAATCACTAAATAACTTATTTTCTGAGGAATAATTAAAGATCGGAATATATCTCTTAGTTTCTAAGCGGAAACTACATAAAAAAATTTTTTTTCTGTGAATTAAATAAAAATTAAGAAATAATTTTCTAAATATATAAAACTCAGAAAATAACTTATATTTTAAGAGAAGAATAAAATGCAGAAATAAAACGTATAACCCTTACGGTCGCTGTTTTTTATACAGTTAGTTTCTAATGGTAAACAATAACTGCTACTTCGCCGATGTCGTAGGCTATCCCTGTTGTTTTAAATGTTATTTATTTGTTCCAAGTATTCAACAAAGCGAAGCAGAAAAATTTACTAATTTTAAAAGTAAATTCAAAGGACAATAAATAAGGTACTTTGCATGTGCTAAAATCGTTCAAAGTTTTATGTATGATCCCTTTTTTTCCACACCTACCAAAAAGCATTAAATTCTGTTTCATATTCATAGACGTCATTAATTGGACTGTGCTACCGTTTCTTCTATAATATGTAAATAAAGTCATATGTATGTATGTATGTTTTTTTTACCCCCAAAATGTCAAGCTTTCTGCATAATAACGCCAACCATAGATAAATTTTACAACATAAGTTTGAATATTTAGAACACTAGGGAAGTAAGCATGTCACGTCACTAGTTTAAATGATATTGTTCGCTGTACTAACTGCTTGGTCCACACTGTATACTTTTAGATTTTAAATTATTACAATTTTTAGTTACATAACTTTTCTTATTTTCATCGTTTCTTCTACCATTGGTTTGGTTTTAATAATCACTTTTACTCTTTTTTTATTCATATACATGTATTTATTTATTTTGCTTATTTATTACTGATATACATAATTTTATTTGGATTTATGTAATAATGTATGTTGTATGCATAAAACTTTCGGGCTTCACTTAATACTATAAACGCATACATACATGTGTATGCATTAAATTGAAAAAAATACCCACTAAACCAAAACTCTATAGAAATAACTTGTAACTTTTACAACTATAAGCCTTTTAAGCTTATGAATTCGTTGTGAAATGCTTATAAAAAAGCTAGCTTAGAAGTTTAATAATTTAAACAAAGTCATACTAAAAAAGCTTACAAGAAATTGTTTTTCCAATTGGTATACATTTTTAAGTTTGGGACATAAGCAAATAATAATACTATATTAAAGTTGTTTACAATATTTTAAACTCCAAATAAATAGTTGCACATTTATTGCAACTAATTTTTTTAGTGAATCGGACATATTTTTCCGTATAAATAAATTTCAACGAATTCTGTAATAAAAAAGAACCAAAATACAAATAACAAAAAAACAATTACAAATATATACTAATTTTCAATAATCTTTATGAAGCTATTATTGACAAGCGTATAGCAAGCATTGTTAAAAAATTTTTAATTAAATTGTTATTACGTAAACAAAGTCTTATAATTTTGTTCTCCAATATAATTATATATTGCTTACAAATTGGTTTAGTGGGATACATGATTATATGTACATATGTATGTAAATATGTCTATATGCATGTACATATATATGTATGTATTTTTGTGGCTTTTGAAAATTATTATTTGCATAAATATATGTATATACATAAGTACACATATTCCTTTCCGATTCGTATTTATTTGGATTAATTAAATTTTGATGTATATATGATATCTGTATATAATATATAAATTTTAATATACATATACTTTTCCAAAAATTTGTGACATTATTTTTACAAAATATATGTAGATATTTTTTTTCTAATTATTACCATCATTTGTAAATAGTAAAGCATTAACCAACGCTAACTTGTTAATATTTATAAAAATAGTGAAATTTTTAAGTGTAATAATTTCAATGTATTTTTAAAGATCATACATAGATAACCGACTTTTGCAATATCAACTATATAAAAATTCCTATTCTCATCACATCACGTTTGAGTTCATCTAACTTAGCCTTACCCAAAAGTATTTATATAAGTAAATATATATCAGAAGATAATTTTTGCAATCACAAAAGCAAATTGAATTTAAACATATATACTTTCAAGTTTTAAATAATTTCTTGTTTTAATTTAAACATATATTAATTATTACTGTATTTTGATCAGTTGAAGTAAATTTAAATTCTAAAGTCCTGTTTTTATTCAAAGCTAAATTTTTAGGGCCAAGTAGAGTATAGAAAATAATAATTAGCAAATCCATTGCTTTTCCCTTATTATTTCTAAGATTTGATAATGGTAAGACCATAAAAAAGCAGTTTTTTGCATAAAAAATATGCATGTATTAAAAATTATAAATTGATATTTTCATTCATTAATAAACTAAAAACCATCTGTATATCGGACTTGTTACGGAATCCAATTGCTGAGAGAATCAGGCAATAATCGACATCCTCTTTCAAATCAGACTTATCATTATTTACAGAATCCTATAAAATCACTTCCTGTTTTCAGAAATATTCTAATTAGATGTCATGTGCTATTGACTCGGTAGTAGTTGACTATTAACTTGCTTAGTGTTTACTTAAGAAAGTATATTTAAATAACTGGATACATTTTTAATCCGCCTCCAACTGCAGCTAGCTGCCTGTCTTACAATGTCATAAGAACTGTTTCTTTCGCATAATTATATTCGAAAAAAAATTTAATTTTATAAATGGTGCTGGTATAAGTGTTGCGACTTTCGAAAATAGCTGTTCTGCTCTGCTGTGTAAGTTGAATAAAACTGATGTTGACTTTCCTGTGTGCCTTGGAATATTTATCATCATGTCTTTCTGAGATTTTAATTAATTTCGAACAATTAGCCTATGAATATTAATTAAATTTAACATAGCAATATAAAACGTTCGTTAAAATAATCACCTTATGAATTGTAGTTGTGCGAAAGAAAGCTAGCCTTCGACAACGTGAAACAGGCAGTAAATATGTAAAGGCAGTCTATATGTTGCATCGGAAAAGAAATATTTCGTAGATACAAATATCTGACTAACCAACAATGTCGAATAATATTTAGAAAGATCATCACCCTTATCATGAATACTGTTTCCCTCGAAATGTTTCCACTTTCCTTAAATTTTCAATCGTAAAAAAATTCCACGAGAATAACTTCATGTTAAAATAAAATACCCTGGATTGTGAATGTTCTTTTTCCCGCAAATTATTTCACTTCCTTCTACATACCGAAGCAAATAAGCATAAAATTTCTGAAAGGGAAAATTGTCACAATTTTTTAATTTGATTCATGCTTTTTAGGTGTATGACTTTATTACTTTTTTTAAAATTACATATGTATGTACGTATGAAAATATGTTTGTTTCCTTTGTTTATTGTTTCATTTTATTTTCTGTTAATTATTTTGGTAATTATAATTAGTTAATATTTTACTAATTTATGGCTAATTTGGATTCTGCATTCTAATAAATATTTTTGAGTATAAAAGTTGATTGGAGGTTTTTTGAGGTTTTGTTTTGAACAAATAATTAAAGGAAGTATGTATTAAATAACTATATTATATTTGCGTTTTTAATTAATAAAAACTAAACTTTATGATTTTGAGATTTAATTAGTTTATAAAAGATATGTAATGAATTTTTAACGATTTTCAGAATAATTTTTCAACCAACTTTAATTATTGTTATTCAAAATGAAGACAATAAGATAAGCACAGATATACATATATGTATGTAAATGTATGTAACACAAATAAATTTAGAAATGAAATTTATTCAAAATTATTGAACGAGTATCACAAACCAATCCGAAATAATGAATATTTCACGACCTTCTACGGTTTTATATTGTTTCGTTTTTAAAATCGCTTACTATCATATTTCTACTAGCATGCAATACTTTGTGAAAATATGAAGTAGTACTACTGCTAACCTGTGTTATATGCAGCTTATGTACTTATGTATGTATGTACTCATAAGTAAGTAGACAACACAACCACATCTCCTCTTAAACACTGTGTTCCAGTATCTTTACTGCAGAATGGAAAAAGTTTTGATTAAGTAGTACCAATTTCGAAAACAAAATGTATTTCATACCATGACGGTACCAATTTTGAGTATTTGTTAAAAACAGAAACTCAACAGAAATAGAAAATTAAATACATGGTATACAATAGCAAACAAATAAAATAAATATTATATTCATAAAAATTCATTGGTTAGTATTAGAGATCAGTTATAAAACATATTTTATGCCACATATACATAGAAATTACACCCAATAATTTTGTATATAGTAGAGTGGCAGATCCCTTGTTAACCCCATTAAACAAACGCGAAATTGAAGGGCTACAGATGAAGTAAAAATGTCCAGTATGCTGGCGAAAAACTGGCCAACCAAAAGACAACTGAAATGTTATTTCAAAAAGGAATTTTTTTACATTAACCCATTAACATACATATATGTTAGTGAATCTTCAAGCTTTTTGAATTGTATCAGGTGAGTCACGGTAGTAACACGACACCAACGATATCGAATATGTACCAAAAATAGTCAAGTTTCCCATTTCGGTGTTACTGTTGTATAAATTCAATATACATGAGACGGATGATTTTTTAACAAAAGAAAAAACTACAATTTATAAATTTTTTAGCATTTCATGTTATTTAAAAGTTGAACTTTATCGGAAATAGAATTAGTTTGTCATTATTACTTTGTTTTAACCTACGTGGTAGGATGACGTTGTAAGTTACAATTACCTTTAAGGGATTTAATAAACATTTAAAATATTCGATATTAGCCAAGAAAGTTTTTCACGCTGTAATTTTTTACAATGAATTAAAGCTAATAGATTGTTTTTTGAATGATACAGTTCGCACGACATATACAACTCGAAACCGTTTTGACTCAATTGATAAAATAAAATATATTTAGAAAGTTCTGTAGAATAACGCAAACGTTTCTTAAAGTAGATTTTATTAAAAATATTCAGCAAAGGACCTTTTCGTTTCATAAACTTGCATACTATGCATACATATTTTTGTAAAAATGGTTGCATATTGTATACTTAAGCTCTCTTTTAAACGAAAGACTTGACCAACTTTAAAAATAGAAAAGTGCTAAGAGGTTTTAAAAATGTAATCTTAATATCCTAAATGTTAACGATTACAATATATTTGACCAAAGTTTATCTAGTAGATCTATTTATATACGCATACATATATATGCATTTATATACACTACAAGTTGACCTTTAACCACAACACAACAGCAAAATAATTCGTTTAGAACGTAAGAATTTTTTTTATGAATGTGCATACACATGCTACATGCACTTAAATTATATTTGATCAAATCGAAAGGTAAAATTAAAATTTTATATATTTGACTTATTTTAGGTTAACAAAAGATTCATGTTTCCATGTCCAAATGTTTTTAGCAATGTAATGTAAAATTTCTTTGAAGCTTAAAATTATTGATGCAAAAATTAAAAATTTACTTTAAAAATCTTGAACAAAACAATATTTATTATTACAAAAGATAAAATTATAGAAAAAAAGCAGAGAAATTTATATAAAATTTCTGATGTTCTTTTGCGTTATTTAAGACATGGAACTGCACGGCAAACGTGGTGAGCCCATTTGTGTAAGAACACGATCCAACCATTGCAGGGGACCATTCAAATGCAATTCAATCCAGCAGGGTGTAGAAGTTACTGTTTGACGGCGATACTCAGCACCCCAACCTTTGACAAATGACATACGTATGGTGCACATGCGCGTCAACTGATAAACGGCTTCGAAACCTTGAGATACCGATTGTGATAAAAGCGCTGCAAATTCTTGATTATTAAAGATTTTCAAATTACAACCGGGTGGTATTTTACAGACGGTAGCGGGGTGCCAACCGTAACGTTGATTACAATTAGGCGATTGCACAAAGATGGAGGAATCGCTGAGACATTCGGCAAATACCTCCCCGCCTATGTAGTACAGACGCACTCCCTTTCCAATATGCCGTCGGGTCTGTTCAACTACATCGTTACGATTGACATTGGAGAGCAGACCCAAACAGAATCTTTCTGAATTAGAGGGATCTGTGAAACCGTCAACAGTGATGGAGGGCTGGGAAGCATGAAAAGTCTCACCTACCCTCGTATTAAGCTCATAATATGATATCGAACACCAAAAAGCTGGTTCATGATACATGACAGGAGCCGAGTCCGTAGGAGGTGTCAAGCGTGACATATTCATGTTGTCATTGGGATCAACAGGATCTCCATCCTCGCTCATGTAACCGGGTGGAGGTGTACCAGTATTTGGCATGCTATTACTGCCTACACTAAGAACACTTGACTGGGAGTCCATGTTACAAGCTCCCGGTGGTAGATTATTTGTGGTCATTTGCTGTTGTTGCTGTTGGGTGTTAGCACTCATGTTACTACCACTAAAATATGATGATGGTGAATGTTGCTGATACTGTTGCGTTTGTTGCTGTTGTTGTTGCTGAAGTAATTGACTACTACCACTGCCACCAATCTCCATGTACTGGGGAGGACTCAATGAGGCGCTACGTATAGTGGCAGCATTATATTCAGTATTATTTGGTATCTGATGAGTATGATTATCCAATGGATAGTCCACTATACTATCCGGTGGTGTGGGCAATGATTTTGGAACTAATATTGATAGTTCCAATTTTTTATAATGATAAGGATTTATACAAATTTCATCTTTTCGCATATGAAAAGCATATTCACAATGATCTAATGCTTTAAGTTCATTTTGGGATTGCAAATCGGGCCAACGCCATAACCGGCAATAGATAACATGAGGTAAGCCTTTGCGTAGGTTTTCACCTGAAGCGGTAGGTTTACTGCGTGGCACCGTAACGCATCTAGTATTGGGATTCTGTGTAGATATAGCCCTTTCTAATTCATCCAAAGAAGAGTTTTTCTTTATTTTTTTTGCTAAATTTTTAACGGCCTTTTCTGACCACTTGCCTTCGATACTGTCTTCGTTACACTTTTTCAATGCCAATAAACGTTTAACGACTTGTGGAGTAAATGGCAACATTTCACGTGGCCCCTTTTATGTATGTATGTTGTTGTTGTGTTTGTTTATTTTCCAATCAGCTTTTCTTTGTCGTTTTCTTCTTTTATTTTTTTTAATAGTTTTCAACGTTCTTCAAGTAAATTTTTATTTGATTCTGTATATTCTGTTAAAATTTTATCCAAAAGATAGTTTGAGCTATTTAACAAAAAAATACAGGAGTTAATAGGGAAAATGTAAGCAACTTTATTGAAGTCAAATATGTTGTAGCATGTACAAATTATAATTAAATTCTGCGATTGATGATAACCCAAATACCTATCAGCGCACTTTGTAATATATTTCATACGATTTTATGATTAAACAAAATTAATTCATAGTCAACTTTTAGATCTACTATGATGCTATGATTAAAAATAAAGTTCTTATTAGCAAACTTAAGCTCAAACATGTTGAAAAATATTAGTTAATTTCTAATTTTGCCTATGGGCATGAGCGAAAATCAGTGCATCCTGCAAAGCATTTGTTTTCACAACTGTTTCTTTTTTGTAGTCATTGATTTCATATAAAGCAAATTCGAAGCATTTCTGACAATCTGAAACTTCATTACCGCCAAATTTAAACAAATAATAACAGTAATTGCAAGTAAGTTCTATGGGACACCTTCTATGGAAAAGAAAATTTGGTAAAAGTTTTGAGTTATTTGTGTAACAATGTTCCCATTATCTAACCAATTTTTTTGTATCTGACATGCGTCTACTCTATGGAGATAACACCGACAAATCATTTTAAGATTTCTAGAGCTAATATTTAGAAAACTTGTCGCAATTATGCACTTCTTTATTATCTTCATATATTTCAAAGGGAACATCACGGTCAAACGCGGAGCCACACGCACTTTGTGGCTAGTTGCGGTCACTTCTATTATATTTGTTTATGCATATAAGCCCAATGTATATATTTCTTCTTTTTCTCAACATTTAGTGAACTTTTTTGCGACATCTCATTTTTCGCTATAACTTTTGTGACAATGCTGAATAAGCATTGTGAATGCGTATTTACGAATTGTATGTAAATCGAAAAACATGCAAAATAAATTATTTACTTTTACGCTTACACACTTGGCTTTAATTTTGAATGCAATTATTTTTAATCTTTTCTTCCCTTATCTGATGATAGCTAGTGACAAGGACGAATTATACACTGACCTTGGTTTGATGCAAACATGTATGATTGTGTCTTCAACATAAACAAATAACTTAGTGGCGTATACTTAATGATCAGTGTTGCCAGTTTAGCTCTTTTAGTTTATTATTTAGTATGATATCAAAATTAAAATTTCGCCTCTATGCGCTTTGTAGATATTGGACTAAAAACTCTTTTTTATGTCTTCTTACATATATATAACCAACTGTATGAACTACTGTACTGGCATAATAAACAACTGTACGTGATTAAGAGTTTTTTTTTATATATGTGTAGAAATGAGCAGTTTCAAATAATTTGTTTTATAATTTTCAATAGCCGTTTCATTTTCAATTTTTGTCCAATATTTGGCAGCACTATTGATGAACAGCAGTTATAAAAGCCGGTATTGTAAAGACTATGTAAAACACACTCATTGTTCAAATATCATAATAATCCACTATACACATATATTTTTATACTAAATTTCCAAATCGTTATGAATGCAGTTCTTATTTAAAATATGTTGTCTGGGTCAAAATATTCATCGGGCTGTTTTTAATAATTTTTTTCTAGCGGAGGATCAACATACATCCGCAAAAAATTCTTTGCTGCTATAAAAATGCCGAATTCCTGATTTTGCATGTATATTGAATTAATATTTGAATTTGATTTGTTTTAAACAACTTTGGGAATAAGTTTAATTCAAATTTAAGTGAAATGAAAATTTTTAAAAATTAAATTACTATATCTTTCCTTGCCTTTAATTTATATTTACATACATACATAAGTAAATTATTCTCCTTTATTAATTTTTAATTTACTTTTTTGTTGCTTAATGGGTATATGTATGCATGAGTCTTCAATTCTTCTTTTTGTATATTTTGCTATTTCATATAAATATGTGTATTATTCTTTCTTGTTGCCTCTTGCTTGTATCCACCAACCTCCCCTTGATTGTGTCTGCGGTTACCTTTCGTATCTTTCGACATACATACATACATATGTATGTTCTTTTCTTTGTACTATCCTTCTGAGTACTTCACCAACTCAAATCACTTGTAAAGTATAAAAAAAGCAACTTTTCCGCCTCTTTTCTTGTCTTTCTAACTCGAACTTGATTTTTTCACAACTACCTTTTTGTTTAATATTAACACTACACCACAATTTTTCAACAATATTTTCAAATTAATTTTGACAAAAGTTGTTATACGAACAAAAATTAAAAATAAAAATAATTGTCGCTCGTATCAGACTTCAGAGCCAGATTAATATATTTTGCAATGATGGCAATTCAGCGATTTTGCAAAAGTGCTAAATATATATTTTCGTTTACTTTATATTTACATGTTCACATACACATATGTATATAGGTTGGCGATATATATATATATATATATATATATATATATATATATGGCTGAAACATAATGATTGAATATTAAAAATATATAAATAAATTTTTACAGCAAAAGACTTTAATCCATTTATAAAGCGGGTGACTGAACATAGCTCGGTAATTTGTATAGAATTAATAAATAAAAAAAAGCATTCTGCGTACAAACACACACAATCTAGTAATAGCTCTTTAGCTATAGAGTATGATAGCTCAACTAGATAATATATTTCATGGAATATATATATAAGAGGTGGGAGCGCAAGCCAACGGAATTTCTTTATATTAAATTTCGCAATAAGCAAGTGGTGCATTTTGTTCATGTAGATTTTTTTCATTATGTCAAAGCCAACTGACCACATAACAAAGAAACGTGTTTACGGTTTTGTGTTAATACTTTTTACAACGACAAAAGGCAGAGTACCGACCACACATTGGTAAAAGACCAACGACAAATTTAAGTGCGGCCAAATATGTAAACAACTATGGACTGTATGTGCGTCGTAATGCAATGACCTGCTAACACACGATTGCATGATCGCAGAGACATATATTGAGCTATATTATATGATATACTTTGTTGATGCCAAGTTATCGAGTTCCTCTCTATGAGATTTCATTACTTACAGAATGCAAAAGCAAATGAGAAGACATATACTAGGTACATATATGCTTTTTATTTATTTAGGCCCTATATGTATATAGAAAGCATATATCTACCTAGTATATGTCTTCTCATTTGCTTTTGCATTCTGCGGCGGCTCTTAACAGGCTTGTACCAAAATAACTACGTTTGTTCTCCCTGATGTTTACGTTTGTTCGCATTTTCTTAAAACGTATGGAAATTGAAAATAAAAATTTAACATCACTGATAGGGAGGTAGCTCATTCTCTGCTTTTTAACAGAAGCATCTCACACTCGGTTTCTCACACTCGTTCGTTCACTCGCTCTCTCACACATGCAATCATACTACTTTTTGACAGCTGTTAAGAAACCGATTTTTCGTATCTATTGAGTGCAAGTGAAAATTCAATCAAATGAAAATTTCAACAACTATGAAAATTAATTAATTAAATGAAATTTTAAAGCGAAGAAAGAAATTATTTTGTGAGCTTTGCTTTTAAAATGTCTACAATTATCATAAAAACAGAAAAGGATGAATGTGAAGATGTTAAACCACAAATAAAAGAAGGTGGTGGTATTGTTTGTGGTGCTGCTAGTGGTGGTAGTGCCGTTGCAACTGTGGGTCCAAAAGCAGTAGTTGAAAAAACCCAAGCAGCCCTTAAAGTGGCAAAAGAAGCTAAGCAATTAAATTTACGTTTGAAAGACCAACATCTATTAATGCCACAGAAGCATCAACAGTCCCTGCAGTCCGCAAATTCGAGACACCAAGTAGGAAAAAGGGTTAATTGCACGTCAGCGGATCAGATGCATGCAGATCCAAATGACAGAAGCGATTTCCCTTATAAAGTGGGCAATAAACGTTTTCGCGTACAAACACCTGTACGCTACGTAAACCCAACAAGAACCCTAACACCACCAGAAATGTTGCAACAACAGCAACGACTTAATGGCCCTTCAAAATGTGGTGAAATATTTGTAACCAACAACTCCAGAAAATGGACCTTTGTTTGTACCTATTGCCAAAAGACTACAAGAGATATTGGAGAATTTGTGTGTCACATAAAATTCAAACACATGCTGGAACAGTATCATGAAGATGATGACTATGATGGCGATGAATATGTTACAGATCAACGTGAAGAACTGAATGATTTTTTTCAAGATGAAGGTTATGATAATCACGATCAAGATGTAAGAACTTTTTTAAACCATTCAGCTAGTAGTACTTCTTTCAATTTAGATGAGCCTTTCCTTACAAAAAATCAAGCCATAACTCAAAAACTAATTTCTATAATACCCACCATTACTCAGGTATCCTCAATTGCCAAATCTAAGACTACAAATTCTGTAAAAGTCACCTCTAATGAGGAGGTTAGTCTTATACCGTTGGTCAAAATGTTTGCAAGATATTAAAAAAATAGTTTTTCCATGTCCTCGTGTTTTTCTTTCTTTAAAATTTCCTATTTTTTCAAAAATTACTGACTCATTAGTAAAAAGTTCTGTGCATGTCTATCGATTTTTCTTTCTACGTACAACATAAATTTTTTTACGAAATCTTTTTTATTGTGTTGTGCTTGCATTTTTATACGACGGATTTTCTTTAAAAAAAGTAAACACACATACACAATTCCTCATTGTATTTATCTTTTTATGTTGTCTTGCTTTTTGGTTTTTTTTAATTGCCTGTGAAGATACTTGTTTCTTTTTTTAAATTCATGTTCCCAAAGAAATAAGGGGTGTTTTTTTTACAAAAAATATGTTAAAAGTTGTTTTATTCTACTATCTTTACTACAAAAATTAGGGGATTCTTTTAGTTGTTTGAAGAACTTGGCTGTGCTTTTCAACCTAGATACAAGTTTAAAAATAATATATGTGTATATACAGATACTTGTTTGGTTAAATTTTCCATAAATTTCTTAAAATATACCAAGTTGAGAATATGACTTGCATTTCACAAAATTAGTATTAGTTTACTTAAAAATTTTGAAAATTTTCAAAGAAAATTATATTTATGTTTTCTATTTTATGAAAATATATTTCCGGTCAGAATATATGTGCAAACAAAAAAAGTAATTCTATAATAAAACAATTAGTGGAAAAAATTTATCAGTCTGATTAACGTTATAGATAACGAGCTATTTAAATCGAAAATTTTTGGTATCGATATCGCGTGAAATGATTGAAAATTTTGTTATTTATTCATTGTATATGTAATTTTTTAGAAATATAAAAAATTAGAAAAGATTGCCATGTAAATACTGATTAAAAGAAGTCGTAGTAGCATAGCGCCACATTAAATACTGAAAAAGTTCCTTTCGATATTTTATTAATTTTTTAAAAGTGCAAAAGATACTAGTTTGTACAAAAACTCGCTTGTTGTAATAATACAACCAACGCTTCGTTGGGGTTTTACAATCTTCTTATTTAAAGCTTTTGTTCAAAATATGTTGTAGGTTAGACAATTCTTAATTTATCTTATTGCTCTGAAAATGTGGATTTCATGGCATAAATTTAGATAATAAATAAATTACGAACCAGAAAAAATGGAAAAGCAGAATTATATATTAAAAACTAAATTATTTGAAATCTAAAGAAGCGATGCAAAATCAGATGTATAAATTCATAAAACTTACAAAACAGAAATCTCTAGAATTTTTTATATACAGTAAAAATTTATATGCTGGCTGTAATGAAACCATAATCGACAAAACAAACTAGTTAATTTTTGTGATTTTTTTTTTTTTAATTTTAGATCGTTTAATTTTTGTAACCGATTTTCATAACTTTAATAAATGTTTCTGTTTAAATAGTTTAAAATGTAGAATCCGTTTTTTGTAATCCATGAATGAAAAAATAATAAAACCTATATATTTTTTTCATTTGATTAGTATTTCGACTGTGCCAGCTATTTGGATGTAAACGTACATACTGATGCTGATGATTTGCCTAATAATGGAGTGAAAACAAATACAAATTTGAAAACACATGAAATAAACACAAGAGAAAATAGCAAACGGGAAATACAAAATAATAAATTTGTTGTCAACTTGTTAGATGAAGACGAAGATCAGAATATGATTGAAAAAGCCAAGGAAGATACACAAAATAAAAATGCACTCTTCGATTACGACATGGAGGAGGACGATGATGGTGTGGAGATAATAAAAGACGAAGTGGAAGGTACTGAAGATGATAATTTACTATTATTAAGGTCAAGTTCTATAGAGGATGCTGTTGGCGATAATGGTGGCGTTGTGGGTAAGGGAGGCAGTAAAAAGTACCGTTCCCATGTGCGTGGTAAAGCATATTGTAATTTATGCGACAAAACATTTCAGTACTATTCGCTATATCGCAATCACATGATTAAACATTCCAATATAACTCCCTACAAGTGTGAATACTGTAGTAAAGCGTTTAAATCTAAACAGGCCATACGTTATCACATGAATACTCACACTAAGGAAGTACAATACACGTGCCCGCTATGTCCCATGACCTATGGTACAGAAAATCAATTTATAACACATGTTCTGAATCACGAAAGTGAGACTTGTTTTCCCTGCATGGTGTGCGCAAAAATTTTGAAGAGCGACCACGATCGTGAAGAACATTTGTCAACCCACACCGAAGAGCGTCCTTTTGGCTGCAACTATTGTAACAAACGTTTTCGTCAAAAGCACCATCTTTCAAATCATTTGAAATTGCATTGCCAATATCGCTGTGATTTTTGTAAAGAAGAATTCACTTCGACACAAACTCAAAGGCGTCCTTATGCTTGTGCCTCTTGCGAAGAATATCCCGAAATCAGAATCCAAGTTGAAAAACAACGTTCGAAACCATCAAACAATAGCGAGGTTAATCCCTTGGAAATTGCTAATGAAAGTGCTGGGCCACCAGACGCTGACAACACTGAATGCGTTGATTTGGCAACGGATGATGATGATGTTGAGAGCGAGACCAGCACAAGTAAAATAGGGGGACAAAATAATCGAAATCGAGTTACATGCCAATATTGTACACGCGGATATAAAAACAGTAGTGCACTTAATTACCATATGAGGCAAAAGCATTCTCACGTATGGAGAGACAAAAAGTGAAGAAAACAGCTTTAAAAATAAAATTGAAAATCAGAAGTTATATGAGAAAAATTCTTAAGTAGAAAGTGGCCTACACGCAAGGAGAGACATGAAATGAAAAAAATTTAAAATTATAATTAGAATGTGGAATTTATAAGAGAAAACAAAGTAAAGAAATTAATTTTAATCAAAAAATCTGTAGAAAACAAAATTTTAAAAATTCCTGATGGAAAAAAGTGTCAAACACTGATGCAAATTTTGCAGAATGGCAAAATTTTGTAATTTCAGATAAATGCTTAAATATTTGTTTCCTTATTCTATAACAAAATGAATAAATCAAAATAATAAATCTTAGAAAATTGTGACATGCTGTTCGCTGTAGTCACTTGTTCTCCACAAACGGGTACGTAAGGGCGCTGGTTTTGACGTTGCCTTGCTGTGTTATTGAATAAAAGCAAATAACATCTATAACAAATCTAATAATTTTTAATTATTCCAAGTTGTACTTCCTTAAAACCCCAAAGTTCGTTTCGCACTTTTCTGCAACTAACATTTATTTATAATTTTTTCAAATATTTTCAAACTAAATTTTCAAGTTTACTTTTTCTACATGATTAAAATTATTCTATATATTTTATAAATGAATTTGAATCTCTTATAAATTTCATATTTTTAGAACTAAATCAAGTAGGAATAAGAAATAGTATGATATATTTTCCATTTATAGTAAGTATAATTAAATATAAGCTTAAATTTAAAAAAATATACATACAAATACTTCCCATTTTAGAAAACTTTTGCAGCCTTATGCCCCTATTGCGGTTGACTCTTTTATTAGTTTGGTCTTGCGATTCACCACTTTGTATGAGTTTGGTTGACAAAAACGGTAAATATGGACAACTGCTTATTAGCAGTTGAGTCAGTTATAGAGTTCACTTATGTATTTAATACATTTTCTTTTTAAAAATAATAGAAATGACAACTAAAAAAAGTTGGTTTCCGTAATATCAAAAAATAGTTTGGTTCAGTGAAAGTTGGGTCGACTGGTAGACGACCAAACTGAGTTGAGTTGAGAACGGCAATAGGGGCATTACTCATAATAAAATATAATTTTATCAAAGGTTTGTGAAAGATATCTTTTATGGAGATTTATTTTGCAAGCTTTTGATAAATTATTGTTAAGAAGTCGCATAATATTTTAAAATTATGTATAAACAAGCCATCATTTATGTCGTAAACTATTGTTAACCTTGATAACATTCCACATACATATTTCTCTAGTCTTCATTTCCTTTCCACAGACTATAATAATTTGTTCATGAACTATTAATTTTGACAGTATTCCTATTTTTCACATTATTTATTTTTGATTAAAAGAACTGCAAATAATTGAAAATCTCAATTATTTCAAGATAGTATATATATATATATATATATATATATATGTATATATATATATATATATATATATATATGTATATATATATATATATATATATATATATGTATATATATATATATATATATATATATATATGTATATATATATATATATATATATATATATATGTATATATATATATATATATATATATATATATATATATATAGTAGTGATAAGCATAAAATTATATTTTTATATTCATTTTTAATTAAATTATCGGTTTAATTAGTTGTATATAGTTATAATACTATTAAATCCGAAAAAAGTAGTTTGTATCGGAAATTACAAAATTATAAATTTTCAATAAAAAATATATAAATAATTTTCTTGCAGATTTTTACAGGCGCAGTTTCTATATTTTAAACATTTCTAACCTGATATAGATAAATTACGGCATTTGATGCCGATCGAAATTTAAATTATATATGATAATTTGGAACGATATCGAATGACTATGTAAAATTTTGGGTAATTGAAACGATAATAATCTGTCGAGTGGCTGCCGACTTTGTTTATACACATTTGCTGGATTTGTATTGTAAAAAGTTCCTGTGTCTATTAATTTCCAATATGTAAAAGCTATACAGAATTGGAAAATTTCTGCTTACTAAATTTTCAATATTTAGCCGTCAATTGTTTCTTAAAATCGGCAAAATTTAACATGTGAAGATAATTTCCCATATTTATAACCCTAAACGCACACCTTTTTCTGTGGTTAACTTCGTTCCTCAAATGCGACTATATTGAGGTTATTAATAATATAACAATCATAGAAAAAAAGCATTTACGAAATATATCTGGATTGGTTAATAATTACAATCAACTGGAAATAATGGCTGATGAATAAAACCCAGATTTTATAATACTTTCGGAAACACATTTAACAAAGGAACAAGAAACACAATTACAATAAAGCAAATTTTAATAGAGAACTTAATTGTATGTTAAAATTTGATGAAACCAAAGATCTTAATGATGATGTTTTCAATTTTAATAAATGTTATGAGGCAACGATACAAAAATTTAGTAAAATAGTGATAGTAAAAGAGCAAGATAATAATACAGGATGGTTTAATAGGAATTTAAATATACTAAAGAACGAGAAAATAAAAAGATACCAAATAGCAAAATATGTAAATACTATAGAAGCATGGTCAAATTATAAAATTGTGAGAAACATATATAAAGTTAACATTGAAAATCAGAAAAACAAATATATAATCAAATAAATAGGGCAAATGATCGAAAACAGATGTGGAAGGAGATAAAGAAATGTATACTTAGGAAAAGTCATACAGCAATAAACTCTGTGATATTTAAAGGAATAAAAATAGATAATGATAAACAAATAGCTAATAATTTCAATGAATATTTTGTAAATAGCGTTAAAGAAATAATAGAGTCTATAGAGCATGTAGAATATACAAAACAGATAGGCATGATAAACAAGAAATTTAAATTAATAACAATTTCAGATATTAAGAAAATAGTAAAGGAACTAAAAAACAAACCAGATTACAATAAAATATGAACAAAAATTATTTTAGAAAACTGGAACATTAGGTGTAGTTTTGCAAAATATAATAAATAATTCATTAGAGACAGGAATATTCCCGGAAAATTGGAAGAACACGATGGTGTCACCTATAGAAAAAGTAGATAAAACTGATAAATGTGAAGAGTTCAGGCCTATTAACACATTAAAGACATTTGAAAAAATATTGGAAAAAGTAGTTAAAGATCAATCGGAAAAATATATGAAAGATAACTGTATTTTGTCAAAGTATCAATCAGGATTCCGGAGAGAATATTCATGTGAAACTGCACTAAATTATAATCGCGAAATAATAATACAGAAACTTTACATGTACGGTATTAGAGGAGTAGAATTGCAATGGTTCAAATCATATTTAAAAAATATAATGCAAAAAACGAAAGTAAATGTGTAACATCTTCTAGCATTAGGAATGATTATGGCGTCCCACAGGGCTATTTTAAGAGCGTTGCTTTTCATAATATATATAAATGATATGCCAAATATTGTAGGAAAATGTAAAATAGTTTATATACGCGGAAGGGGAAACTTAAAATGAATGCAGAGATAATCTAAATCATGACATGAACAATATAAACCATTGGTTAAAGATGAACAAATTGAAACTGAACGAAAATAAAACGAAACTTATGGAAATAAATATGAATAGTAATATAAATTTTGAAATTAATAATGAGCCAATAGAAAAGGTGAAAAGATAAAGTACCTTGGTTTTATAATAGATAACGAACTAAGTTTAGAGATCACATTGAGCACACCTGCAAAAAAATTGGCAAAAAAATTGGTTTTTTCAAGAGGATAAGAAAAAAAAACTTTCAATAACAACTGCATTAAATATATATAACACAATAATTAAGCCACACTTTGAATACGGGTCAACGATATTACATGCATGCTGTTTAGAGTCACAAATAGAAAGAATGCAGAAATTGAAAAACAAAGCGATGTGATGTATTTTAAAATGTAGCCGGTATGCACCTATTTATGATATGCTGGAGTCACTTAGATGGCTAAATATTAAACAACGATTGGAGACAAATACTTTGAATTTTGTAAAAAATATTAAAACAGGAAATGCGCCAGAATACCTAACTGAAAACGTTAAATACGTGGGGGAAGTACAACCATATTTACTACGAAACTCTGAAAACTTCAGACTGCAGAGAACAACATCAAGAGCTATGCAACGATCATTATTCTACAAGGTGTTTAAATTATACAATAAAATGCCAAAATATATAAAAAATTAAGGAAATAATTATGTATTTAAAAGAGAATGTGTACAATTTGTGAAAAACAATTTGATTTCATGGAACTTGTAAAATAGTAAATTTGATATTGAAAAGTATTTTAATACTAATAAAACTCTGATATATAAATAAATAAAAAAAATAAAAATTACCGGAATATGAGCAATATATTACTCACTCAAATTCAAGTTGAACAAGGGGCGTTAGTATTTGATTTAAAAGAGGTGGAGTATGACAAAAATTGGACAAAAGACTTCGGATTCAAATTACTGAATAGTGCATATGTATATACTAATATCATAACAAACAATGAAAATACATGAGTAAAAAATAACAGCTCAAATAAAAAGCTAACAAATAAAAAAAGGAATTGAAATTTTTAGATATGATAAAACACTTTTTTTATAGAAAAATTTGTGCAATATTAAGAAATAATGAAAGCGATGAATTAAACAATCAATTTGATAAATTTGACTCATGCATCGATCAGATTATAAAGAAATTTACATAAAAATATAATAAATGAAAAGTGTAGTGTCAACAAATATTTCGTTGGGGGAATAACACAATTAAAGCAAGAAAAAATTATTAAATACCAAAGGGCTAAGACAGAAAATACGAACGAAGCTTGGAATAGTTATAAAACAATAAGAAATACCTATAAAAATAATTTTATTATATATTAAATTGAGAAGAACAAATACATCATCAATAGAATAAATGATGCCAAAGACCAAAAAGAAATGTGGAGAGAACTAATACTTAGTGATTAAGAACAAAACGTTATACAAAGTGTGATATTTAATGAAATATAATGTAAGAATAACTACGAAATAGCCACTAAATTTGATAATTATTTCGTCAGAAGTAGTATTCAATCAATAAGATATAAATGTGCAATACATAAACATATTACCTATGAAAATAAACATAATACCTATGCAAAATCAATCCAAGAACTTAAGAATATATATATGTAAGAACCAGAGAAGTAAGCCAGATTTCCACAAGGTCTCAATGAAACTAATTTTAGACAATTGGAATAGTTGAAGCAAATCCGTACATGAAATAATAAATAAATCATTGAAAACAACAGTTTTCCGTGATAATTGGAAATACTCAATGGTAACACCAATAGAAAAAAATTTAAAAAACAAAAAGAATTCTGGCCCATAAAACCTAGAAAACCTGTGAAAAAAATAATCGAGAAGAATTAGAATGATTTAAATCATGTTTTACTTAACGAAAAAAAATTACAGATGTTAATAATATAAAATCAAACGAAATTTACAGCGAATTTGGAGTACCTCAGGAGTCCATTTCAGGAGCGCTATTATTTATAATATATGTATATAAATATTACGCCAAATTTTTTAAGGATATGTATAATAGTTTTATATGCTGATGACACATCAATTTATGAGGAAGGAGATACAGAAGCACAATGTCCGGATAATTGAATTTAAAATTAAATGAAAATAAAACTAAATTACTTGAAATAAATATGAACAGTGATACAGTTTATAAAGTAAATAACAAAAAAAATATTGAAAAATAAATTGAATAAAGTATCTTGTTTTTTTTATCGACAAAGACTTAAATTTTAACAAGATTTTGTATCGCTGAAACGCTTCATGTTAAGAAAAAAGTCTAGTTCCACAGAGGATGTAGTTATCTACATATCCTTTTCGAAATCTAATTTGCCGTGCATCTAATTCGTTGTCTTTTCTTCAGATGAGAGTAAGCAGCTGTATTGCTGGTTTAACTAATACTTATTATAATGAAAACTCGTAATTTTGTTAGTTACATGGTTTCGCACTTAAGTTATCGCTTAACTTGTGTTCACATGAAATAAATTGTCACTAGACTTTTAAATTTATAAATAAAATTCATTATATCTTTATTAAAAATATTTTAAATCTAAGTGTTTATTTACTAATTGAACTTAAAATCTGAAGCTATAACGAGGTTCAATTGTTGGCCCATAAGTTGTATTGTTCTAAAGCTCTTTGGAAGTTTCAAACTTCAACGAAAGTTCTTAATTATAACGGCGTCTTTGATTTTTACTAAGTGCTAAAAGTACAATGTCGTCAGGAGATTTCGTGTCAAAATTAAAAGGTTCTATAGTGTGCTTAACTTTTTGCTCACGAATCTTTGGAGTCAAATATTTTACAGGAAGGGGATCCATATATTTGTCATCACTCATGCTTAAAAAGTGACCTATAACAGAAGGTTTAGCTAATGAATGCTTCAGTAAGACATGTGAGATATCTGTGACACAATATTCATTGGAAGCGGGAAGAAGAAATGCACATCTTTTAGATGTATTGACACGATCACAATCTATGAATGGTATTTCAAAATTTAAATCAGCATCATGTGGTTGGGATTTTATCAAATCTCTTGTGGGCGGTATGCCCTGATGCGTTTCATATTTGTTAGTTAATGCAGTTGTGAGATCTATAGTGGCAGGAATTATAACTACTGATTTTACATCATCACATACATTTTCTTGTACTTTTAATCTCTTAATAGCTGTTGTTAAACTACCAATGGGAGTACTTGGCTCTATCGAATTTAACACAGGCATATCGAATTTTACTGTTGTTTTATCACAGGATGTTTTTAGTTTTGGTAATACAAATCCTGTAGGTTTCTCACTCGAATCGCTGCAGGCATGTTTTTCTTGCAGTTGTTTTAATAAAAATTGATTAAGTTGTGTAGAGGGATTATTAAGTTGAATTACTTTAGTGTTCAAATCCTTTTGATCCATATCGAGAGCACTGCTTCCTGGAATTTTCAGCAATGGTATATTGAATTTCGGAAGACTAAAGCCTTCGGAGGCTGCCTGGCCATCAAATTTATTTTTAATTGCATTTAATAAACGATTTTCTTCAGTAGTGTTTATAAATGTTTTTACATTCATATCCATGGAATTTTCTTTATGTTGCAACATTTTTTTATTTTACTATAGTTTTATATATAAACCTCAATTTTTATCTTCACTTGTTTTTAATAAAAATCCAAAAATAAACACAAATAATTTTTAATTATGTATGACGCATTAAAAGTACAGTGATGCCATTAAGTTTAAAGACGTATGGCAACATTAATACCCTTATGGTGTAATTTTACTTCGAAGCGACATCTGTTTTTTTTATTGTGGCACACTACGCCAAGTATTATTTCCATTATATAAAATAGGAATTTACATGGTCGAATAATAGCCTGTATAGAATATACAAGAGCACGTGCTGTTTCTCTTGTATTGTGCTGTTTGCAGCGATCTATACAATAGAATAAGTGTCCATATGTACATCTGATTTGCAAAATATATTTTTAGGGTTTTTAAAATTTATATTTACCAAAAAATTTGTATTTTAACAAATATTAACTTAGGATTAATAACAGAAATTTCATTAAGCCTTCTCCAAACGACATATAGGGCTGTCTTCCACCATTTTCAGATCAACTTTAGGTCCTACCAAATCTCTTATGTTATTAATGCCGTACTTAATCATAGTTGGTCTTTCCAAAGATAAACCCCATGCTATCACATTAACATTTTCTGGCAAATTCATCGGAAGTAACATTTCCGGCCGGAAAACACCAGAATTTCCAACCTCAATCCATTTGTCCAGTCCAGGGTGGAAACAGAATATTTCCATGCTGGGTTCAGTGTAAGGATTATAAGCTGGCTTAAATTCCAGTTGACTAATACCTAATTTGCGGAAAAATTCGTAAAGAATACCGATTAAGTCGCCTAATGTTAGTCCAACATCGGCTATAACACCTTCAACTTGATGAAATTCAGCTAAATGAGTAGCATCCAAAGTTTCATTACGGAAAACTTTATCGATACTGAAATATTTAGCAGGTTTAAAACCACCTTCTTGATTGGCTAGCTTATAAAGCATTCGGGCACTTACTGCTGTTGTGTGAGTTCGCAAAAGATTTTTTTGAGCCTCTTCTAATTTCCACTCATATCCATAGCCTTGAGAACCATAACCTCCTTTAGAGTGCACTTCTTTCACACGTTGCAAATAGTCCTGAGGAAATTTATAGCTTTTGCTTGGATGATTAATGAAGAACGTGTCGTGAGCATCACGGGCCGGATGCTGTTGAGGTTGAAATAGAGCATCAAAGTTCCAAAACGATGATTCTACATAATTATTGGTAGGCATTTCCGAAAACCCCATTTCCAAGAATATTTGCCTAAACTCACTTCGAACCTTAAGAAGAGGGTGCAAATGTCCTCTGCCAAGTGGAGCACCCAGAGCTTCAAAGTTATATGACTTAAATTTTAAATCTTTCCATAGACCAGAAGCAAGCATATCAACTGTTAAATCTGTTTCCAATCTAGTTAACGTAGTGGAAAATTCTTTTCCCTTAGAGAGAATGAAACTTTTAGTTGTTATTTCTTGTAACAATTTACGCTTTTTATATTCCGTCACCAAATTTTGGGCTAAATCGGTTTTACCGTTAACTATGGCCATCAGGTTATTCTGCACCGAATCCTCTATTTTCTCTATCTTCCGTTTTACAATAGGAGGATTAACAGTTTTGTCCACTATAATCCAACCTTGTGACATGGCTTTGCTGAAACCAACCTTGGCATTAGGTCCACTTTTCATTAGTTCGGCCTGTGTGATGCCCTCGATGGGAACAGCATTATAAAGTACAGCTTCATGGCTGCCATTAGCCACAACGGAACGACCTTCTTCAGTTACTTCCAACGTTTTGCGTGAGGTTGTTTCCGCATTGACCAATTCACCATGCGCTTGTATCGATTTCAATGCACCCACAATCTTTTGATGTTCAACACCAAACACGACAACTAAATCCAACGTGTCAACTTCGTCAACGTTTTCTAAATGCTGTAGAATCCTTTCTGTAAGATCTGGATGCATTTTTATCACTAATCCCGTAATGATCACAATTTATTGTTGTGTGGATTTGCCAGTTTTTGCCACAACATGCATTTCAAATTTTTTACTATCAGTGATGGTTCATGTATTATAATTACACTATTTTTGGTACTATGAGAATGTGGCACATTTTCTAATATGATAATATTTGCACTGGCTATATTATTCACTTCTTCAAACGCAACAAAGTGATTCTAATTTTCATTTAAACTGTCTTTCACTTCATATTAAACAACAAAATACAAGAACGCAACAGGCACAAAAAAGGTTGGCAAGAACAGAAGTTTGTACTCAAATAAATAAATAAAATAAATCTCTTCAACAAACTCCAAGAAGTGACTCATAACATATTATATATGTACATATTCACATACCTCGTGTTTAATATTATTATTATTATTTTAAATATATTTTTGTCTAAGTTTCCATCATCTTGTATTGAGTTTTTATATTGTTATCTAAACTTACACCAGCAGTCACAAAAACAGTATATTAATGCATATAAGCAGTGTATGAGTGATAATATGCGAATGATTTCTAGGGTACACAGCATTTTACACACAAATTGAAGACAATTTTTTAAAAAAATTGATTTAAAATTAATTTTATATATTGTGAATAGAATATGTACCAGAATTTGTATATGCATTTTGGTACTAAATATGGGTTACAAAAGGTATATTAGGTACCGGTTTGTACAACTTTGACATGCCTGTTATAGGATAACATGGTGGATTCGTATGTAAGGTGGCAGCAGGACTGCTGCTTCAACCATTGCTTGGCTATATGGATGCAGAAATCTTCCGCTCAGCAGTCTTCGTTGATATTGAATAGTTGTGCGTTCGCACAACTACATATATGTATGTATTTGCATTGAAATTGTCAACTAGCACACGAAGAAATCCAAGACAGAATGTGCCCTTGTATGTTTGTACACGCCATTATTTGTAAGGCCTCGGTGCTTCTTAATATATTTAAAGCAGAGGTACCACAATATGTACATATATTTAAAATTACTCTACGAATGATTCCATTAAAACAAAAATATACTGGAATTAATTCATACGCGTATGTGCATCCGGGATCTGATCCAACATAGTGTGTATCCGGGATTTGATCCAACATACATTTAAAATTTTTTTACTTGAAACTTCAAATAATTAGATTTCAAATACGAAAACTTCGATGCACTTTCTTGTAATATATATTTCGATATTTTTACTAAAATTCTTCTTGCTCAAAGGGCAAAACATTAACTTTATTGTCGTCCTGATTTGTTCTCATTAATATTAATTAATTCGTCCTGTATGCAATTGGCACATTTTAAATTTTATGTACATACTCTTCTACGTCAACTTATTTCTAAATCGACTCGATTTACAAAACAGGACGGATTTATTCTATTTTTAATAAAAATTTATTTTTGAAAATTCTTGATTCAAAATTTAAATTTAATTGTGACGGCATTTGTTGTTATAGCTCTGTCATTTAACTTTATAATAATTTTATGTTGAAGTAAGTCTGTTGAAGGAATATCCGATGTAGGAACCCATGAAATGAAGGCATATGGACATATTTGACCACATATTAAACTAAGCGCTTTTGTTATTAAACAAGTAAATATTTAATTGAAATTTAAATTTGAGACTTTTTGCTATTTTTCACAGAATAATATTAAAATATATTAAAGTGAGCACAATTACATTAAAATTTATATTTCTTGTTTTTCAATTGAAATTTTAAGTATGTATAAGTTCATGCAAGTATGTGATTTTATATTGTTTTACGTTTTCAATGCATTAATGTTTGAAAATTTGTTAAAAGGAAATACATACCTAACTTATACCAGTAATATTTTAATCTTTATGCGAATGTGTTGCTATTGAAAAATCTAAGCGTTTGAAAATAATTGTTAAAATAAATATGAGAAAAACAAAACTAATAATTAATAGAGGTTCCTGTAAGAGCAATATTTTTGAAAATTTATAACGCAACTCAAAGCTTGATATATGGTTCTCTACCAAATTCCTTTTAGTAAATGTTATTGTTGGGCGACCAAAGGTGTCCAAGTAGGTATAGGTCAAACTATCATCTTGCCTTTGAACCGTATATGGAGTTTTTAGCTTAATGTTTGTACATCCTTCAGGTAATATAATTTTTACAACAGCTTCGTCAATATACATATCATCGAATATATGATCAATCAAGCGCATTTTAAGTAAATAATCTCCTTCATTATTAAATAAATACTCGAAAGATGGAATATTATAGCCAATAGTGTATTGAGTCTTCCATCCACCAAATAATGGAAATCGTGGTCTTAACTCAACATCGACATATTCACGCAATACATTCATGTTTGATGTGGATATATTACCATTGCTATCTCTATAGTATACACCAAATGCTGAGGATGGCAACATAGTTTTGTAGGATTTAACAGCAGATTGACCAGAGCGACCATCTTTTTGGAAGTCATAGCGAGAGAATGAACCCTTAAGCTTTGCGCCAGAGTGTGTTATATGAATATTTTCTTCAACAGCAATGTTACCCCAATGTGAAATTTGTATGACTCTTTCTAAACGATTGACAGTCATAAAGGGATTCTGATTTTCGTAGTGTACGTAAAGGCTTTCCTTTGTAAGACCTAAAATTTTAAATTGTATTTTTAAAAGAAAGATTCCATTTTAGTATACTCTATATTCTTTTCACAAGGAAATCTGTCCAATTTTTCATTTAAAACAAATAAATACTTGGTGCAAATGTATACCTAACACTATTAAAATTACTAACCTTCAATATTTTCAAAAGGCCCATAGTTAATTTTACTTCCAGCTAAATTAAAAGGTTTCGTGTGGTTGTATGATATTATGTTGGACGATTTCAAAATAACTTGTAGTTTTTGTTCGCTAGTTTTGTAGGGTGTATAGAAATACAAAAGGCCATTGTATTTGACGAATTGCTTTTCGGATTGTTTAATTTCTTCAGGATATGGCTTGATTACCTGGCTATACACTAACTCCACAAAGAAGTCCTGGGTGCTTGAGGGGTTTTGTTGCTCAACATTAAAGTAAACCAAATCTTTATTTATCTCTTTGCGGACGTTTAATTCTCTTTTCTTGCCATCCTTCACAGATACGTAGGATAAGAATGCTTCAACTTCTTTGGGAATGACTAATGAATACTTTGTAAATGGCTTGCCGGCATTTTCTGTGACAGTGATTTTAATCGACTCTTTAGCCAACTGACTGGATAAATCAAGAACACGGTCGACATTTGTATTTATTAGCTCTGGTGTAACCTTTTGGAAGGTTAGGATTAATAAAGTTAAACATAAATGCCACTTTAAAGGCTTAAAAAATAGTGCCGACGTTTTTAACATTTCGTTCAATATTAGACACGTAAGAAAATTATTTCTAAATTGATTGCCAAGAATGAACTAGTTTGTTATCAAAAAGGAACGTTATGGAATGAAGACACTGAAAACTGATACAGTGTAACTAATCTATGTTGTGATCTTAAACAATAAATGTGGCCGTTGCATTGAATTCCATCGATATATATTGTGCACATATATGTCGAGTGCTAACACGTCTCGTTTAGTTGTACAACCAATTAGTTAACTGTTACGTTAGAAGTCTGGTTGATGACCAACAACATTTGATTAAGAAATGACACTAATTTGATTTTCGTTCACTTGACGACCTCCGAAGCTATCAAATTGGTTAGTATGATGGCGATTTTATATCTTTCTTTCTTCAGTTTTATTTGAAAATTTTGTAAGCAACAATGAGCGAAGTAAGCAATACGTGTGAAAGAAAAAATAATATACTATTGCGTAGTTTTAGAGACGAATATAAAAACATGACGGAGTTAGGTTATTATATTAGTTAGTGGTTATGATTGATCAGAGGAGTTAAAACGATATATCGCACGGGTTCCTCTAAACAGGGTCAAGAAATCGATATACTGTGGCCAATCTTCCCATTGTAAAAATTTTACATAATCACATTCATCTACCAGAATCTACTATATTAAAAGTAATTTAATCTGGCAACGAAAGTGAACTAAATAGAAAAAAATACTTTGTTTATATACATCCAGACACATGTTGCAATTGCTTTAACATAAAATATCTAATCGAAAATATTTTAAGATACGAAAATGTTGGATTTTAAACTTTTACCAGGAGATAAATATGACGGACGTTGTGCAGAAATATACATAACGGAGAAACAATTCCTTGTCTATCATTGCTCAGTATGTGATGAAATCTACCCAACGTTTAATCAACTCTTAAGCCACATAACCAACGATCATTATAAAAATACCAAAGAATACAGCGATGTGGAAACTAAAGGTCTTGAAAAGCTTGTTGCACAAGAAAACGGCAGAAATAACCAGTTAGCTACGAAGAAATTACCAAAAAAGTTAAATAAATATTTTGATGACACTTTTCCAATTTTAAAAAAGACACTGGTAAGGTCTGTTGCAGAGACTACCAAATTAAATCTTGCTTTAGAAAGTGAGGTATGTAAACATTTTAATATCAATAACGTTTTTTTTTAATGCAACCAACATCTTCATAAAAAAAATATGATCATTTTTAAAAACTATGTACATATGTATGTTAAATGGAATAGAACAATTAAATGGGGCACACAAAATTGAGAACTGTCCAACTACATTCTTTATTACCAATTCTTATTATTTTTTGGAATTACATTCAAAATCTTCAAAATATTATTACCTGTTTTGTTATTTCGTATAAGCAAAGAAGATATTCAGATATGATTATGTTGCTTTGAATTTATATAATTCTAAGTTAAATATTTAATTTCATATATATTTCCTTAGGCAAACAGTACGCTTCATAAATCGAGTACAATATCAGCTCAGCGGAAAAAAATACGAAATCTGTCAAGTACGCTAAAAAGCCCAACCACCGGAAAGTCGAAAATGAATACTTTAACACGTCACCAATGCGTTCCTAATGAAGAACGGGATTATGTTTGCTCTGTGTGCGGATTTGCATTTAAAGAGAAATGTAACTTACGACGTCATCTGTTGAGGCATTCCAACCAAAAGAAACTATCTTGTACCGTATGCCCCAAATTATTTTTTCACAAAGTTGAGCACCGCACACATGAACACCGTCATAAAGGGGAACGACCTCATTTGTGTGCTCATTGTGGAATGGGGTTTGTTAGTATGGGCTCTCTTACGCAGCATATTAAAATACAACATAGTACGCATCGTTCCTTTAAATGTGAACAATGTTATAAGACGTTTACTAACTTCTATCAACTTCAAGAGCATCAGCCCATTCATGGCAAGGGAAGAAATTTTCAACGTATTGGATGCCCTGTAACTTTTAAATGTGATAATTTTTCAAAATTAATTTAAAAATTAATGATAACTGTGATACAGAACATAATACTGCAGGAACTCCAACAATAATGATGAGTAATAAATAATAAACTAATGAAGCTCAAAAGATCAAAATACTGTGAAAACTGCAATAAAGATAAATAATATTCAGCTAAATAATTTTGCATTATTGATGAAATAAGCTAAATACTTTGGAATGCGGACTTTTCAGGGACGTATAGGTATAAAATTAATGACAAAAAAGTCATATGTAATCATTTAGGCTTAAGGATTTATGTTTGGTTGTAATTATTCCTTAAATGCCAACATATTTTATGTTGGTCATTGCAATCATTTATGTATTCCTTAAACATAATGCTAGACACATTAAAATGGCTTAATATACTTATCTTTATTAATAAAATGAAAATTTAAAACGCACCGGATCAATTAAGGTATGCCAACGAATGCCAACTATATAGTCTTCGAAATGTATGTAATTTTAGAACACATAGAGCAACTAATAACGCAACGAAGAGATGTTTATTATACAAAGGACTAGAGCTATTTGTAGTACTAATCAGTATTAAAACTAAAATGATATATTAATGTATTCAAAAGAAACTGTGTTCATTATATTAAGAGTAATACTTATCAGAGCTATTAACGTAGTTTTTTTAATTATATCCATAATTTTGCACCACCTTGTGAAAACAAATATATCTAAAAATACGTATAGCTTTATCTTTTATATTTATTTGGAACTAAGGCATTAAGTTTTCAGCAATAAACACCAGAGCTCAGTACCCAGCATTATATATTTTTACGACAATAACGGTCACATGTACGGAAGTTATTTACAAATCGTGTTACCATATGTATTATCGACACTAAACGGCAGCACTTTTTTATTTTATATGTGATATATAAAATGCAATCCTACTTTGGTATATACACACATATACATATGGATATATGGTGGTAATTATTGATTATCGTGGAAAAATTTTCATCAACAAACGGTTTTGACAAATAGTGGGGAATTAAGAGTAAATATAATGACGGAAATACAATTGAATACCAGTGTCAATGACAAAATGTCCATTTTAATTAAAGAAGCCGAAAATTTAAAGGCTAAACTCGAAGAAGAACGTCTGAAATTAAATGATTATAGTTTATCGTCTATAGCGGATCGTTTGGAACAAATTTCATATGTAAATATAAAGCCGCGTAAGGTACTCAAAGGACATCAGGCTAAAGTTTTGTGCACTGATTGGAGTCCAGATAAGCGTCACATAATTTCATCATCACAGGATGGTCGATTAATTGTTTGGGATGCTTTCACCACAAATAAGGAGCATGCCGTTACTATGCCTACTACATGGATAATGGCGTGTGCTTATGCACCATCTGGAAACTATGTCGCATGTGGAGGTTTAGACAACAAGGTTACAGTTTATCCTATAACTTCAGACGAGGAAATGGCAGCAAAAAAGCGAACTGTAGGTACACACACTTCATATATGTCATGTTGCATTTATCCCAATTCGGATCAGCAAATATTAACGGGAAGCGGAGATTCTACTTGCGCATTATGGGATGTTGAGTCAGGACAACTCTTACAGAGCTTCCACGGCCATTCGGGTGATGTTATGGCTATTGATTTGGCACCAAACGAAACTGGCAATACTTTTGTTTCGGGCAGTTGTGACCGTATGGCTTTCATATGGGACATGCGATCAGGTCAGGTGGTGCAGTCATTTGAAGGCCATCAATCGGATGTGAATAGCGTCAAATTCCATCCTAGTGGTGATGCCATTGCCACTGGTTCGGACGATAGCAGTTGCCGTTTATTCGATATGAGAGCTGATCGCGAGGTTGCAGTTTTTTCCAAGGAAAGCATAATTTTTGGAGTAAATTCAGTTGATTTCTCAGTCAGCGGACGACTATTATTCGCTGGTTACAATGATTATACTGTCAATCTGTGGGACACACTTAAATCGGAACGTGTTTGCTTGTTGTATGGTCATGAGAATAAGGTTTCTTGTGTACAGGTATCACCAGATGGTACAGCTTTATCCACCGGAAGTTGGGATTATACGATTCGAGTTTGGGCTTAAATAGATACAGGACATATCCTGAACATTTGCAGTATTTACTGCTGAAATCCTTTTTTTTTTTTTGTAACATTTCAAGCATGAATTTAGAAAATTTAAATGGGAAGTATATTTCTATAAAAGTATGAACTTACATATGAACTTGTACATCTTGTGTTTTCAGGCATTAATTAATATTGCATGTTGGTTGTTGTGAAAAGTTATTTGAATTAATTAATAAATTATCCATATGTTACCTTAAAAATAGTATTTTAACACAAACAAATTATGATTGGACAACTGTATCTTCTGCATCGACAGTTCGGTAGTCCTGTTTATGTTTACGCATATGAGCTGATAATCCGGCTGCTTGGGAATATGCGCCGTTACAGATTTTACACACATACTTTTTGATATCCGAATGGAGATGACGATGATGATATAAGGATTTACTGCTGGCAAATGTTTTACCACAAATTGTACATATGTGGGAACGCTCTGTAGCGTGAACAGACTGATGGTCTTGAAGAAAATGTTTGGATGCAAATCGCCGATCACATTGCTTACAAGCATAAGGCTTCTCACCGGTGTGTGTACGTATATGAACAATTAAAAACTCTTTACTTCGTTGACGAGAACCACATATTTCGCATACAAAGGATGGTTGAACAAAGTGACTGCGTTTATGAGCACTGAGACGACGGTTGTTAGGAAAGGCTTTGCCACAATTTTCGTAATCGCACAAAAAATTTCTTGTTTGTATGTGGCTTTCGCCATGATAACGCAAAGCTTCATATTTATTGAAAACTTTTTGACAAATTTTGCATGTATAACCAACATGAGAACGTTGGTGCAATGTTAGATATCGTTGTTCCACAAAGCATTTGTTACATTTATCACATGCAAAGTTTTTTGGTTCATGTTGTTGACGTAAATGAAATCTTAAATAGAACTTTGTGGTGAAGTTTCGATTGCATTGATTACATTCAAAAGTTTGTTCTTTGGTGGTTTCTGAAGAAGTTTCGGGAACCTTAAATAATATGACAACGTAATATCCCTTCCTAAATCGTGATGGAATCTTTTACATACCTTTTGCAATATAGCCAATGGTTTTGATGAATCATCTGAACCACTGTCATAATTTATAGTTAATTCCTCCGCATCAGTTCCATTACATCTATCATTGATTACACTCGATATCTGCTCAACATATATTCCTGTTGGGTTTTCGTTTATTTCCTTTATATTTCTGCTATACTTGGATTTTGTATCCATATTTTTCATGGGGCTTTCTTCAATTCCATCACAAATTTCTTGCCAATGTCTATTGCGGATGTGTTTGATGAATTCATCAAACTGAAATAACTTTATATCACATAGTTTACATATTATGGTAAAGGTTGTTTCAGTTTGACAAATAATCTCGCCACAGGTTTTATTAGAAAAATTCGGGTAGAATGTGGGTAAAAAACAAGTTTTTAACATTTTATCTACACAAAAATAGCAAAATTATAAAAAATTAACTTTGTTTACATCAGTTCTGATGATGCCAAGTTTTTGAAATTTACAATTTTGCTTCCAGCTGTATTTTTTAATAAGAACGACACATTTTACACATTTTCAAAAATTTTTGCCTGATTCATTCATAGGTTTTCTCGAGAATCGTGATTTCATCATTTTTGTGCTTTCGCATGTGTGCTGACAAGCCAGCAGCTTGTGCATACGCCACACCACACAACTTACATACAAATTTTTTTACTCCCAAATGCAGAGGTTTATGATGATACAAAGCTTTAGGACGGTTAAAACTTTTTCCGCACACATCACATATATGCTTACGTTCGGTTTCATGGCACGCTTTATGTTCGTTCATCAATGAGTTGGTGGTGAAACGACGATCACACATATTACATGCAAATGGTTTTTCTCCCGTATGTTTACGTATATGATCAGTGAGGGCTTGTTTATTCCGTTGTCGTGACCCACACACTTCGCAAACAAAAAGTTCAGAAAAATGTACACGTTTATGTCCGTGCAATCTACGTTTGGTGACAAATGCTTTATTACAGCCATTAAAGTCGCATACGAAGTTTTTTGTTTGAATATGAGTTTCTTTGTGATAACGCAAGGAATCATAAGACTTAAATTCTCTGGTACAAAGTTTGCATGGGTACCCATTATGTTCTGTAAGATGCAGCGCATGATGTTTTTTGGTGGAAAAAGTTACACCGCATTTATCGCATTTATACAAGACACTATTATGTCTTCGTAAGTGACTTTCAAGAGAATATTTATTAGTAAAGGAATGTTGGCACGTACAGCACTTAAACATTTGTTTCTGCTTCTCTTTCGACATTACTTTCTGCAAAAAAAAGTTATATACGCATACATATATATGTAAACCTTAATAGTTTTGTCTTCACCTTCTTTAATATAGCTACTGCTTCAATATCAGTTGAATCATCATTTTGTTCGCTATCCGTCTCAGGCGACCACTCATTAGATTCATCGACGTTTTCTATAAAAGTATATTCCTCATAGGAATTTTCTCCTTCACCATAATTCTGCGCTTTCATAAAATCAAATTCACTTCGTTTTTGGAGCGCGAACTTGTTATTCAAAATATCGCCCGCCGGACATAGTTCTTCCCAATGTACGTTGCGAAGATGATGGGCAAATTCATTAAATTCAAATATTTTAATGTTACAAAGTTTACAGATTATTATAAATGACGCTCCACTTTGGCAAATAATTTCTCCACACGTTTTTGATGAAGAATTATAATATTCTGCAGGCAATAAATTTTTCAACATTTTATTCACAGAAAACAATTTTAATAGTTCAATATATAAACATGTATGATTGTCTTGTTACACTTTTCAGCCTGGTGCCAAGTCTTGTCTTTATGTACAATTAAAATTGTGTAGCCAGATTACGCTATTTATTTAAAAAAAATTTCTTGTAGTAGAATTACTAATTTCGGATATAACGACTATTTGAATTCTACCGTAGATTGGGTCCAAAGGGCTATCATCTCTTAATATTCATAACAATACAGCTTAACCAGTCATAGTAGAAATCATGTTAATAATATCTACAGAGAATTCAATTTTCTGTGGTTAGATCACAGTTGAAAACGGTTATCTATATGCATATATATATATATATATATATATATATATATATACATATATATTATATATGTATATATACGTATACATTATATATATGTATATATATATATATATATATATATATATATATATATATATACATATGTAATTTTTACAAAATACATGCTACTTTATATGTATTCAAAGTTATCCTTGCTATTTATTAATTCAAAAAGTATAAAACACATTCATTATATTAGCATTATTCTGTGTTGGAGTATCTGTAGTAAAGGATGCTCCCCCGTCGTCTCTATGTTTTCTCGTGTGAGCCGAAAGCCCAGCTGCCTGAGCGAATGCTTGTCCGCAAATCTTACATACGAATTTCTTTATACCCAAATGTAAATGTTTGTGATGATATAGTGCTTTAGGACGATTGAAACTTTTGCCACAAACATCACACACATGTTTACGTTCTGTTTCATGTTTAGCCATGTGTTCAGTAAGTAAGGGTTTGGAACCGAACCGGCGGTCACAAAGTTCACAGGCAAATGGTTTCTCTCCAGTATGATGGCGTTTGTGTACAGTCAATGATTCACGCTGTCTGCATTTGTACCCACATTCTTCACATATAAACATCTCACTAGTATGATAACGCATATGATCCTTAAGTTGTCCTTTCGTGGCAAAAGCTTTACCGCAATTCTCCTCAGCACATAAGAATTCTTTTTTATCTAAATGTATTAACATATGCCGTTTAAGATTGCGATTTGTTGTAAAATTTTTATGGCACTCTGGGCAATCATATCCAGTGTGTTTGCGTCCTATATGATTTTTAAGAGACCGCTCTTCAGCAAAAGCCTGATCACACATAGAACATTTATAAGGTTTTTCTCGTAAGTGCACTATCTTTACATGCAGCTGCAAACGCCTTGAATCGGCGTATTTTTTGCTACAAATTTCACATGACAACTCTTTTGGTTTTCTTGTCTAAATTCTTTTTTAATTAGTTTATATTACAATTACAAAAAAAAACTATAAAAATACCTTCTTCATTATACTTTTACATTGTTCTTCATCAGCCTCTTGCTCTTCCTCTTCATCGTCAGTATTTTCGTCATCTTTATAGTCATCACAATAAGCGTTATTATCTACATCCCACGGAAACTCTTCATTTTCCACAGTGCCCTCAGCATGTTCATTTTTATTTGTTTCACATTTGGTTTGATCTGTTATTTCAAATTTGATAATGCGTTTATTGTATTCTTCATTCTCCTGACTATTTAGCACAACGGTCTTGTCCGAATGGTTTTCATTGCTTTCATGCAGGTGAGCATTTTTAAAATGTTGTACGAATTCTTCAAACTCAAAAATCTTGATTTTACACAACTTACAATTTATTATAAATTCCTCAAGATTTTCGCAAACAATTTCTCCACATGTTTGGGATAATGGTTTGTTATAATTAACAGGCAAAAAGCAATTTTTTAACATTTTGTATTTACAAATCTATGCATAGAATTCTTTTGCTAACAAATTGTTTACGTTTTTCAATTTTTCTTTGCCCTCTTTCCTAAAATAAAATGTCAATTTGTATGCTGCCAAGTTGCATGCACAAAAGAAGCAGACATATGAAAGAGTTATAACTAAAATTCTGTGAATGTGCATAATTTTTTCTTTTGCTCTGTTGCTCGTCCACAGAAAAGATATATACGTTGTATGACACATATCGTTAGATATAACGATATATATGATGTGTTATTTGAGCACTCACATATACTAAAAATTGGCATATGAATTATACACATATATATATATATATATATATATATATATATATATATATATACTTATATATTTATATATATATTTATTTATTTATGAAGTCTGCTCGTTGACAACGTGATTATATGGCAAGTAGATATATATAATACCATACTCATAAACAGGCCTTTTCAAATTACTCAAACACAAGCATACAATTTTTTAAGTGATATACTTAGATGTGGATGTTTTCGTGAAATAATTTGATCTTATTCCTCGGATATTGAGAACAATACGTCTCTGAAATTCATGGAAACGCTGAAGAGTATTTCACAATACATCACAGAAGATATATCAATACGTCTCTGAAACGTATGCTTTCCAATATCTGAGAAATTAGATCAACTTACGGCATATGGTATATGTGTAAGTCGTATATTTGAACACTATCATATTATTATATAATAATATTTAATTCTTAAGTATTAATATTATATTATTATACTCAAAACATGTTTAAAGTGGTTATGGTGTAAGAAAACATTTTGATATACTAAAGAATTAAGTTTGTGAATGTACTTTCATACATTCATATTTTGATTCGTACTATGAAAAACACAAAATCAGTCGAAGAGTACTGTTACGTGTGTTATGCTCACGGACACGTGATTTTGGCCCTCCTAATCGCAACTGCGTGATTGAAGCAATCACATCTGCACGTCTCTACTATTCACAATAATGCTCTCCAAAAATTATTTGACATATACTTTCCGTTATGTTTGCTATATGTTTACATAAAATTAATTGTTTGAAGCTTAGGTAAATATCAGAAAGTTAGTCGTCATTATTTCTTTAAAATGTACAATTCTAAATCGTTAACAGAGAGACTAAGAAATCTCGAATCGCAAAACAATTTAATTAAAGCAAACTTACGGAACACAAGCAGCTATGATGAATACCCTAGATTAAGAAGACCTAATCCTGCTACACTACTTAAAATACAAGGTCAACAGAAAAGTGCCTGCAATATTTCAACGGTAAGTAGATAAACTCAAAGAATTTATGTATGTACATATGTAAATAACTACAAATATTTTGTTTAACCTAAGTCCATGATTAGTGATACGGAAGGGATACAAAATGTGGAAGTACCTTTACGCCAGGAATTTATAAATCAAAAGAAACATGTAGAACAAGAAGTTACAGACTTGTTAAAAAAATATGCAGTTAATAGAAATATGTTGGAGAAAAAAATATGTAGTCCAGATTCGGTTAAAACTCTACCATTTAAGTTGCATACAGAATGCGACGTACGATTAAATGAAGCTGCTTCTTCAAATCCACACAAGAAAATTTTCATAAAATCACTAAACTGCCGTGAACAGCTTTTGGTCAACATATTTTATGCAAAAATTAAAGCTCATCCCAACGGGTTCTTTGCAGAAAATCTTCCTGGTTGGTACAAGCAAACCTTTGACAAAGAGCTTGATTTGGATTGGCTAGAGGTGTTGCAAGCATCAAATGAATTTGAAATTGAAGAAATACTAAATAAAATTGTTGTCTATGTCAAAGTTGATCCCATAACAAAATCAGGTTTAAATTCTGTACATCAAGATGTTTCTACAATAGCAAGTGGAAAAAAAGATTCGATGCATAAAACCAAAACAGAGTGTGATGTGGGAACTGAATCATCAGTTAGCTTTGTACGTTATAAACACTTGCAAAAGTCTTACAGGGAATATTCTTAAAATGTAATTCACGATTTCATTACAAAAAGGTTGAATTAATTTATTGGTGCAATATTTCAATATGAAAAAATATCTTAAGTTTTTTTACTCAGAGAATTTTTTTCAATAAAGAATTTGAAATATCAAATTATTCACATTTTTATGATCTTAATATGGGAGAAATCGTAAAGAAAAACTCTGCACATCAGAAAAACCTTATCACAGCGAATGCTCTTTTAATATCGCGTTTTTACAGCAGTTATCACTAAGGCAGCAAAATAGTCTGATCTCTCATGGAATTTTCGACAAAGTCCGCATCATATAAAAATTTATGTGTCAATTTTTGCCGACACAGAATATCAGCTCAGAGGATGTTTTGGAATTAGGATTTGGAGCAAGAACTAATAGATTTTTTATGTTTATTATTTTTTACTAGTATTCAAAATACTTTTCAATATCCAACTGCAATTTGGATGAAGTCAAATAATTTTTTACAAATTGAAATGCAAGCATACGGACATACTTAATAATAAATAATGCGTCTGCATTCAATTTTATATTAAAAAAGGAATTTCAAATTTTTTTATAAATTGGAGTATATAAATAAAAAAAACTTCAAGCTCATTATTAACTATCTTTTGAAAATTTAACACTTAAATTACAGCGTATATGGCAGCGAGTTTCTGACAGAAATCTTTACGAAGTCTGTAAGAATAAACTTAATATTTGTAAATGTATGGTTCAGACAATGACAAATTATTTCGCTAAGTAAGCATCTACCTCAACATTAACTTCTCTGTGATTCGACAGCCAAACTATTCGAATTTGTGTATTGAAACATTTTTAACCGCAAAAAAATCAAATCAGCTATTAATTCGTGACTTATAGCAATGAAAACCAAAATTGAAAATCTTGTGATTTTCACAAAAGCAATAAATCACATATAGTGTGGAATAGCTACCAATTAATAACAAGCTTTTGTTAAATTATATTTAAGAATTTCTTAAATGAATTTAATATATTTCATAATATATATTTAACCTAAATAGATTGTTAACTTAAGATATGATGTAGTCTGTACAATTATTTTTAGATAGTAACGATATTTCAGCTGGCTTCTGAAAATTCATAGTCGCCAGACAATACAAAACAGCAAATGAAATTGGTATTCATAATATGCATTTTTATTTGGGGTTTCGATTGGAACCATAAAAGTCTTAATAGTCTGTGCTCCTCAGCCATATTCGGTATTATAGCTTTTTGGCAGTTGTTTTTGACAACGACTGCAATCCATGGTTTGTCATCTCGGTGCTTTTATTACCTAAGCGTTGGGTTATATCAGCTTTCCATTCTGTCAACTTTACTTAATTATATACATCTTGAAATCTAATGGACTTAAATGTCATTCGTACATCCGGAAAAGACATTTAACACTTGGCTTCACTACATTATCCATATATTAGGAATGATGATTTTTTCGATGAGCTCTTAGTCCACACGCTTGAAAGAACGCTTTGCCGCATTCATTACATTTATAGCGTTTTTCTTTACCATGTATTAGTTCGTGCCTCTTTAAGTATTTGCTATGCACAAAGCCTTTACCACAAATTTTACAGATAACATCACGTATATTGAGATGAGATTTTACGTGGTTATTGAGAGCATGCAATTGATTAAAACCTTTCTTACATAAATGACATTCATAGCGGAAACGTTCCTCATGTCTTCGAATATGATTATCGTAACCGTGACGGGCTCTGAAACCGGTACCACATATTGGACATAAATACGGTTTATCTCCGGTGTGCGATGTTACATGCCATTCCAAATCGTTTTTAAACAGATAACCTTTCCCACAGATATGACAGTGATAATCATGAATGCCCAAATGTCGTTTTTTATGTATCAGGTACTTGTGATAATTCGTAAACATCATTTCGCATGATGAACACTTAAACGGCAGTGTGTCATTGTGTTCAGCCACGTGTTGGCAATACGCATGATATTTTGGTAGAATTTCATCGCAGGACTCGCATAGAAAGGGTCCTTGACTGCTGCTAAGAAACGACATTTCATTGTAATATTCGAATTCGGGTAAAAATTCTTTTCCTTCCGTTTTGCATTGCATTTCATGCTCTTTGTCTTTGGAATATAATTCATTAAGATAATTTATGTGATAGTTAATATCTTCCAGGCTTACAATTTCATCTGCCTCTAATTTTAACACTTCGGCTATTTTACCATAAATTTCATATTTTTTACTTTTGACTCCATACGCAATATCATCCACTTGCCATAAAAGTTTATATTTTTTGTATTGTTGTATTAAAATTGGTAAAATTTTATCAATAATAACCTTAAAAAGAAGAAAATATGCGTATGTATGTGCGCACGTATCGATATCTTTTGTGCCAAATTATTATTAACCAATTTTGTTCAATTATTTTCTTGTATACACATACATATGTATGTATGTAATTACCATCACCAAAAATGCAAAATATTATGACATTAATTTTCTTAATTCTGCAAGAGAAGCAAAATAACAATTTGAAATAGAAGTTACTTGAGATATTGAAAAATTGTCAGTGGTTAAGCGAACTCGGGATCAAATTGCAGAAAATTCAAGTTATAAAACATAAAAATGTCTAGTAGAGTTGCATATTACCATCATTTTCAAAAATATTTGAAGCGGTAGTAAAGTATCATATCTGCAAATATGTGATGTTCTTCGGCGTTTTTGAAAAATCAAATTAGAAAAAGAGAATTTTAGCTTATCCGATACTTCGCGGTTACAATAAATAAAAAATAAATGATTCAATTTTTACAACAAAAAAAAAAAAGATTTTTGAACAGCAGTCACTTATGCTTTTTTCTTTTATAGCTCGATATGTTAGTTTTTTGACGGAGAATGATAAAATATTTAGGGCTGATATAATTGCTTGTAAGGCACACAATAGTAATTTAACGCAAACAGATGAACAATTCTGAACTGTGAAATAAACAAAAAGAACAATGCTAGAAGCGTTCTTTTAATACACACTGCTTTGTGTTTTCTCGTTAGCAGGATTAATAATTTTTTTTTTAAATAACCGTTCACTTGACGATACGTTATTTTGAATCTTAGTTATGACTTGAGCAGTTTTAATACTAGTAACTAAAAATTGTACTGACATATTATGTGGTGAATTGTAATCAATAGGGAACTCGATTTCCATTTTTTTCACCAATACGGCGATTTGCATTTTAGGTGAGGATACAAACGAAATTTTTTCATAAATTTTTTTAGACACTTTAGACAATTCTCAGTAGGTTTATAGAGTTCAAATTTAAATCCCAAAAAAAATTATTTCTATTTGGCACCAAACGTTCGATGCAACATGGGGGTTATTATATACTTGGATTCAAAACGAAAAATATTCTAAAATGTATGCCTCTGACATGGAATTTCGAAAGTTTTTTTCTTTTGAATCGAATTACATAACACCCCAGGAATTGCGCGAATATGATGTACGTATATATTGATACACATTTTAATTCAAATATATTGATATACATATGAATGTATGTAATTACGTATGTATGTTTGTATGATTCAATAGCATTATTAATTGTGATTGGCTTACCCTGCGACGTCTCTTTGGTTTATTATTATTTATGCCTTTAATTGGATTATGTTCATTCTAGAAATTAGAAAAACATTTTTATATTTCCTAGATATTATTGTTACTGTTATGCAATATTATGTACATATATTTTTTAAGTTAAATTAATAAACAAATATACTTAAACCGTTTGTCTCATGTAGATAGACTCGAAATCAATTACAATTGTAATTTTACAAGAGAGGGTAATAGTAATTCTTATTTGATTTTTCAAAGTTTGTATTTTTTTGTAGTTTTTGTTTGTATTTTATTTTCAATATTCCTCTAAGATATATTGAATATTTGATTTGAGTATTTTTATGCAAACAAATTTACTTCAAACTCTATTGAAAAAAGTTCATCCAACATTATTAGTCCTTTGTGTGTAAACGAAGTGTACAATATTTCTACCTAAATCTCTCAAAAAGATAGACGCATTGGGATTGTGTATACTCGATGTTCAACCAAGTTTGTGATTTTTTTTATAATTTTGGCTATAATGGTTTTCTAAACTACTTCATATCTAACATTTGAAGCCATATATTAAACAGATTCAAATGATAGTTTAGCACAAGAGACACTGTAATGAAGACGGATGGATATATATGTATATGCAAATGTTTTAATGGATGTGATTTAAAAAAGCTTTATATTTGAGCTACTTTAGTTGTTGATAATATACTATCTTTTTTTTTAATATTTTAAATTGCCTCGATATTTTTTGTTTTGAAATCTAGAAAAGTACAGACATATAGACTATATTTAGTTTACTTACATTTTTGTTGGAACACTTTTTCTTTTTTTCTGAAATGGTTGATGATTTTATCTACGTAAGTTGTACAAACATGAAAAAGAAAATACAAACATATGTATGAATTTTGAAACGTTAATGATTTCATATCTATACTTACATCTCTGAACATTTTCATGTATTTCGTAGTTTGCAATTCTTTTTCCTCCTGTAAATGATACATATATAAATAAAAACCATTAGTTTTTGATGCATATGAAAGAGTACTTACTAATAAGTAAAAACATAAATATAATTATTAGATCAGGATATTTAAATTATTTGACATCGACGCCGTTTCCTACTTCACTAAGCAAAAGTAAGGAGTAATGCTGTGTCTATTTGTTTCTGAATATATTTTTGATTTCATTTTTAACATTCTCTTATACATTAACCCTGTTATTCATAAAAATTATGACAGGCTTATAAGAGTGTAACAGAGCAAATTTCATATTAAATTTTGTTTTATTGCGCTGTTATTAGACTCTCATAATTTTTATGAACAAGGGGGTTAAGATCTATGTATCTCATATCATTAAAGGAAACTATTATGAAAAGTGTTTTTTTTTATCTAAAACAAATTTAGTTAATTATCAAGTTTGATTTAATTTCAGTTTTTTTATTTTATTATAAGAGCGGAATTCATACATCTGTAGGTGTATGAAAGCAAAAACAAAATGCGTCCACTCCATATTAATTTCTTTAATTAAAACCTTAATTTATGTTAAGAAATCATATTTTGCTTTATAATCTTACATCCATATCTAAATCGCTTGAATAATCGGAGAAATCATCAGAACTGGAATTGTTCAGTATTAGAGGACATGGATGATTCATATCTGTCTTGAATCTTTCAATTTCGGCAGATTCCAGATCAGTTGCCCTACTATCACATGATATTTTACTGCCAACATCTTTACACTGCTCTTCGATTTTATGTTCCGTTTTAATTGCTGACGGTATTTTTCTTTCGCTATCAGATGTCCGTTTCAAAATAATTTTAGAGATGTTCTCTGTCTCCAGAGGATCGTTATATTCTTTTGAATTCATAGTAGCACTCCCAACATTACAAGAAATCTTATCAATAAGTTCGATATCTTCAACCTTAATTTCTTCTGGCTCAAAGAGTAAAACAGGATTCATTGCATTTTCATCTGAGTTTTCTAAATCATTTTCAAAATAATGCAAATGGCTTTCGAGATGCTTTGAGAACTTTTTTAATTGATCACAGTCCAAACTACACAGAGAACAATGAAATGTAAAGATTTTCGCTTTATTTTTAATACTTTTTATACTGATTAATATATCTCCACATTTTCGGCGGTCGGAGTTTTTATTTGCACCCATTGTAGAGCAAAAGATTTTGTAAAAATTTCTAATAATATTTGTTTACATTTTTTGGGGTATGTTTAAGGAATATCTTTTTTATTGGGTGTTGCAATATTGATTCGACGAAGATGCCGCTTCACAGCTTTGCACAACATTTAGAATATTTAATATTGCAACGTGTCAGCTGTTTGGTTTAATATGCGCCTCGCGGCAAATGCAGCTATAGATTTTACTCAGCAGTGATGAATTCTTTTTATGTCATAGCTGATCCCCAGGAACGCGATACGTTTTTTCTAACTACTTCTTTTGTGTCATAGACGCCAATATTGGTTTTCGAACAACATATACATATGTATGTATGGCACTTTTTAAATTTGCTTTGGTTTGTAAACATGAACGATTTGTTTGGAATAATTTTAATTACGTATAGAGTATACGTATCTAAAGATATCCTTTAGTTGGAGTTAGGTGTCCCATTTTAAGCTCAGCATATATAGTAGACATATGATATCACATATGTATATATGTTTTCCATTGCTCATATAAGACATTGTCGTCGGTTAATAATCGAATATTATTAATCGTTTTAAGAACACATCACCAGATATGAATAAGCATTGAAACCGGACTAGTGTTGTGTAAAAGCGTAATTCAACAGCAAATTACAAATATTTTTTAAATTGATAAGATAAAACAAATAACATGGAATCGAACAATTTTCCTAACTTTCAAAAGTGCGGAGAAATATTAATAGACATCAATTCAAAGGATAAAAAGAATAAAATATATATTTTTCATTGCACATTTTGCAATATAGAATGCGACCAGCTAAAAAAGTTTTCCATTCACATTGGCGAAGAACATTTAAATGATATGGAAAATATTTTTAATGAAGTTGAGTTAAAAGTTGAAGCAGAACCGGAAGAACTACAGTTAGAAACGTTTACTATAATAGAAAAGTCAGACCAAGCGTATGAAAATCTGACAGGCAGCAGGACAGTTGGAGACGCATCCCTTTTCAATGAAATTCCAAAGTGTACTGTCAAAGAAGAATTCATAGATAACTATGAAGATGAAATTATTACTTGCGATAAGGAATCAATGAATTGTCCGGCTTCTGTAAGTAGCAATAGAACTGAAGAAGAATTAGGCTTTGCGATGGCAAGTGCTTCTACAATTCATATGTTTGGTAGCGATAGTTATGACGAACTAAGATATGATGTAGATCAAAGACCACATAAGAAAAGAAAAACAAGTTTTGACAGTAAGAACAAATTATTGGAGCAAAAGGTAGTACATCTACATATTTCCTAAATAAGTACATACTCTAATAAGTGAATTCAATTTTAGGCCAGCACAAATAATGTTAGCTCTGATGAAGCAAAAAATGGCGGCAGTAATGTAAGTTTAATTTTGATGTACTTATTTAGATTCCGTCAGGAATGCTGTTATATCCAAATTCAAGAAGGCTAACGACCATATTAAGAGCTATGATACCACATTAATATCTGTATTTTATCTGAGTTACTCTTCTAGGTTTTATACAGCTCTAGATCAGTGTTTTTTAAATACATACTATGAGAAACGATTTAAAAAAATTGTTTTCATAGTTACATAATTAATAATTCTTAAAATGAAAAAATTATTTTGAATTCTTTTTACTTGTTAACTATTTAGTCGTTGATTTGAACATCTAGATAATTTAAAACATATTAAATCAATTAAAAAATCTATGTAAGTTAGTCCTGTAGATAATTTGAAAAAATTTGATTTTCATTTCTACGAATAGTTTGAAATTTTCTGTCCGAATTGTGTTATTGTGATTTGCTTAATTTATTAATTTAAAAAAGAAATACTCTATAAATTTAGATTGTCATGGTAGAAGCAAACATTAAATATCTTTGCATTTCATTATTTGTGTAGTCTAGTGCTTAGCCCATATGGTTTTGCCCATTTAGATTGTCATGGTAGAAGCAAACATCAAATTTCTTCGCATTTCATTATTTGTGTAGTCTAGTGCTTAGCCCATATGGTTTTGCGAAAGTCCAAATGAAACGAATTTTAGCTTTTTATTCTAAGGAACACAAAATTCAAAATGGAAACTAACAGTAATTGCAAAAATATAGCTTTTGTATATGTTTTTGAAACTATATGTTGGTTAATTTGAATTTTCTATTACCGTTTGTTAATGAGAACTCTTCCACATGCTAATTTTTATCCCGTTTAATTTTAAAAACGTCTAAAGTAGTTTCTAATATATTTAAAAGGTACAGAAAATTCCAGAAAGAAGAGGTTAACATAAGCTTCAGCGTTCTTGGAGGTAATTTTTTTTAGCTACTGGCCTACCGTGTTCTATGTAAATAAAAATGCAATTTTTATTTCATATTTGTGCCGACGTTTCGTGACTGTTATGTTCACTTTTTCAAGGGATCGACGTCTATTTAATAAAAAAGGTATATCAACTATTTTTTACAGTGAATTGGCAATCGTTTTTATATTGACTTACATGTATTATATGAAATATTACATTAAAAGATTTTTTAAAACTAAAAAATTTGTTTTTTCAAACACAAACAAGTTCTACAATCACAGATGTTGTGTGATTGCAATCTTATAACTGGCGCTCTATCACAACATATAATACAAACGCAACACAAACCAGACTTTGAGAATATACGAATATTTGACAAAATACCAAGAGAAGATATATAACAGAAAGCTTAAGAATTCAACAAAAAATAAACAAAACAATGAACATCAAAGAGGATAGGGATAACTTAAGAGCCAGTTATAAGATTGCAATCACACAACATCTGTGATTTTAGAGCTTTTTTGTGTGTTTGAAAAAACAAATTTTCTAGTATTAAATCTTTTAATGTAATATTTTATATAATACATGTAAGCCAATATAAAAACAATTGTCAATTTACTGTAAAAAATAGTTGATATATCTTTTTTATTAAATCGACGAAGATCCCTTGAAAAAGTGAACATAAAATTCACGAAACGTCGGGACAAATATGAAATAAAAATTGTATTTTTATTTACATAGAACACGGTAGGCCAGTAGCTAAAAAAATTACCTCCAAGAACAATAGAAAGAAAATTTTGGCCATCTAAAAATTATAACTATAAACTTCAGTTTTTTTTTTAATAATTTATTTTTCAAGTTCTTAGAAAAAAACTTGTAAAAATAAAAAAATAAACAAAATTTTGTTTTTTAACCTATACAGTTCGATAGAAATAAATATATACGTTAATATACATTCAAAATAATTGTACAGTCGAATCCGCTTTAGCACAACACACTTTACTGAAAAATATCGGATTATTGAAAGCGATATAAATCCCGCACTGATTTTAAACGCAGCTAATCTTATTCACATCGCTTTAGCGAAACATCGCTTTTGCTGAAAATATCGAATAATTGAAAACAAGAGGCAAGCCCTAGAAATTTATTGAGAAAAAATTAAAAAAAATTTAAATGGCAAAATGTATTTGTCCTTTTCTCTTACGTACTTTATTGTATTTTTCTATTACATTGTCAATGCACGTTACTAGATGGTGTGTATTAAGTTTGTAGTTGGGTATTAATTGCGAACAGAAACAGACGTAGTACCTGTTTGTTCTATTTGGAATAAAGCTAAGACACAACTGATTAAAAACCAAATAAATAAAATGTCTGAAACAAAGGTATAAATAGGAAATGTTCGTTTTACTGATTTATCCAAATTTATTCATTTAAATTAGAAAAAACATCCCAAATACAAATGCCTGACTGTTAAAAAAAAACTGGAGATTCTTGAGAAAATTAAAGCAGGTGTGCCGAGAAAGGTTATTTATGAAAAGTTTGGATGTAGCGCAGGAACTGTAAGCAGAATATTAAAAAGTGAGAAAACTCTTTCTAATATTGCCACACAAAATAAGAACATTCTTATGAAACGCATCAGAGAGGGTCCAAATAAGCGAGTGGAAGAGGCTTTACTTCTCTGGTTTAAAAATATGAAATCAAAAGAAGCAACAATAACAGGACCAATTATAAAGGAAAAGGCAAAACACTTGGCCTGTATTTTAAACGTAGATTTTGTTCCAACATCAGGGTGGCTAGATCGCTGGAAGAAAAGAGAAAACATTCACTGGAAAAATCTAAATGGAGAAAAAAAACTTCGCAAATAATATTGAAGCAAGTGAATGGATCATATTGCCCCAGCTTGTCAAAAACTACTCTGAAGAAGATATACAGCTACTCACACACAAAATGGAACATGCAGAAAAATTTGAAGCCCAAAATAAAAGTCCATGTTAAACTGAAAAACTTCCATTCTATATTCTTGAGTTAATAAAGGAACTATAAAGGAAAACAAGTAAAAAATAAAGTAAAATTTTTAATTACAACAACAAAAATACGGCACTTTATTTTACAACTGCTTAAAACAAAGCTCACACTTAAAGTGGGACACAATAAATTTTTGTTTTTATATTAAATTTAAAAAACGTTTTTAATATTTTTGACTTCCCATTGTTGTCAATACAGCGTGAAGACGCCGTGGAATGCTTTTAACCAAATTCTTGCAATTTTTTAATTCTACTCACAAATCTTCTATGACATTTAAGTCTGGTGACTGGGAAGGAGTTTCCAAACCTTTTGGGCAATTATAAACAAGCTAAGTAGGGGCTTGTGTTTAAGGTCCTTGTCTTGGTAGAACACGAAGTCTTCTTTTATACTAAGATTTTCGGCGCTCTCTACCACATGATTAATATTCAAAACCGATGGTACCACTTAACAAAGGGACTTAATTCTTCTGAAAAATGTTTCTTTGTTAATTACGTTGCCACTTCATATGTGATGGCAAAACTCTGTGCACCCATACTTTGCAAAGTATATTTGAAATAAATAAATAAATATACTGTGTTTACTATGTTAAGGCTCATGTCTAGGGATAAGCCGGAAAGGGTTGAATCACTGGAAGCCAATATTGAAGAATTTATTCTTGAGATGTCGGCCAATTTGTTGGAGCGAGTATTCCAATATTGGACTCAGCACATGAACCGAAATCGAACTTAGCGTAAAAATCGTTTGAGGCATCTATATGAAATAATCTTTAAACATTGAAGTATATAGATCGTTTTATGGACTGAAAGCTTTCGTATATTTGTCTAAAGAGAAATTTAAAATGGAACAAAAATTTTGTTGCACGAAGACAGACAGACAAATTTGAAATAAAAAGTTTTTACTTCTTAAAGAATCTTTGGGCACTCCCTATCAGAATATATCAGTTCAGATTTAATTTTAAATGGTACGGTTTCTTTGTCAGCCGTTTCTAAATAATATCATACTTCTTCCTTTTTTGCACAGTTGCTTACCATAAATATGCCTAAAGGCAGCGATCCACAGCAGCCTTCAAAGGCGAAATGGAAATATCTAAAAGGTAGATTTTTAATTGAATTAAATTGATGTCAATTTTGTACTAACCATTCATTACTTTTCTGTAAATTTTCATATTTTTAGCTGACAAATGTGAAGAGCTTTCAATAAAACTTCAAAGTGTACAAGGTTATTTTCGAAATACATATTAGTTTTCTTCTATAATTTTGTAAATGTCAGTCTCTTAATAGATATCATGGAACGGCAAAATAGCGCTATAGTCGAAATCTTAGCGGAACATAAAGTGTTGCTTTTAGAATTACTTTCTCAAAAAAAGGTCGTTGAAGACATCATGCAAGTCTTTCCCATCAGATCAGAGGAGAAATTAAGTGAACTAAATATTTTAATTCAGTCTCAGCCAGATCTATATGTAAGTGCGAGCTAATATTGAATGAAAAATAAAACAAAATAAGAAAATCTGAATGATTTTAATAATTGCTTTTTCATAGTTACGACGCATGACATCGTTATTAAAAGGCAAAGTTGGGCGATACCTGAATGAAATATTGGGACACAACATAATACACAATTTCAACGTTGATGGTACGCATGGCAAACAGAGTCTTAAGAAATTTGAAAGCTTCTATTCTTCATTGATAAGTAAACAAATTGACATTTTTCTTGAGCTCGTCAAACCCTTAACGTAACTTTTCTATTTCATTATTTAGATGCCATCGCTGTATTTAGCGATGACCCTGATACCGCTTTAAGAAAAGCGTTTCAACTGCAAAAGAAAAGAATATTTAAGGCCAAAAGGTTGTTAAACTTAAAGAAAAAAGAAAATGAAAACACTGATATTGAAAACATTGACAATGATGCTTTTATATAAGTTTTTTGTTGTATATATGCAATTACTTTTTTGTAAATGAAAAAAATTATAATTTTAATTAGTGAAAATAATATAGAATAAGAATAGAATGAATAAGTAAGCGTTTCCACTGTTACACAAATAACTGGACTAGAATTATAGCTTTAGAAGCTTAAAATTATTTTAGTTAAAAATAATATAAAGTAAATAATGCAAAATATACACAGTTTACAAAAAAAAAAATAAATAAAAACAAAATAATTTAATAGCCTGTTTCTGATTTAAGAAAGAACACTTTCATTCGCATTCTATGAGAAGATAATGAAAGAACATTCTAAGCTTAGAAATAATGTAGAGAAATCGAAATCAATCTATAAAGCTTCGAAACTATAATGCATATGTCTACGATGGTTTCCGTACAAAATAATAGCAGCAAAATAATAGTTCATTGACTGAATACATGCAAATTTTTAAAGTGCTCACACATTTTCAATATTATTGAGCAACAATTTACATTGCAATGGGTGATTTTTTAGGAGCTTACAAATTTGATATTAAAATACAAATTATTTAAAGAAATAGAAATAGAACGATCCTTATATTTCAATGTTTAAAGATGATTTCATGTAAATGTTAACCGCGGCTACGTCTCAAGTGGTTCATGCAATGGACCGAATTTCGGCATACTTATTTTTCAATATTAGCTTCCAGTGCGTCAACTGTTGCCGGCTTGTCCCTATAGACCTGAGCCTTAAAACCGCTGCACAAAATATAGTCTAAGGGCCGCTCAATTGAGAGTTGGGTAGCATATGGCACTAGCTCGATGCGCTTTTTTAACCGTTGTGCATTTGTGAGTCGGTTCATGGTTAAATTATGGACTAAACTGAAGATGCTTAACAGTAACAGTATTCACACAAAGAGCCATCACACATTTCGTTGCCATTCTTAACAATCCATTTATTTCAAAATCAATTTAATTTCCAGAAATTATATTTTTCACTGGACCACTTGTTCAGGAGATTTTAAGCCTCTGAATTACTTCATACTGCCAGATTTATCGGAAAAAGTAATAAAAAAATTGCGGTAATCAAGTGGGCCATGTAAGATATTATGGAAACCATATTAAACAAGTAAATACTATGAAATTATTCACCAGCAATGAAGAAAAGAATTCATTAAACAATATTTTTTTAATGCGAATGGTTATGTCAAGTATAATTGAATACAGATTGTTTTAATAATAGTTATGGAGTTATGTTTATGTTAAGTCTAATTTAGGCTTTTGTAACGGTTTTCAACTTTTGCTGCTCAACTTTTTAGTTTGTAGGAGAGTGGGGAAATCTCCTTCTTTTATGCCATTCGTAATTACAAACACGAAGTTAGCTGCAGGTTATTATATCACATTTCTTTTCATTCTTTGCTCCGCTTGGAAAAATTGTGCAAAATTTAAGAAACATTTTAAGAATCCAATTTAAATAAATTATTAATTTCTTTGCTTCCATTTTATCACATAAATAAGTAGATTTTTTAGTTTGAATATGAAGTACGTGAATCGGGACTTATGTTCCCATTCCTTATAAGTCGGCTAACTGAACTCTAACCCATAAAAAACATGAAGTATATCGAGTATAGTTATATAGATAATATAAAACTACACAAGTTTGTACCATTTTCTTATGTTCTCGCATAAACTGAAATGTCGGTGTTTCCCTATCTTGACATGAGTGTTAACCGCTTGATAGTTTGCTTGTTTTCATATACATAAATATTTGACTTGATCTTAACTTGAATGTAAGCTTTTGCCTAACTTAAACGTTAACTGGATGATTGTTTGCTTACTTTAGATGAATGCCGCAGAAAGGAATATTAACACTGTTCGCAGGAAGATGACAGCCGCAGAAAGGCAGAGGAAATCACGCGAAAAGCTAAAAGCGGATAAGGAGAAATGGAATTTAGCTCTAGAAAAACAAAGAGAGCGTAATAGAAAACGTAGAGAACGAAATAGAATTGAGCGAGAGCAAAATGAGGAGATAAGAAACGCTTGGAGAGAACAACAACGAATGCGGCAAAGAAAACAAAGAGAAAAGAAACAATTATTACAAATGCAATTGAAGCATTCCGTTAAAAACGATAAGATTTTTGAATCTAAAAATTTATAATTTCTGTATATTTAATATTAATTTCTGGATATTTATTATTATTTGTAGATAATTAGTTAATGTATTAAGTATCAAAATGTGTATTGAAGAAGCTGAAGAAATGATTAAAAATTACAATTAAATACATATTATTTTAAATACGATCAATGATGGAAAGCTGAACAGCAATCACTTTTAATCTGCGAGCAAGTAGTCAGCATTTTCTCTGTCATAAAAAATACAACATTAAAGCCGTTCGGACCAATTTTCAGTATAACACTGTACTCAATTATATTTGACATAACCGTAGCAGTAGAAACCACAAGCACTTTGGGTTTGGGTTATGAAATTGAAGGGATGATAGACGAAAGGGTTAAAGAGGTACAGTGTGTAGTACAGGGCTCTCTGCATTGGACATTTATTTCTTTCCCTCTCCTACTTTCCGCAGTATACATACTAACACCAACTGAACAAACCCGTCGGTCTGACTATTAATTTAGTGTAATTTAGTAAATGCAATAGGCAAGACCAAACGAGATTTACAAAAATGTTTGCTTTAAATTTTATACCTGAAAATCAGGACTTAAATTAGACCTGGCTTATTCATAACATGATAGACAGGAATGTTGAAGGAGCTCGAACAAAACATAATGGTAACACTGAATTCAATTGTAATTGACATAACCATAGAGACAAAATTGAAAAAATTTTTTTGCATTTCGCAAGCATTCAGGGATGACCCTCACATATGCAGTGCATTGTGCCGGAACTAGAAAGCAGTGAATAGGACAGATGAGAAGATATAGATTTGTTGCATTTAATTTTAGTTTTAACTTGTTGCTACAGATACCGACGACGGTGTTAATCACTGTCTGTAATGTTCAGCGACCAGTGTATGCCTCCGTCATTGAGACAAGCGGACAACAATTAACACAATTCTGCACTAATGCAGGTCAGAAAAATCGGGACCAAAGGCATCGAAGTCTGGTGTCTTACTACGTCAGCCAACAGTGTCCCTGTTAAGAAAATAATATTTTTAATCTTGACACTAATTCGATATTTCGTTAACAGCTTGTTAACATCTTCAGGAAAATAATTTTCCTGAAGATGTTAACAAGCTGTTAACGAAATATCGAATAAAAATTAGACCAAATATAATTTGATAAAAAACTTGACACTAATTTTTCGCGTAAAACAATAAAACTATCATGTAAAAATGGCTTCACTCTAATTCCAGCTATGCATTCGCCCTTTGAACACTACGATGAAACCGAAACTGCAAACACACAGTAATTCTAACAGTTTGAATGAAACACTTAGTAGACTCTATTCCATTAAAAAAACAAGCAAAAGAGGTTAAAGGTAAGTTTTTAGAACAAAATAAATCGGGGAAATTCAACCATTTAGTTAGTATATCAAAGCTTTCATGACTTCAATCATTGTTGTTAAAAAAATAAAATATATTACGCAGACTTTAAAATTATGGGAATCGTTTTAATAAAAATTAATTGCAGTGCAATGGCAGAGAACAATACCACTATAAAAACTCTTTTAGAACCATTTTGTCAAAAGCCAAAATACATTGACATGTTCCCAATTTCATCAGAGGAAGAATTAAATTTCTTGGGAGGGTATGATTTTTATTTTTTAAATTATTATGCTATAAAATAAAAAAAATAGAAAATATCGCAGAAAGTTCTTTTTCTAAAAAACCATAAATACTGCATGGGCACTATACAAAAAGCCGAAGTTGCTGCAAAATTATTCTAAATTGAGCTAACTCCATCCCCCAAGGTCAACGTAAGAATAAGTTGAAATAATTTCATATTTATTATAATTATTTGTTTAACTTCAAAATCGAAATGAAATTCATTGTATTTTATCGCACATGTTTATGCAGGTTTCGTTATTAATTAATTAACTGAAAAAACTAAATTCTTCATATGCAATATTAAGCTAGTAAATGTATGTAAATAAGTGTTTAAGAAAGCGAAATCGCGCAAATTTTGCCAGTCTGACCAGAAAAATAGCTTAAATTCTAAAGGCCTAAATCATAAAACATATTTTATGCTTATAACCTGAATAAAATAATAAAGTAATAATTTATAATTTTAAAAAATCAGTGAAGGAAACCCCATTTTTTTAATTATTAATGTTTGATTTTGAAATAAAAAATAATAACAGCAATAATAAGAATATGGGAGCAAGAACCTTTTTTAAAAGGAGTTGAATTTTCAGGGGCAAATTCGATTCACAAAGAATTAACGCGAATGCAAGCCGCACTTCAGGTAGCAAGTAATTTAATACACCCTATTATGAATGACGACTTCGGCGTCAAAACTGACCCAAACTGACTTCTGATAACATGCGCTATCAAAGTCGTGATGTGTGCATTATCGGCCTTGACGAGAGCAGCACTAAGTTTTCGTTCCGATTTTTTCTTCTCTTAAGCAATTCATTTTTTTTAGAAAATTCTAAAAAAAATCAATAGCTTGAACTAATTTTTATATACTGTTGCAGTATTAAATAGATTTTCAAAAATGATTTTCATAAAAGTGAGTTGTTCCAAAAGTATTTTTAGTTTTCCATGAGCTTTCTCATATTATAGGTCAATATTCCGCATGTCTTTTAGAAGTTCGTTTATCGTTACAATTATCAGGGCATATGTAGAATACATTCAAAAAATTTCCATATTTACGTTTTTAGCTAAATAATAAAAAATGCAACGAACGACATGGTAAGAGAAAAAAGCGACCAGCGCATCGCCCAAAATCTCAAATATATTTTCTTTAATTTTTCTGAAATTTTTGAATTTTCTGAAAGTTCTTATGCACATATATGTGGCAATAGCTTAATAAAATTACCTGAAATTTAGCTGAAATATAACTAAAAGTTTTTACAAGATATTGCAAAGAAACAGCGAATAACAAAAGAAAAGAAAAACAACGACCTGCCCACAATCCAGTATTTACTTTAGAGCTTTCGTGCATGTTATTAATAAAATTTGTACATAAAATTATTAATTTTTGTCAATATTTGAATAAAGTAATACAATATGACACATACCTGAATACTTTTTATTAAATACCTAGTTTTTATGCAATGATATAAGATCTCTTCGTTTTAAAAATTTGTTAAACGTTGCACTAACACTGTTATGTATGGAACAAACGCTACGGATGACGAATCAAAAGAAAAACAGCGACCGGCGAATTATTTTTTATTTACTTAACAGTTTGCACTATAAAATCATTCATATGCTGAGGACGTTTCTTTAAATTTCTTGTACACACACATGTGGCAAATGCTGTATAATATTTTAACAGAAAAATAACTTTTTTGTCTTATATTTTAATAATATAATACAATTTTATTGAACACTTTCAGAAGAAACCCGAACCTTAGGAACAACGCGCAGAAACTAAAAGTTTTTATATGAAACAGCGAATGACAAAACAAAAGAAAAACAGCGAACGGCGCATCGTCCAAAATTCACTTGGTCTTCAAATTTATTAAACGTTACACTAACACTATTATGCATTGCAAACGAAACGGATGACAAATCAAAAGAGAAACAGCGACCGGCGAATTCTTTTATATTTTCTTAGCAACTTTGCACTATAAAATCAAATAATATGATATAGAATTTTCTTTAATTTTTTGTACACACACATGCGGCAAATGCTGAATAACAATTTAACAGAAAAATAACTTTCTTTGCCTTATATTTTAATAAAATAATACAATTTTAATGAACACTTTCGGAAGAAACCCGAATCTTATGAACAACGCGCAGAAACTAAAAGGTTTTACAACAAATTGGAAAGAAACAGTGAATGACAAAATAGAAAAACAACGACCTGCGCAGAATCCAGTATTTTCTTTAGAGCTTTACAACATAATTAATATAATTTTGCAATAGAAATTTCGTGCATATATTAATTCACATACATATGTATGTATTTGTAACAAATGCTTAATAAAATTTGTACATAAAATTATTATTTTTTGCTAACATTTCAACAAAATAATACAATATAACACGTACCTGCATACTTTTTATTAAAAACCTTGTTTTTATGCATTGATAACTTGTGTGCTAGTTGATATACACTTAATAAGATGTCTTCGTTTTAAAAATTTGTTAAACGTTACACTAACACTGTTATGTATGGAACAAACGCAACGGATGACGAATCAAAAGAAAAACAGCGACCGGCGAATTATTTTTCATTTACTTAACAGTTTGCACTATAAAGTCATTCATATGCTGAGGACGTTTCTTTAAATTTCTTGTACACACACATGTGGCAAATGCTGTATAATATTTTAACAGAAAAATAACTTTTTTGTCTTATATTTTAATAATATAATACAATTTTATTGAACACTTTCAGAAGAAACCCGAACCTTAGGAACAACGCGCAGAAACTAAAAGTTTTTATATGAAACAGCGAATGACAAAACAAAAGAAAAACAGCGAACGGCGCATCGTCCAAAATTCACTTGGTCTTCAAATTTATTAAACGTTACACTAACACTATTATGCATTGCAAACGAAACGGATGACAAATCAAAAGAGAAACAGCGACCGGCGAATTCTTTTATATTTTCTTAGCAACTTTGCACTATAAAATCAAATAATATGATATAGAATTTTCTTTAATTTTTTGTACACACACATGCGGCAAATGCTGAATAACAATTTAACAGAAAAATAACTTTCTTTGCCTTATATTTTAATAAAATAATACAATTTTACTGAACACTTTCGGAAGAAACCCGAATCTTATGAACAACGCGCAGAAACTAAAAGGTTTTCCAACAAATTGGAAAGAAACAGTGAATGACAAAATAGAAAAACAACGACCTGCGCAGAATCCAGTATTTTCTTTAGAGCTTTACAACATAATTAATATAATTTTGCAATAGAAATTTCGTGCATATATTAATTCACATACATATGTATGTATTTGTAACAAATGCTTAATAAAATTTGTACATAAAATTATTATTTTTTGCTAACATTTCAACAAAATAATACAATATAACACGTACCTGCATACTTTTTATTAAAAACCTTGTTTTTATGCATTGATAACTTGTGTGCTAGTTGATATACACTTAATAAGATGTCTTCGTTTTAAAAATTTGTTAAACGTTACACTAACACTGTTATGTATGGAACAAACGCAACGGATGACGAATCAAAAGAAAAACAGCGACCGGCGAATTATTTTTCATTTACTTAACAGTTTGCACTATAAAGTCATTTATATGCTGAGGACGTTTCTTTAAATTTCTTGTACACACACATGTGGCAAATGCTGTATAATATTTTAACAGAAAAATAACTTTTTTTGTCTTATATTTTAATAATATAATACAATTTTATTGAACACTTTCAGAAGAAACCCGAACCTTAGGAACAACGCGCAGAAACTAAAAGTTTTTATATGAAACAGCGAATGACAAAACAAAAGAAAAACAGCGAACGGCGCATCGTCCAAAATTCACTTGGTCTTCAAATTTATTAAACGTTACACTAACACTATTATGCATTGCAAACGAAACGGATGACAAATCAAAAGAGAAACAGCGACCGGCGAATTCTTTTATATTTTCTTAGCAACTTTGCACTATATAATCAAATAATATGATATAGAATTTTCTTTAATTTTTTTGTACACACACATGCGGCAAATGCTGAATAACAATTTAACAGAAAAATAACTTTCTTTGCCTTATATTTTAATAAAATAATACAATTTTACTGAACACTTTCGGAAGAAACCCGAATCTTATGAACAACGCGCAGAAACTAAAAGGTTTTACAACAAATTGGAAAGAAACAGTGAATGACAAAATAGAAAAACAACGACCTGCGCAGAATCCAGTATTTTCTTTAGAGCTTTACAACATAATTAATATAATTTTGCAATAGAAATTTCGTGCATATATTAATTCACATACATATGTATGTATTTGTAACAAATGCTTAATAAAATTTGTACATAAAATTATTATTTTTTGCTAACATTTCAACAAAATAATACAATATAACACGTACCTGCATACTTTTTATTAAAAACCTTGTTTTTATGCATTGATAACTTGTGTGCTAGTTGATATACACTTAATAAGATCTCTTCGTTTTAAAAATTTGTTAAACGTTACACTAACACTGTTATGTATGGAACAAACGCAACGGATGACGAATCAAAAGAAAAACAGCGACCGGCGAATTATTTTTCATTTACTTAACAGTTTGCACTATAAAGTCATTCATATGCTGAGGACGTTTCTTTAAATTTCTTGTACACAAACATGTGGCAAATGCTGTATAATATTTTAACAGAAAAACAACTTTTTTTGTCTTATATTTTAATAATATAATACAATTTTATTGAACACTTTCAGAAGAAACCCGAACCTTAGGAACAACGCGCAGAAACTAAAAGTTTTTATATGAAACAGCGAATGACAAAACAAAAGAAAAACAGCGAACGGCGCATCGTCCAAAATTCACTTGGTCTTCAAATTTATTAAACGTTACACTAACACTATTATGCATTGCAAACGAAAAGGATGACAAATCAAAAGAGAAACAGCGACCGGCGAATTCTTTTATATTTTCTTAGCAACTTTGCACTATAAAATCAAATAATATGATATAGAATTTTCTTTAATTTTTTTGTACACACACATGCGGCAAATGCTGAATAACAATTTAACAGAAAAATAATTTTCTTTGCCTTATATTTTAATAAAATAATACAATTTTACTGAACACTTTCGGAAGAAACCCGAATCTTATGAACAACGCGCAGAAACTAAAAGGTTTTACAACAAATTGGAAAGAAACAGTGAATGACAAAATAGAAAAACAACGACCTGCGCAGAATCCAGTATTTTCTTTAGAGCTTTACAACATAATTAATATAATTTTGCAATAGAAATTTCGTGCATATATTAATTCACATACATATGGATGTATTTGTAACAAATGCTTAATAAAATTTGTACATAAAATTATTATTTTTTGCTAACATTTCAACAAAATAATACAATATAACACGTACCTGCATACTTTTTATTAAAAACCTTGTTTTTATGCATTTATAACTTGTGTGCTAGTTGATATACACTTAATAAGATCTCTTCGTTTTAAAAATTCATTAAACGTTACACTAACACTATTATGTATTGAACTAACGCAACGGATAACAAACCAAAAGAAAAACAGCGACCGGCGCATCGTCCAAAATTTACTTAATATTTTATTTAAGTTGTTATTGAATATTTCTGAAAGTTTTTCTAGACACACATGTGGCAAATGCTTAATAATATTTTAGGAGAAAAATAGCATCTCTCACTGAGTATTTAAATAAAATAATACAATTTTCTTGAACACTTTGGTAAGAAGCCCGAACCATATGAAAAACGCGTGGAAACTAAATTTTTACAAGAAATTGCAAAGAAACAGCGAATGACAACAGAAAAGAAAAACAACGACCTCCGCAGAATCCACTATTTACTTTTAATTTTGCAATATAATTTTCGTGCACTCTTCTTCTATATACATACAAACATACTTTAGCAAATGCTCAACAATATTTTTACATGAGATTAATATTTTGTTTACCACCTTTTGAATAAAATAATACATAAATAAAAATTTATTAAACGTTACACTAACACTATTATGCGTTGAATAAACTCAACAAACGATAAATCAAAACCAAAACGGTGACCGCCGCATCGACTAATATTTCCTCACAATTCCGCGGTATATATTTGATTATTTTCTAAGGAATTTTCGTTAAAATTTTTATATACGGACATAAAGCAGATGCTCAATAACATTTTTACACAAGAATCAATAATTGGTTCCATGTATGTCAATTAAACAAGTAAACTTTCCTAAGAACTTCCACAAATGATGCGAACCCTCAAGCAATCACGTAGAAACTAAATATGTGTAGAAGAATTTGCATAATATCAATTGAGAGAAGTAATTGTTTGTACGAACTTTGTTGTATGTGTTGAACAGTGAGAAAGTGTGTGTAAAAACATTGCAATGCGTAAATAGATTAATTGAATTTTACGGAAACGGTAGATATGTACACCGACAGAAGGAATAGGAAAAACATTAAGGTCTGATAAAGAAACTATATAAGACATTCCTTAGCTGTTACACCAAAAGAACTTGAGAGTTCAATAAAAATTATTAGTTTGAGGCAACCGCTTGCAAAAATATACATAGACTAAGTTTCAAATTAAACTGTTAATTATGAATATCCATGAACTATAAAATTAATATTATATACATATATACTTATTCACTAGCATACATACATACATAAATTTATGAATAGCTTAACTTTAATAGACCTTAATCGATATACATATTTCCAAATTCAACAAAATGTATTTAATTTTTTATAAATCTGTCAACCTTTAGACAAAGTCAGATCTTAAGGTACACACCGTTATTTTCGTATTGTCTGATAATTTCTTATTGTGTTTCTATTACAATGAAGTACATGCCAATACGAAACATACATCTAATATAAACTACATTATAATCAATATTTAGGCTTAAGCTCTAACAGTAAATTCATCAAAAACCAATAACCTTTTCACATCAAATCTGTCTATAACAAATTTGTTTTATTTCCACATTTTATACGTTGAACAGCCACATACATTACACATATAACACTATGTGGTCAACGTGATTCATTCGGTAATTTATATTTATTTTGATGAATCTGCTCATTTACGGGTTAGTATTTTCAGTATTTCGTGAAAACCTTGTAATAGCCATATTTATTGTATTTGTGTTATTGTTATCATTGCTATGACTAAAGCTATCCACTTCGTACGCTTGCTGTTCTCCTTTTTTAATGTGCTCAATATCAGATTCACTAACGTACTTGGGGTTAGTTATTCCAAAAAAACTTGCCAGGCCTTCGCCTATATATTCAACTCCATTAAGCAAATGGCTGAAAGTTTTATATACCTGGTACTTGATGCGCGATCCAAGAGGAAGATCAGCCTTTAAATTGAGATTAAACAAAAATTATTAATTTTCTTAGAAGGGATATTTTAAACTTCTAACCAATTTAATAGCAACATTCATAGTTGTATCAGTTATATCGGGTGTTATATCTTCTTCACTTTCGCAAAGCTCTTCCAAAATACCGTCACTGAAGTACAATATTCTTTTAGATTTTTGTAATTCAAGTGATGTTATACTATCGCTTTCAGTTTTTTCCTCGCTACCATTGTTTACTTCCATTACTATAATTATATTTGATTTTAGCATTTAAAATTTCCTTTCTTTTTGTGTGTTCTCTACTGCCCTGTTATTACTTGAGACGATGTCGATTGATTTTCTAGGAACGGCGCCATCTGTAGCAGACGGTGAGCTGAACTAACTGGATTAGTATCAACTAATAGAAACCGTCCCATTCAAAAACTGTTGCCGCCATTTTTTTTACAAGCTTTGTCAAACACCATACATGTATATTAATTCGAACACATATGATAAACAACGAGTTTACAGATGTAATTTTTAATAGACTAATATTAGTTGCTAGATATAAAATCAATTGTATAGCATATGCCACGTAAAATTATGTATATGGCAAATATAATATATGCCATATAGAAATATATAGATACAGAAGCACTGGCTTCCGCCATGTACAATCTTGGATGGTCGCCGCCGACAAAGATGTTACATATCGTCTTCGTCCTCTGGTGGATAATTTTATATTACATACAAACATACTAAAATATTTAACACGGAGCAAAATTATCAAATGTTTAAAAAGTTATAAAAATACCTTTATTCCAGCAAAGATAATGCCTTTCGCTACCTTTAAAAAAGTGCGAGAAGTCAGCAGCGAAGATAATGTGAGAGTTGCATGAAAATATGAATACATGATACGTACCTACATATATACTACATACATGTTTGTTATACTTAAGGTTCATTTGGCGGAAAATTTGATTAAACCTCTTGGCAAGAAATGGACAACGAAGAATGCGGGAGAAAAATCTGCCTATGTAATTTTGGAAATGTCAGATAGTTACAAAATAACTGGAATCGATATAGGCAACGAGCACTCTGCATTTATTGAAGTACTGGTGGGAAAATCTGCCTGTGATCCCAGTGAATTTAAAGTAAATACCTACATTGTATTTAATTAGTGTAAATATCTATTATATATATTTATTATTTGCTTGCAATACTCACTATCAAATAAAATAAATATTTTGAAAATAATTTAAATTAATAACTCTGAAAAATTTTAGGAAATATTAATAACTTGCTCATTTATGACACCCACGGAGAGTAAAAGTTCAAATAACACCAATAGAGTCAGATGCTTTAATCGTGATGCATTGGTGCCATCCGTTGCTGAAGATAAGTGGTCTCTTGTAAAAATATTATGCACCCAACCATTTAACAAACATGTGCCATATGGTTTATCATTCATAAAAGTCCATATTGATGAAAACACGAAAAATTCTTCGATACCTCAAAAAGAATTAATACCTGAAGAATCAGTAATCAAGACAACTCAAGTGTCAAATAGCTTGAAATTTAGAGAAGAATCTCCAGATTCAGAGACTGAAAATAGTTCAAGCCTTTTCAATAGATGGAAAAAAGAAAAACATAAAGATAACGACCAGGCTGCTGTTACTTCTAAAACCCCTAACACACTATTGTCTAATCGTCGTAATGATGATAATGAAACGACAACTTTATCAATGAAGAAGAACGATAATATACTGGATCGAAATCGAGAAAAGCTACTGTTTGGTGATGAAACTGATGATACAAATAACAAAAATGCAGAAAAACTTGAACGTTTATCTAAGCACATTGAGGCAGACAAGAAAAGAAGGCGTATAGAACTAGAAAATGAAATGAACAAAAAGCCACGAACATCACTGCATATATCTCCAAAGCCTTCTACTTCTAACACGTCTCGGAAAAGCAATGACCGTGCCTCAGAAGACAACATAAAAAAACCTAAAAATTTATTCCAAAAGACACCTCCAAAAGGCAAAACTGCCAAAAACTTCAGGCCGTTTAATCAGTTGTTAAAGGACGTAGTTTTAGTTATAAGCGGAATCCCAAACCCCGATCGAGGTGACTTAAGGAATAAAGCTTTGGCTTTGGGGGCAAAATATAAAGGAGATTGGGATGAAACTTGCACGCATTTGATGTAAGTAACAAAATAATCGAATTTATTTTTCTACTTTTTAATTTTTCTTCAGCTGTGCATTTAAAAATACTCCTAAATACAATCAAGTCAAGAATAAAGGAAAAATTGTAACAAGAAGCTGGATTGAAAAGTGTTACAATTTGAAAAAGTATTTGCCATGGAGAAGATATGCTTTAGATAGTAAAGAACTCTCCAAACCTGAAAGTGATGAGGAAATTTTTGATGAATCTCTAAGTTCGCAAAGTCATGAGACTTCCATTAATACTGGTATATGGCATATTTAAAGTTAAAAAATGGTACGTTATTACTTCTGCTTTTTTAGATTTAAATAGTGCATCATTAAATAAAAAGGGATCTGAAGAAAAGTGTGGTTCTGTGGCTTTATACGATATTGACGACGGATCAAATAGGTGTTCATCGGAAAGTGATACTGACGATGAAATACAAAGAATAGAACAAAGTAAGATTATAAAATGCACTAAATTTTTTGATACTAATATAACTTTTATACACATAAATAATACTTTCAATACCACTTTAATTGTTGTAAGGTATCATATTTACAGGGCTCACAATTGCCTCTAAATGCATTGCTTACTTGAATAGAAAGTCCCTTAACGCTAAACGTTGTATTTTGGACAATAACCGTATAAATTTAATTTCAAATTAAATTAACGAACAAAATAATCAGGCATGTGATGAAAAACGACTGAGACACCAAAATGATTTGAAAAACATAAAAACTGTGATGTGTTTGCCATAGTCGTTTTTTACAATTTTCAAGTTTGTTTTTAAAAGCTTTTTTCATCACTTGCAATAAATTTCTTTTCATTGTTCTACTCTATTTCTTATATTTTATCTCTTGGTGCATTTTTTTAGTCAGTTAGTTGAAACTGTCTTAAAACTAGCTTTTCAAAATCATCGTTTTAAAAACGATAGTTTACCGTCACATACATATGTACCTGAATATATAAATAAAAACTATTCATATAGAAGATATTAGTTTTTGATTAACAAATAATATAATAAAATAATTGTTTTGTTTTGAACATATGATTCCACAATGTTCGAAAAATTTCCAATAATTCAATTCACTCTACATATCATAATTTGGAGTGAAGAAATATCCTTAATTCAATAGCAATAGTTATTTTGGGTAATATAAAAAGTACCATTATGAGTAATCGATGTCTAAGACTGAAAGCGAATTCATGATTGCATCTTACAAACCAACCTGAACCAGATAGTTTTGCGTCAAACAAGTAGTAAGACAAATACATATTTATTTACAGTACATTATAATTATATTTTTTCTTGTTATGTACTGAAAACACATACATATTCTACTTGTGACCCGACGTCCAGCGGTCTGATTTGGCTTACTCTTACTACTGCATTTTAATAACTAAAACTTATGATTAGTAAATCTGACTTTATATTGATATATTGTTCACTTCCAAAAAAATCAAAGTTTCTAATCATTGTATTTTAAGATATTAATGCTGTCAAAAATAACTCATCTTCTAAATTTTCGGAAATATACGATGCTTCTACTGATGAAGAGGATTATCTTCAACAAAAAGTCACTTAAAATAAGTGAAAAAATGTTTGCATAAGTAACACGCCGGCATTTAATTTGAACATACAATACAAATTATTACATATATACATCAAAACTTATATTTATCTACATATTTTAATGTATATTTATTTTTATAATAAACCGGTTTGTTTCTGAAATACTTTTCATACTCTTTCTTCGTTTTTGTTTGGGCATGAAAGTATTATTACAATAAAATGTAAATTGGTAATATCTTCATCGTAACATTGTAGCTTGTGTACAGATCTACATCTTTGCTTAGGAAGTGGAAACTCCTAATATTCAACCACAAAGCGTTTTCTGCTCTCCACTATCAACAATTTTGTTATAATTTCAAAAATACGCGAGTTAAAAAGTGTAGTCCCGTGCTTTTTGAGTAACGTTTGCTTAAATGGGAATGATTTACGTGGCTACAAAATACATGCAGGAAATCAAATGTAATCAAATTCTCTTTTGAAAGCAGCAATAAGCAAAAGCAGAGCGAGAATACATAAGACTGAATATTTTATAGCTCTTTAGCTTTGCGAGCTTGAATAGTTAAAAAATGATGTAACGGAAAACCAGTGGGCTATCTTTTTTTTACCAATAATACGTTCTATGGAGAGAGAGAGAGATTCATAATTTAAACATATGACTACAATTGAAAAACAATTACAGGGAATACTAGCAAAATTTAAGAAATAAGAATTTGCCATTGCGCTTAACTCTATTCATCGATTAAAAACCGATAGTTGGGGAACAAAATCTATATAAAATTTTATTTTAAAATTGGTAATCATACAGTATCGACTATGGTAAAAAGAAAGGTGTGCTATTTTTAGTATATATGTACTTAAAAATTTTTTACGAATAAACTTTTGAGTCATTGTGGAAAAGTGAACAAAGTTATATGAACAAATTATTTAAAATAAAATCTAAATGTCTGCTTTTCTTTTATTGGCATACATTGCTCAATTTCATTTGGTATTGTAAAATATGGAGGAGGAACCTGAAATTATAAATATTCTTATATATTACTTTATAATCATATATACGTGTATATATCTACATTCACTTACACTTTTTAACTCTTCATAGGTGGCACCACGTTTAGTAAACTCTTTCAAAATGTAGTCATTTTCAATTTCGTAATGAAATCGAGTATCGTGTATTTTTAGTAGAACATTATCAACACGGAGGAAATGTCTCAGCAAAATAAAGAATCCAGATGGCATAACTCTCTAAAATTTACTTTTTTAATTAATAAAAGGCATATAAATTTTTCGAAACTAGTGTTTCGAAATATGTTAGTATTATGATTATATTAATTCTTGCTATGGTCATCGATTTAGGTAAATTTTTAACAGTTCAGGGAAGGGGTGATAAAAAAAGAATGTAATATTATGTAATCCAGTGTTCAGAAACACTGTATATATTGTACAATATCGTACACAAGCCCACGATTGATACCATGCTATTTTTGTGCGTTTTTGTATTTGTATCTCACTTTAATATTTTCAAGCAATTAAAGCGATGTTTTTTCTGTAAAATTCCTACAATTGTGAAGGTTGTGTACAATGTTCATTATATTTTAAGGGTTTTTGATATCCATTGCAAATTATAATAATTTTTTTTTATTCTCAATATGAAATTTATTATTTCTCGGTTTCACTATTTGCCTCTAGTTAAAAAAAGCATGATGGAAAATATTTCCTTACGAAAAGTTATGTGAAAAGAAATATTTAAGAAATATCAATAATATTTAAGTAAAACTATTTGTTAATAATGAGGTCAATTTTTATTAAATAAGAATTTATCAATATCCTTTAGATATCTTCTTGAGGATTGAAATTAACTATACTTTCTTAATTTTTTTTTTATTTATGAAAGATAATTGTACAAAAAAAAAGTTTTATAACATAAGACTCATAAAGGTATGGGTCCATCTAGTATAGGAGATCTAGTTAAATAAATAAACTACAATTGTATATAGATACCTATACACCCTGAGTGCCGATTTAATTTAAGAATAAAATAAATTAGTTCTAAATACTTACAATCTTAACTGAGCATGACGATATGCCATTATCGTGAAGTTCATCTTCGTATAATGTTAAATCATGATAAAATAATATTTTCTCCTTCTGCATCAATTTAAATTTATTTAATTGTTGATCAGTTTTCTCAATACGAAACTTGTCATTAGCTGTACCTTGATAATCAGTAGTAAATGTCCAATCAAAAGGTTTAAATTTTTCTTCTACCAGGTTTTCCGGCCTGAAAAAAATATGTATCTTGAAATAAACCACATATGTATGTACGTAGGAATGTACATATAAATAAGTTAAAGAGGAAAGAGCAAAAAAATGGTTCAGAAGCACATATGTATTACACTATAAGATAAAGAATGAGGAATTTAATTAAACCAATAACTGAAGTTGAAGAGCGCAGTTATAGTGCTCACAGTTGAGGAAGCCCGCAACATTTTTAGTGCCCATTAAATAAAAATTATGAACTAATGACTTGCGAGAATCACTTTGATTTAATTTGAATTCGTTATATGCAGAGTAACTCACCTACTATCTTTCCATTCCTGAGCACATGCAACTTGAAGTGGTTGTTTTCCGTTCTCTACAAGACGCAAAGCCTCCATTGGCAAAAACTCTAATACGGCTCCCCCAACATGAGTCAATATTAATTTGTTCTTATGAAACAACATATCAGGTAAGTGAGGTAAATCAAGTGTATGCCGGTAAGTACATAATTCGCAAAATTCGCCTTCTCCAACTTTACAGTAGTTATCCTGTCCCTTTACACACATACTTTTGATTATATGAGATTTGAAATAACTTATCTTCCAGCTTTGAAAATCGATACTTTCCTGTTCAACAGGCAGTCGAGGAATAATGTCATCCTATAAAATATATGAATAGTAATAGATATTTTATATATTTTTTAGGAATACCTCCATTAATACTCTAACAGGAAAAACTATAAAATAATTTAACTCTAAATTTTGTATTAGTATTAACTTTAAGGGGGAATAATAGGTCGAAATTGTTTGTGGCGCTGGGCTGGGAATTTATGTGATGAATTAATGTAGTGAACAAAACAAACCAAAAACAGCAGTTTAATTGGATTTTAACATCGTTGATAAAATACGTATATCGTAGTGCTACCAAATGCCCAACTTCAACTCGACCAAATTACTATCATATGTATATGCAAGCTTTTGTGTGGCTATATTACACGTATTGAGTTAAATTGTTGTATATATATATATATATATATATATATATCTATATATATATATATATATATATATATATATATATACATATATATATATATATATCTATATATATATATATATATATATATATATATATTTATATATATATATATATATATATATATATATATGTTCAACTTATACACATATACAATACCACAAGCAAGTTACAAAGCAATAAAATATATTGGGAAGGTACTAAAAATTCACAGTGTGTGCAAGTGGTGGAGTACATGTCTTAAATTGGAGGAAAATATTCATATAATCTTTGATATATAAACAAACGCTAAACAAAATATTTCTATGAAAACATGAGTAAAAGGTTATATATTTAAGAGCATCAAAACCATTCCTTAATTATAAAGGCATGAGATATTACATATTATATGACTTATATGAAAATGAAGAGCACATGTTTGCCAAATAGCCTACGAACTGGCTTCTCTGTCAACACGCTCATATAAAACTTAAGCCCCAACTAGCCGAACGCTTAAATTGCAACCACTGCGTAAATGCTGAAGCAACGCATATGCTAGCGCAGCGCCATTTGTGTTATCCTTAGGAGCGCATCATATGTTTTCACTGAAAAATTGTTTAAGCATATAAAATTCTATTTTCCATAGGTTGGGTGCGATTTTCAGCGTTTAAATAAATAGCATTCTAACATGTTGCCTTGTAGCAGATTGGATCAGCTGATGATAATTTTATTTATGCCTTTTATAGCGTGGTGGATATATTAGATATGTAGGGTGGTGGATACAATATTAATACTAAATTTATCACTCCAGTTTAAACTACAACACTGTATTCAGCAAAATTATCTAACTGCGTCTTTTTTCATCAAGCAGACATTTTGATATTTGGATGGTTATGTGAAAAACTCCTCGGTGTTTAATAAAAATAATAAATAAGAATATTAAATAACGTTTGTGAAATAATAAATAAATTAGTGTTACTTTGACTTATTTTTAAGTATTTCAAATAAAAAAAAATAAATTTTGAAGGTTGTAACTGAAAGAAAAGGTAATAGAAATAAAAATGGTATCAAAGAAAAATTTTCAACAAAATGGCAGAGTCAATCAACAGCAAAGACAAATGCCATATAAGAAACCACCCTTTAAACCACCGATGATGCAAAATTTCAATAATCCCATGTTTAATGTCAGTCAAATACCTGACAATCCAGGATATTTAGATTTTAATTTACCCACACCGCCGACTAATGCAAATAATGGGACAGGTAATGGGCCGGCTAATAAGAATACCAATGGTGGCGATAATAATTCAGGCACAACAGCAGCTCAAAACAAGAAAAAGAATACTAAAAACAAACAAAAGAAACAACCCCAGATACAATTAAACCAACATAACGGGGGTAATTGGAAAAATAAGAATCAAGGTGGAGGGCAAATGAATCAACGCTTCAATGGGGGTCGTAATTTTCAGTCTGTGGGTAACCGCAGAAGTAGTCGCTTAATGGGACCAATGGGAGGTCCACGTGGAATGGATATTATGGGACCTCAAATAGCTCCACCAATGGGATTCCAGCCACCCATGATACCGCCAATGCCACCAATGAATAGAGGTGGACCTCCACTACCACCCATGGGTGCACCTGTACCGCCATTCATGCGGCGTGGCAATGGTCCTATGCCTCCACCAATACCGCCAATGCTACAACCACGTATGGCTCGTGGCATGCCACCTGTTCCCTTCAATGGTCCCATAGCCGGTCCAGGTAAAATCAATAAACTTGGAAAAGTTAACAAAAAAGTTACGAAAGGCAAAAGTACAATCAAAACCTTAAAGAACCTTATCAATCAGTATCCCTTAGATAAACCCTGGGTAAACGATGAGATACGTGCAGAGCACGATAAAAAGATTGATTTTGAAAATCGACTTAAAGGCAATAAGAATGACGATCTTTTTGCAGAATTTAAAGTTCAACGTGATAAATTTGTGTCTATGTATGAGTCAGCACGTGAGGATTATTTAAAAAAAGAGGCTGCTGCTGTTAAAGCTAAGGTAATTTAATGAATTAATATTTGTTTAAATATGTATGAATTATATACATAAATAACATATGTATATAAAACTGCGTATTACAAGGTACAAACAAGGATAAGTTCGGACACATCAAAATGTAATGGAATGCTACAAGGTTGTAGGTGCTTTGTTTTTGTAAACTATGTAAATTCGCCATCACAGATAATGTTTTTTGATATTTAATAATTCACTCTAAAAGGTGAGCGGAAAATGTAGGACTTTTTCTAATTATATTGTATATGCAACGGACATTTTGAAATCTATAGGAAATGAAATTTATTTATTTTCTATATAAACAAATTGTTGTACGTTTTGTTATAATACTTTGTGAGTTATGAGAGGTTCGGCTGTAATCAACATTTTATTCAGAAAAATATTTCTAGACATGTCATGCAATGATTTTGTAAGTCTTGTGCCAAAATAATTATTTAGAGATGAGAAAAAGGAAAACATATGATTTTCTGCTGTAATCAATATATATATATATATATATATATATATATATATATATATATATATATATATATCTTCTTGAAGAATTGTAGGTTTTAAATAATAAGGTTTTAAAGCATATTTAAATAAACTGCTTTTTGTATCTTAAGATACTGCCTATTTCTATTCGTATCTGCTCGATTTGTTCAGTTTTTCTGCCTAAAAATTTTAGACTAATCTGAAATCAATTTTGTCTTATGTTATCTTATAACACGGACTTAAACCAAAATTTTAAATATAACCAAAAGGAATTTCTGCGATGAATGGAATTATTTTAGCCCTGTTGTTTCTTATATAAAAATTAAATTTGCCTGAATCCAAGAAATTCCTAACTATTGGCATTTTATTGAGAAGGAACTAGTCACTAAATATCAACCATATCCTCGTAGGAAATAATAGAGGATTTTCAAATGCAGAAATAAATGCATATACGGCTTTAATCAATTATTATTTTCAGAGAATAGTTATTAAAAAATTTGTTAGCACTTTTTAAAAAGTATAAATACGGTCTAGAACAGTTCTCTTTCATATAAGCTGCATTCCTTATTTTATAAATTATTCATTTATTTTATACACATGCATTTATACGTACATATAACAGAAGCATAAAAAAGTGTTTAATTATTATTTTCACCTTTCTTTTAAATAAAACTTTTTACAGGATGAAAAAGACAAACAAACAAATAAAACAGCCAAAAAGGACGATAAAAAAGAAGCAAAATCAAATCAGTCTAAAACTAAAGCTGTTTAAATGATTTAGCAAAAAAAAAAGAAAATTAAGAAAAGAGTAACTTTTAAAGTACTAGAGAGCTTCAGTATCAAATAATAAGAAATAAAAATTAAAGAAAATAAACAATACATAATCAACCAGCCCACTAAATATATTTTCTTTAATAGAGCCAAAACATTAAAATAAATAAATAAAATGCAAATATAAGTATTTTCTAATTGAATGCTTACATTTAAATTATAGTATCAATTAGTGTGTCTCTGTCTATTAATTAACACCAAAAAAAAAAACAAATTTCACTGTATGAACAAACGTAAAACAACCAAATAATTATATAAATGGTGATTTATGTAATAATTTTTTTGGGTAAACTAAATAAAACTATGTTTTTAAGTGCAGCACTTTGCTGTTAGTAAGTTTAACAATTATAAAAGTTTAAATTATATACAAAAGATTTAAATAACACTAAAATAAAATTAAGCCCTCAATTTTCATGTAGATGAACAATCTTTCTGAAAAAGATTAATTTGTAAACTGAACAAGAGTAACTATTTATAAAACTAGAATTCTAAAGTTTAAACAATTTAAAAATCAGTACTAATGATATAGTTTTTTGCTATTTTTTGATATATGTATTGTATACTACTCCTCCTCATCACTATTAGTGTATTATTGATTTTAAATACTTTTCTCTCATTAAACGAATGTTACAGCTAAACAGTTTTAATCAAAAAATAATAATTTTGCATTTTTTCGTTCAAAACCCGGCTTTATTTGATTACTTATTTATAAGAAATGAAGGAGTTAATGCAACATTGCAAATTTCTCAAGTTAAAAATTTTTTGCTTGTAACAAATAATGAAATGTCAGTTGAGAGGAAAACAGTTTAATACGATGGTGGAGTAAAAGCTCTTTATAAAATTTGTATTGTTTGTCTTAATTTTCCAACGCTATGGAAAGAAACAAGTTACAATTTTTAACGGCTCATATATATATATATATATATATATATATATATATATATATATATATATTTCGTTAAAGCAATTTAACTTTTAACAAATGCTTTACTAATTTTAGCTTGTTTCTTTTTTGCAACAATCTATCCAACCACCTATTTAATAAACTTAGTATGTAATTAAACAAATAAAAGATTAAACAATAAAAATATCACAATGAAACTAATTCTACCGATGTACGTTTGGGCGCTTGTTACCGATTCACAAGTAAGTAAATACTACAAATACAGAAAATTTCAGGTTGATCTTCTTTTTACATATAAAAATATTTTATTTTTATATTATAATTCTTCTAGTTTTTTAACTCTTTTTTGATTAATAATATACACTAATATTTTTAAACTTAAGGTCTCTTTATTTTTATCAAATTATAAATAGTTTTTTCAATATTTCGTCACTCCTTTGTGTGATGTCTTCAGGAAATAAATTTTTTTTTTATAAAAAAATATTAGTGCATCATGTTTTATAAAATTCAGGGAAGTGCTATCACAGTTAAAAATCGCAACAATATTCTGATTTTATTTTTCTTCACTAACAAAATATATAAATTTTTGTGGCATAACAATTTGAAAAAATCCAAATTATTGAAATATAACATACTTACGCTGATTTCTTATTCACGAAAATTTTTACCTGCAACTTTCTTATTTACTCATAGAATGCTTAGAAATCAAAATAGGTTAGCAAGCCTGAAATATTTGATTTATCATAAAATTTTTCACTACTGTTTTAATAGAAACGATTAAGAACAGATATCAAATGTATTCTAATCTGTTTGGAATTACAAAATATTTTTTAAGAATAATTTAATATCAAGAAAAAAAATTTTAGTTTCTAACTGGTTTAGCCATAAATTGGTGGGTTGTATTTTAATTTTCGTTCATATTTTGAGAACATTGATTTTCCTTTAATATTCTATTAATAATCGGGGAGTAAAATAACATGAACTGGAAGCAAATGCACTTAATTTCATTCTACTTATATTTTGTCTCTGTTAACGAAAGTGGATCTGATTTATCGCTACAATACCTGTTTAGATTGCTATAAGCAATGTCCATTTGTACGAAATATGTATGCTTTTTGTTCCAATTATTTATGAAGTACTGACAAATAGTACACAATAGAAACTATTACTACTAAACAATTCACGATAAGTTTTTATATTCATTAAACAACTCATTTCCATAACACTCGTGATTGATATGAATAATATATTCCATACACTCCACTTCTCTATTGTGTACACATTTAATATTTGATGTAAATACGTGAAGTACTTACAATTTACAACTAATATCATAGAAATATTAAAAAATACAGTAAATGTTCTTCATCGATCACATACATGGCCTTGACAGGATGTATTTAAGAAAAATTCAAAATAATAAAAAATAAGACTTTCAAAACATTTTAAAGCTTAATTTATTTTGGTCCCAACATGTCTTGTGGTCTAACCCACTGACTAAATTGTTCTTCAGTCAGATAGCCCAACTTTATGGCTTCTTCCTTTAGTGTTGTACCATTTTTATGTGCAGTCTTTGCGATTTTGGCAGCCTTATCGTAGCCAATATGAGGATTTAAGGCAGTTACCAGCATAAGCGATTCATTCATTATTTTATTAATACGTTCGGTGTTAGCTTGAATTCCTTTTACACAATTGGCAGTAAAGGTACGGCTGCCATCAGCTAAAAATTTTAAAAATCAATACATAATATAATTGCGAATGTTTGAAAAGGAACAGTAAAAGTTGTAGGAATACTTACACAACAAACGAATGGAACGCAATACATTTGAAACTACTAAAGGTTTGAAAACGTTCAATTCAAAGTGACCATTTGATCCACCAATAGTAACAGCAACTTGATTGCCCATAACTTGTGCAGCTACCATTGTCATGGACTCACACTGTGTAGGATTCACTTTACCAGGCATAATTGAACTTCCAGGTTCATTTTCAGGCAGCATAAGTTCACCCAAACCACATCTGGGACCAGAACCCAAGAATCGAATATCGTTGGCAATTTTCATTAAGCTAACAGCAATTGTATTTAAAACACCATGAACCTCTACCATAGCATCACGGCCAGCTAAAGCTTCAAATTTGTTGGGAGCTGTCACAAATGGCAGACCAGTAAGTTGAGCGATTTTAGCAGCACATTTTTCGGCAAAACCAATGCGAGTATTAAGACCAGTACCCACAGCAGTACCACCTAAGGCCAATTCATAAACCCGTGGCAAACAGGCATCAATACGATCTAAAGCATAGGCCATTTGTTGTGTATAACCACTGAATTCTTGGCCCAAAGTCAAGGGTACAGCGTCCATTGTGTGGGTGCGACCAATCTTAATAATGTTCTTAAATTCCTCTGATTTGGCTTTTAAGGTATCGTGCAAAATCTTAATTGCAGGCTTAAGATTATTATTTAATTCTAAAGCTACGGATATATGAATGGCAGTGGGAAAAGTGTCATTCGAACTTTGAGATTTGTTAACATGATCGTTGGGATGAACGGGATCTTTGGAACCTAATTTGCCACCGAGAAGTTCAATAGCACGATTGCTAATGACCTGAAATTAGAGTTTTACATAAATATGAATTTATTATTAAACACGCATAAATATATGTGTGTCGAAAACATAAACCAATTTTAAATTTTGTAACAGTTTCATGAAATTATAAAAACGAATAACTACACTCACCTCATTAACATTCATATTACTTTGAGTGCCAGAACCAGTTTGCCAAATAACTAAAGGGAAGTGATCATCATAAAGCTTTCCTGAGATTACATCGTCAGCAGCTTTTGAAATTGCTTCACTTATTTTAGGATCCAAGCCAAACTCTTTATTTACTTCAGCTGCAGCCTTTTTCAAAGTACCCATGGCTTGGACGACAGGTTTCGGCATGCGTTCTGTAGGGCCACCAATGGGAAAATTCATTTGAGAACGCATAGTTTGTGCACCATAATATTTATCGGCTGGTACTTTTAGTTCGCCAAAAGTATCACTTTCAATGCGATAATCTGCGCAGGCCTAAAAATAAATATTCGAATAAATTTTTAATTACATACAATAACATTATTTATAACAAATTAATAATAATAATCGCCCATATCACGCACCATTTCTTTAAGTTGTTTGTATAAAACTAATCCAGTTTTTTATAATTCAAAACGAGTGACTGGCTTGTTTGCTGTTAAAAGTGAACGAATTTGAGTAAATTGTTTTTTCAACTCAAGAGATAACCTTGTTATTGTTTATTGTCCATAAATATTTTATGAATTTGACCGTACAGGCGTATATAAATATGTGCATACGTAGTCGTTTTAGCTTCTAAATTACTATGAGGATTATCATGTGATAATGGATACAATGAATTATGAAATATGCTCAATAAAAAAGTTACAGCGATAAATTTAAATATTAAATGCATATGAACGTGTAATAAATAAGTAAAATGGTTTTGTTTTAGTTAATTAACTAGCCAACTGTAAAATTGTATTTTTTCACTATCAAGAATTCTGTTAGCAAAATTCTCAAAATCTTGTGATTCTTTTGTGTAACGCTTGAACGTATTTAATTTAAAAATACTCACGTATGATTAACTACACTGTTTCTTAACTCAAAAATCATCGTGATTAAGTTATCAATAACTCGAGTGAGTTTTCACGATTTCTGAATATATAAAATATTAATGCTTTCTAATTATTTTAACTTATAATATGAAATTTATTTGTTGGGTGGTTAAGCAATGTCTATATGCATTTCATTGGCGCTCTTTACCAAATCGTCAGTAGACTTTAACCACAGTTTTGCAAAGTTTCAAACCTCTCAACTTATTAAAAGACTTCGAAAAACCATCTGAGAATTATGTTAAATAAATTAACTAAAATTCACAATTTCAAAAAATCACATTATAATAAGTATTTGGTAAAGAGCGCCGATGAAATGCATATAGACATTGCTTAACCACCCAACAAATAAATTTCGTATTATAATAGTACAATGACAATATGTCAAAAAATTAGTTTATTAACAATTCAATTGAGATTTTATTTTTCATTTTGCCTTATAAATACTTTCACTGTTATCCAAGGGATTTCTAATTGTATAAAGGTATAGAAAAGTAAAATAGAGTCGTATCGAATAAAAGTTGTTTTTGGGTTTGGTTTGTATAAGTTTCATAGCCTGCTACACTTATTATAATGTGATTTTTTTAAATTGTTTGTGAATTTTATAGTTAATTTATTTAACATAATTCTCAGATGGTTTTTGGAAGTCTTTTAATAAGTTGAGAGGTTTGAAACTTTGCAAAACTGTGGTTGAAGTCTACTGACGATTTGGTAAAGAGTGCCAATGAAATGCATATAGACATTGCTTAACCACCCAACAAATAAATTTCATATTATAATAGTACAATGACAATATATCAAAAAATTAGTTTATTAATTATTTTAACTTATAAGTTATGAAATATGTATGTATTTTTAAATAATATTTATAATAATTAGTTGAACAACTTAATTTGGTTTGTGTTAATACATATGTCTATATCATTGTATTTCACTTGCTCTTGCACCAATTCATCTGCAGAATAAAATCTTATTATGAAAAATATAAATCCTCTTAGTTTATTCGAAAACCACATGAAAAAGGACATCAGGTACTGAAATTCATTTGATACCACCTACATAAATAACAAATTGAGTCTCTAAGATTAAGTAAAGCCCAGGGTTTGCATATTAGCAGCACCACTACATAAAATTATACTTCTCCAGTTTACCAATAAAATATTTCGTGGTGAAGGAGTATCCAGTTTCTTTGAACAAAGATTTTACTTACGGCCCCTGTACAAGTAATAAATACATGATGCATAAATAGTAGCTGTTTACTTGTCGCTGCAATTTTTGAGTTTGTAGTAAGAAAGAAATTGAGAATTATATCACTCTCAGACAAACTAAGAATTAAAGCGGAACAAATAACATAATATTAAGGGGCACAGGCATGATATATATACACATATCTACATAAGCTGATAATGGGAGTTTAGCGGCTTCCGATAACAGCGCTGGCGCTTTGCTGCATGAGTTGGATTTTTAGATTAACGCTATATTCTTTTCCTTCTTGGAATATTTACTTAAATCTTTAGTAGAAGGCCAGAAAATATATTACGAAAAGTAATGAGTATCCATCTCACAACAAATAAAATGATTATAAAATATATTTCGAAATCTTTTTTAACATAACCTCTCAATAAAAATTTTGATTAGAAATAAAGCATGTATTATAAAATTATCACAGAATCATCAAGTAGGTACATACGTAACTACTTTTTATTACTTTAAGTTATTTATCCAACTGCACTCGCACATTTCAACCTTCATATTTTGTTTGTAACAAGAACTTGTCAATTACATAAGTTTTCACCAAATGGAAATATTTCGCTCCAGACAACTTACCATAACAGTTGTGTTAATCCAACGTGTTTGCTTCAATTGCTGAGCGCCACGCAACGATGAACGTTGGACAATTTGATACAACATATTTTGGCTTATTTTAAACATAATTTTTCTGATTAATCTATGTTTTTCCTATTGCTGCGAAAGAACTTGCTCAGCTGTGAAGTTGGCATATTTTCAGTCAGGGATGGATAAATTGGCGTGTTTGTAATGCTTACATGCTGTTAAGCTGGTAGCAACACCCATATATAGAATTGAACTGTTGTATTAATTAATTTGGGTGTTTGGATATACATATATATATATATATATATATATATATATATATGTATATATATATACCTCATGCTAATAAGCAAGAGATAAAAAACAGGCTGACTCCAAATATGGCTTAGTACGAAAATTTTACAAGCATGTGTTTGTTTATATTTCAGACGTCATTATTGCTGATTATTTTTTTTAATATACGCATTGCAAACGTTTGGTGTGATTTAAGGAACTTAAGTTAATTGTTTATAAAAGAAATATATTTTTATATATAACAGAACAATTTATAGTCTGAGAATTTTGTTTATACAATAACAAATATGGAGCGACCCCAAAAAATGCCAAAAGTTGCCAAGGTAAGCAATAATACATTAAAATAGATATGTACCATAATAAATGGTTTCATCCTGGATAGGTAAAAAATAAAGCTCCCGCTGAAGTTCAAATCACGGCAGAACAACTTTTACGTGAAGCTAAAGAGCGTGACTTAGAAATATTACCACCCCCTCCGAAACAAAAAATATCAGATCCAGCTGAATTAGCTGATTACCAGCTGCGCAAGCGTAAAGGGTTTGAGGATAATTTACGAAAAAATCGGATGGTAGTAAGCCATTGGATTAAATATGCTCAATGGGAGGAATCACAGAAGGAAATTCAGCGTGCTCGTTCAATATGGGAGCGGGCTTTGGATAACGATCACCGTAATGTGACGATTTGGCTAAAATATGCAGAAATGGAAATGAAAAATAAACAGGTTAATCATGCTCGTAATCTGTGGGACAGAGCAGTTACAATTATGCCACGCGTTAATCAGTTCTGGTATAAATACACCTACATGGAAGAAATGTTAGAAAATGTTGCGGGAGCAAGACAGGTATTTGAAAGGTGGATGGAATGGCAACCAGAAGAGCAAGCTTGGCAAACTTATGTTAACTTTGAGTTGCGTTATAAAGAAATTGATCGGGCTCGTGCTATATATGAACGATTTGTTTATGTACATCCCGATGTCAAAAATTGGATCAAATTTGCTCGTTTCGAAGAGTCTCATGGCTTTATACATGGATCTCGAAGAGTATTTGAAAGAGCTGTTGAATTCTTTGGTGATGATTACATAGATGAACGTTTGTTTATTGCATTTGCTCGTTTTGAAGAAGGCCAGAAGGAGCATGATCGTGCAAGAGTTATATACAAATACGCTTTAGATCATTTACCTAAAGATCGCACGCAAGAATTATACAAAGCGTATACAATACATGAAAAAAAATATGGCGATCGAGCTGGTATTGAAGATGTTATAGTGTCGAAAAGAAAGTTTCAATACGAACAGGAAGTAGCCAGCAACCCTCAAAATTATGATGCTTGGTTTGACTATTTACGGTTGATAGAAGGCGAAGGCGATCTCGATCTTATAAGAGAAACTTATGAACGTGCTATTGCAAATGTACCACCCGCTAACGAAAAAAATTACTGGCGCCGCTATATATATCTGTGGATTAACTATGCCCTTTATGAGGAACTCGAAACTGAGGACTTAGATCGTACTCGGCAAATATACAAAACATGCTTGGAACTAATACCACATAAAAAGTTTACATTTAGCAAAATATGGTTAATGTACGCCCAGTTTGAAATAAGATGCAAAGACTTACAAAAGGCTCGTAAAAGTTTGGGAATGGCTATTGGTATGTGTCCCAGAGATAAATTATTCAGAGGATACATTGAAATAGAAATTCAGTTGCGTGAATTTGACCGTTGTCGCTTACTTTATGAGAAATTTTTAGAATTCGGTCCAGAAAATTGTGTGACGTGGATGAAATTCGCTGAACTGGAAAATCTATTGGGTGATACTGAAAGGGCAAGGGCAATTTACGAATTAGCAGTGCAGCAACCACGTTTAGATATGCCTGAATTGTTGTGGAAAGCCTATATAGATTTTGAAGTAGCACAGATGGAATCAGAATTAGCACGTCAGCTTTACGAAAGACTGTTAGAAAGAACACAACATGTTAAAGTATGGATGTCCTATGCTAAATTTGAATTAACTTCACGGTTGGTCGAAGAAGATGGTGATATGAATGTACGTTTAGCGCGTAGGGTTTACGAAAGAGCCAATGATACGTTACGCCAGTTAGGGGATAAAGAATCCAGAGCATTACTTCTTGAAGCTTGGCGAGATTTCGAAAGAGAGGCCGGCGATCACGAAAATTTAGAAAAAGTTCTGGAGAAAATGCCCCGACGTGTCAAGAAGAGACAAAAGATTGTTTCAGAGTCTGGCGTGGAAGAGGGCTGGGAAGAAGTATTTGACTATATATTCCCCGAAGACGAAATGGCTAGGCCTAATCTCAAACTTTTGGCTGCTGCTAAAATGTGGAAAAAGCTTAAAGAGGCTAGCGTTAATGTTGCGGAAATTGAAAACAATAAAAATGAAAGCAGTAATGAAACAACAAAATCCGGTTATGAAAATGTATCCAAAGAACTGGAAAATGACATAAATAGCAGTACTTCACCTACAAGTATAGAGGCAAATAATAAGATTAAGCATAATACTCTAAATCAAGATATCGTTAACCGAAATGATAATTCTCCAAAGTCAGGTTAATCTCAAAAATTTAATTAAAAAGAATTGCAATATCAATATTTTATTGGCTTTTCTACACCGATATATGTACTTACATATCTCTATACACATTGGCGTAAAATATCCGAATCAACTTTTATTCTCAAAAAAAATTTGTATTTTTGTATGGATTGGGCCCAGCTTTTTGTTTTCATTAAACTAAGTGAAAACTACAGGATTTAACATCAGGTAAGTGTCTGTTTATTTATTTTTCTAAAATAAGAAATTATATCTATTTAAAATGTGCTCAAACTACAGTTGTTAATAAAATACATTAAACAATTATTTAAAACGTATTAATAGAGTAAATGTTGAATATGCATATTTCATTAGCTGTAATAAAAAATATAATGTTAACAATTAAATTGAAAAATTGAATTAAGATACACCTACCTGTACAAATGTTGGTAGATCTACTGGTATGTAAGATCCAGCATAGGTTACAGAGTGTCTTTGTGTACGCATCAATGTAATTATTAAGTTCTTTTTAAAACACGGAGTCTGAGCAAACCATTCACATGAATAAAAGGCGTATGTTAAATTGAAACTTTGTGTACTCATGCAATGACCAAAATAGCATATAATTAGCACTTCTAAAGTAACAGCAACAAAAAATATAATAGATAAAATTTGAGCTCCATAATCTGCAGCATCAACAACGTAAGGAAAATGTAAACCAACCGTACACTGAACTAAAGCCGAGCAAACAAACTGTGCCAAGCAGGCTTTCGAAATAATATTTGAAATGATTTTGAATAGACTAAAATAAATAAAGGTGTTAATAATAATACATACATACATACATACATATAATATTAGTAATGAATGCTTAACAGGATGTTTTGTTACTACACACAGTCTAAATTTAATATAAAAACTTTAAATTCTTAAAAAGTACTGATTGTTATAGCTGTAGTTTTATATAAAAAGAACATGTCACCGGTATAAGAGGGAGAGAAGCAGTGGTGGCTCGCTCAGTTAGCATAATAAAGAAATTCAAACCTAATTAACTAATTTATTTATTTAATTAAAGTAATATATTTTATAAATTAATTTATAAAATACAAAAATATTAAAGGCGCAGGGTGTCTAGACCATATTGCGCGCAAATTACAAAAAACTTTTTAGCAAATTTTTATTAGTTTAGTGTAAATAAAATTGATTAGTATATAAAATAGTAATATTATGAAAAAAATGTATATATTATAGATGTTATGTTTATAAAACGATAGCTTAATTTTAGGCAATTGATTTGATTTTGAACAATCAAGAATTGAATTAATTCTATTAGATATTTTGGATATTGGGCATTCAATTAATATGTGTTGAACATCCATTAATTGGTGACAATTATTACATTCAATGGGATCTGTATTATCATAATAATGTTTTGAGTTAAACAGAGCCTTCCCAACTCTACGACGAGCAAGTGTTGTACACTCCATTCTGGAAAAATTTTCATAATATTGAGATCTTACACACAATATATTATGTTTTCTTAAGAAACAGGTAGAGTTTTGCCATTCTAGTTGTTTTTTTGACTCATCATTTATTTATTTTTATAATTTTTTCTCCCATTATATGGTACAATTATAAATTTAAACAAGCATTGAGTACCTGCAAATAGATACATGCAAAATGGATACAGCAAAATGCAAATTAATACAAGTGCTTAACAGAAATAGATGAAAACTATTCGTTTTGCTGCGTTATTTACATGAAAAATTCCAAAAATACCATTATTGTATTGAACACTTCCTATAGCAGTGCATTAAAAATCGTTTGCCTTTAGTCCATTAACGGAAAACATCATCAGCAATTTAAGTATGTTTCAAAAGGTTTTTTGTTTCACTTAAACGCATTTTAAACTAAGTTTGACTAATTAATAAAACTATAAGCCCAATGTTAAATAAAGTAAAACTTAAGAAAAAGATACTGATAAATATTTACTGTAAAATTGTTTCATAGTCCTTTATACAGTTGTTAAACTCTGTTAAATTGTTAAGATGTTCCTCTTTAGTCCAATACATGCGCTCGCTGCCATTTTCCGTACGACCAATAGCTGTGACTCTAAATTCAAGTGCTTTCATTTGAGCCGTTAATATAATGAGATATGCTGGTGGATAAGAATCATTAGCGCAATTTTGTAGAGCTTGTACGCTTATGCCAAACAATTGATAAGCCATAACCATAATATACATCAAAGTATTATCAAACCAAATAACTCCAAACCAGGCTGGGTATAATAAGCTACGATCGCTGGCAAATATAACTTTTAAAATGCTTAAGCATGTACCCACTATATAAAGACGTACAAATATAATAAATGATGCTTGTGACATGTTGATGGCGTCATTAAGAATTGTTTGTTCTTTGATATTGTTGGCTCTCTTATCAAGTTTTGCCAAAATATTATTTATTTCTTCCAACTCATCTCGCACCAAATAAATATTAAAAAATTTTAAATTAGCTATTACGTCCGTTATAGTAATGGTTAAATTTTCACATAATTCTTGTGTACTTTCGGCAAAAAATACATTCACAACCAATGTTAAAGGAAATAGAAATGTTACTAGAAAATTTATAACCACAGCATAAATACGATATAATTTGACGTTGAAATTATTAGGAGCTTTAATGCCCATCCAATGCCACACTTTCCAGTGGTAGTAAAATGCCAACTTGCTATCAAAATTAACGCCCGTAAACGTTTGCATAGCTTTATTACTTGAGTCAACTGTTCAACGTTCAAACACTAAAACGTATTGTTCTCAATACATTTCTTATGCTGCTATGCCTTCCTTTTATTAAGTTCTAAAGTATTTATAAGAATTTGATTTTTGTATTTCCAAACAATTCTTTAAAGTAGAAAACTTTTAATTTGTTTTACATCATTTTTGTTAATAGCAATGGCTAATAGCAGTAATTATTATATATATATATATATATATATATATATATATATATGTATATATATATATATATATATATATATATATATTAAAATACTTGTTTGAAGTACACATACGTAGTATTTAGTAAAAATGCCTGCGTTTTCAGTATATAAGAAATAAATAAATTTCAATTTATTTGTTTTTCTCATTCCATTTGGAGATCTTCAGGGAATCTTTTACTCAAATTATCTTAGAAAAACTAGAAACACTGTTTTAAACCTTAAGTCCATTGATTAAAAATTTAAAAAATACCTGCATAAGCTAAAACAAGCTTAAATATTTTCCTATTCCATTATTCTACATACATACATATGTATGTGCACTACTTTTTCTCCACGCTAATTATAGTCGTTAGTATGCTTACACGCTGATGCAACGAAAGTTGAGGGAAATAGTTTCATGGGAATCGTGTTTTCACATCATTGTGCAAAGTTTGCTAGTTTTATCGAAAAATCGATAAAATTAAATTTAATTATTGTTAATTAAATCGAGCCATAACCGCTCAAAACACCTCAAGCAGCATATATAAGAAAATCGTTTTTTTATGAAAATCACCATTTCCGATAGCTTGGTAAAGTCTGAATGTCCAGTTGTCGTTGGAAAGAGACGCTGTTAAAGAATCTAGCTGAAATTATACTTGAATATTTTTTAGACTTTTTATTTTAAAACCAAATAGCAAAGCATTCTACACCAGTACACCAATTTTTTTAAAGCTATTTGAATGTGGCAATAGAAAATTTTAGATAACTTTAAATTGTATATACTTTTAATGAAAAATTTTAAAAAAATTCGAACTTTCAAATTGGAGCCACCATAGAATTTTTTTAAAATTGATTGGATAAGTGTATTTTTAGCGAGCGCAGATAGAAATGCTAGTTCAGTTGCTACGAATTTATAAATGTTTGTGTAACACAAAAATACACACGTTTTCAAAGTTAAAAGTTCATTTTATTAAAGGAAATACAACAAAAAAGGATATATCTTAAATTTACTTTAGAGTAGTTGAAGATAAATTGTTTTACTTTAGGATAAAAAACCAGTAAAATTGTTTTATTACAAAAAATCTAAAACGGAGTTCAATTAAAAATAATAAAAATTGGTGATTAAAAATGTACTTTATAACATTATCTTTTTACACATACTATATCTATACATTCGCAGTTTTTTTTTCGAGTTTTGAAAATATTCCTTTAGAAATTAAAAAGTGAAAATCTTGTGAATAACATAATGGAAATAAGTAAAATCAAATCAATAAAAATAGGTGATATTATGTTTTCCGGATGTTAGATTGATTTTTACAAACTTCGCTGTGACCATCTTTCCAATGACGAGCTTGACATATTTCAGAACAGTAAGCAGCTCGAAAGCAGCACAAATATATTGCTTCTTCTAAGCACCAATAACACTGAAAATTTTGGATATATTTTTTAAACTTATAATTAAGTCTAATTACTTTTTTATGGAAAAATAATATTTTTCCTAACATACATTTACTTACCCACTGTTTACGTTTTAATATTTTTCTTTCTAACTCCTGTCTTTTTATTTTTTCTTTCAGTTTCCTTTTTTGTTCTTCAAGCTTCTCATTTTTTTGTTTAAAATCATTTATAAGTTTTTGGGCACATTCAATTTCGTTTAACTAAATTTTAAAATCATCAAAAAATTGATTAAAAATGTCTTTGAGCAAACAGCTTCCAAATAATTATTTGTTGCGAAAATGTTGCTGGTAATTTCTATATAACCACATCAATGAATGTTTGTTAGAGGTATGTTCATTTGGAAATTACTAACAATATTTTTGCAACATAATTGTATGTGGCCAGGATAGTTTGTGTATTGCGAATTGTTCTTACCATTTTAACACGATCGTCGCTTTCTAAAGGCCTTTTCGTTTTACGCGTAGCTATCTTAATACTATTGTTTTTATTTTCCCCAAGAGCTATTTTATTTAAAGCATTCATTTTCAAACGTTTTAACGATACTGAAACTTCAGTACATAACGTTGTCTGGCTGCTTGATAGAGCATTATCATCGTTATTGCTTCCATGCGATCTATTCAGATTAAATTGTTGGCTACTGTTGGTATCTTCCGCTAATATATTTACGGTTGCGGAATTTTTACGTTTCCTTCTTCCAACTTTGTCTTTGATCAGGGCATTACTTATTGTTGATGTACCCAAAACGGTGCGTATAATTTCTTCAGTGTACTGGGGATTTGCGTGAAAACTAAAAGCACTTGGTGGATAACTTGAAAGCATTTGATGGTAACGTAACTCTTCCATTGCTTTCTTTATGGCTGGACTATTACCTAATTTTAGTGATCTCGTATCTGCATCGATAGGCTTAATAAAACGTACATCAATTAAAGCACGTGAATGATTGCCACCAAAGAAACGAACATCGAATTTGTTGTTGGGTAAAACTCGAATAACTTTTGCTGGCCAGTAGGGGAAACCACTATGTTTGGCATAAACTAGCTCATGGCGTTGCACACAGGGCTTAGCAAACCAAATTGATGACTGTTTTTCATGGGAATAGCGGAAACAATCCGGACACCGCCGAATTTCCGAAAGATCATGACATATATCGCGTAATAGCCATTTTGTCGATTCCAATTCAGTACTGTAGGCTAGAAATAAATTGATTAACCATTGAATTTTAGAGACTGCACAAGAAGTGTTGATCCTGTCTTTGTATAAGCAGTGCTGCGAGTAACACGTGTATTCAAAGCATATATACCAAACACATACTTACGTACATATGCATGTAAATATATAGATAAGTACTTAAAGCATTATATTATAATCTATACATCAACATAAGCCAACATAATGCAACTAACAACAATTAATTCATTTACGAAATCGATGATAGTCATGCAAAGCAAAAATATGTAATCCAAAACAAAGGGATAGTTATACTTCAACTAGTATATAAATTAACTTACGCCCAAAAAAGACTCCAACGTTGTGCTGTATATCTAATAAATCTACCAAAAATTCCATAAGAAATGCATATTCCTTTCTTTCAAGTTTTTCATTTACGTCACTTAAGCCAGTTAATCTTGAATTAAGTATTAGTCTTTTAACTATATTTATTTCAGTGGTATTGGCACGTTTAGCTTCCAAATATGTGCGAACATCGTGTGTTAACCATTCACGATTATAAGAAAATGTAAACTTAAGTAAATGACACACTTCATCTGTCTCTAAGTTGGCAGGATTGCGTAAATCGGCACGCTTAAGAAGACGACAACTTGTGCATAATTCCAAGTCACCCTGATCCTCATCATTTGCTGCTATTTCATTTTTATAGGAAATATTGAAAGCCGTTGTATTTGGTCTTTTACGATTAGGTGGTCGCACTTCTCCTAAACAAACCACTTCAAGTTTGGTTTTGGTTTCAATATCATCCATTATAGGCTTTCCCTCTGTTTGGGAAGTATTTGCCACAATTTTAGTTGCTAAATGTTCAAAACCTTCATTGGATATTTGATCGGCCACAATACCCTGACGTTGGCCAGTCAAGCTGGTTGTAGAATTTTGATCTATCTGCGTTAAAGACGAGTTGGCTCTAATATCACTTTCATAGTCCAGAGTAGTAGAGTAACGCATCGTATCCGTTTCGGAGTCGGTGTCTGAACTGAATGCAGGTAACCTATTTTTTTGTATTCTGGATGAGGGTACAATGTAGTTGGGCCGTTCAGGGTTCTTACGATAACACAAACGATGAAATGAGCGCCAACACTGGCGGCAGTTCTCTAGCATGCCCGGCAGGTGACATTCGTAACAATATAGGTCGTGAGAGTATTCCTCATTGAGCTCTTCAAGAGTGGGTAAACGCAATCGTTTCAGTTCTGGTACTATCAACCGTTGAGAACGGGGTGAAAGCGAGGCTGAAACCGGCACAAGCAGGCCATCACGCAAAGCATTGACTACAGTCTCCTTGGCGGCAGCTTATAATTTACAAAAATAAAAAACATTTAAATGGTAATTTACATATATATTCTCTTACTTATAGAAAAATTGCCATTTTTAATTAAAACGTCAACTAAATTGTCGACTGTACATGATTCCTCTCTCCCACTAATACAGCTGCTTTCCTCATGGCTGCTATTTGGAATACAAAGAACCTGTAGAAAGTAACGCAAGCAATCTGTTTGTGCTTTACGTATCAACGATGACATGTTCTGAAAATTGCTAAATCTTGTTAAATTATCTACACATAATTTTAACCCAAATGTCGAGCAGAATATAACTGTTTGTTAAAACCAAGAGACGGAAAATGTTTTTGTTTTTAATAAAGATTAATCACAATAGAAATATTCCATGCCTGTTATTAGCTAACAGCTGAGTTGTGTCAATTGTCGCAAAGGCTTACTAAAATCGCTTAGAAATAAATGCTTTGGGAAACGTCAGATATATAGATGCGTATTGCGACAGTGTTTTGTGGAGACATTCTCTATTATTTTAACTTTCTTACGCGCTTTTATATTATATTGGTTTTTAAAACAAACAATACTAGAAACAATTGTGTGGTATAATTAGAACATAGTGTAAAATTTAAAATGTAAATTATAATAAGTTAACAATCATTATTCGGGGAAAACAGTAAAAATTTTAAATAAAGATTAAAGTATAATCTGTACATGGCGATTTAGAACATTAGACCGACTCACCTTCTGTGCAAATGAAATCGGATCTAGTGCTTGTCTCAAATTCATGCTTAGTTTGCTTTTATTAAATCTTTGGCCATCCTCGATATGTATGAAAATGGCGACTTTCTTTGTTTTTTGTTAATAATTCATCTAGCGCGTATTAATATTAAAAGACGGACATTTTATTGGTAAACTAGTAGAAAGTATGTAAAATTTGATACTCTTATGTATAATAATATGTATGTATATAACATAACCCCAGGCAGCTGAGTATTTTGTAAAAAACTTATTAATCGGTTTTGTATATTTGCTAAATATATGGGTACATCCATCTTACAGAAATTACTTCTACTGATAATTGTGCATAAATCATATTTATGTGTATCTACAATAACAGATAAGGATTGCTTGCTGCACATGGAAATTGAGATTTGATATCAAATTTTATGAAATTTACGTACATATGTACATAATTTTGTATGTATGTCAGTATTCAGTTGAATGCATACGCATGTAAGAAATTTATAAAAACTTCGTACAAAATAAAGAATGAGATCCTAATAAATCAGAATTTCTCCTAAATTCATATGAAAAGAGAAATGGAGTTTACACCGAAACAGAACGATCAATTAAATCTATTAAGAAACTCAGTTAAATTTCAAAAACTACAAGAAAAATGTGAAATCGTTAAGAAAGAACTTGAAGCTTTGATTAGTGAAAGATCAGACATTGTTAATAAACGTGAAATACTAATGGAACGCATAATATCAATACAACAGGATCTTAAAAATGCACGAAACGAAGAGTATAAGTGGCAAAAAAAACTCGAAGAAGGTACATAAATACTAAGTATATAATTATCAATATGCACTAATATTTTTAAGCTTAAGGTCTCTTTATTTTTATTAAATTATAAATTGTTCTTCAATATTTTGTCACTCCTTTGTGTGAATTCTTAAGAAAATTAATTTCCCGAAGAAGTCACATAAAGAAGTGACGAAATTGCGAATCGAATTATTTATTGGTAAAGTAAACCAAATGTATATATATTTATATATATATATATATATATATATATATATATGTATATATATATATATATATATATATATATATATATATACATATATATATATATATATATATGTATATATATATATATATATATATACATATATATATATATATATATATATATATGTATATATATATATACATATATATATATATATATATATATATATATGTATATATATATATACATATAAATATATATATATATATATATATATATATATATGTATATATATATATATATATATATACATATATATATATATATATATATATATATATATATATATACAGATGCGTACATGAGTATGAATTAAATCGATCTTAAAATCTAAACATTCAACTAAATCTATGCGAAGTGCATATCACTTTCATCTTGCTTTTGTTTTTAAATTCGTTTTTAGTAATTTATTTTATAAATTAAATATTTTGGTCGAAATGCTCCTTCTAGAGCACCAGTTCTACTACAACATACAAATTGCATATGAAAATACGAAATATCAAAATCATTATTTTCTTTTCACATTAATCTTTCAAAGGGAAATTCGAGAAATTTATATAGATAAAGTAGGTAGCTCAACTAGTGGAGTTATATAGTGATTGTACCATGTGTGTAGGTATGTATGTTTGATATTAGTTCAAAAATTTTTATCAATATCATTGATTTAAAATGTTAGTGAGAATTATTAATACTAGTAACCGCACTCGTACTACAATTTTTTAAATCTGTCTGGTGAGTTATAAATTCTTTTATACTTTTTTTTTAGCGAATAAATCTCCGGCTGATGATTTAGAAAATATTTGTCTGATTCTCGGCTATAAAATTTCCAAAGTTCAATTATTAGAAAATGGGGGATTACAATTAACGGTATGTAACTTAAAAATATTAAAAATAATTTAATTCTCAAATATTTTTCTACTTTTTCAAGCTCCTTTATCGAGATATTTGCTATGTTACTTATAATGAAGCTGCACAAATATTTGATTTAATAGAGGTTTTCCCACAGCATCCTAATTTTCCACAAATTAAAGAGTTCTTGCAGAATTCTCAAGACTTGAGGGGTTTGTTGAGTTGCTTACGTAAATTTTTCGATATTACTTTAGAATGTAAAGAAAATCAAGAACAACAAATGATATGAAACATCTGTCTTTTATCCTGTATTTATATTTTGAAACTTATTTATCTTTCGGCATATTTGAAAATGTTTATTTCTTTGTTAATTTAACATCGATATTTGGTAAATTACTAATATAATTTTACCAGCAAAACGAATTTAATATAACAAAAGAAATTTTCGTACAAAAATATACATCATAATCTTAGGATTGTTCTGGCTTCATTATTTGTTTGAATTATATAATTAGCGTTGTGATAAAAATAATTAAAGTCGTTTTTTACAATTTTCAAATTTGTTACTAATAGTTTTTTCCCATAATTTCTAATCAATTTCTTTTCATAGTTCTTCTATTTTACATCTTTTACTGTAAATTTTTATTCGAATGATTAAGTGTATTTGGTTTTAGTAATAATTAAATTCCTTGAAATAAAACTAGAAAAAATTAACTAACAAAAGGTTTTTCTGCCTGTAAAATTTAAACATCTATAATAATGCACATATGTATATACATATACCAATGTATGTACATAGTTTTGAAAGCATAGTACATAGAAGCTGCAATATAATTACATCGGAACATTGAAAAATATCTTACAAATAAATTTGTATAATATCGGTGCACAGATGCTGACGGGTCACTGTGACCATATGTCGGTGATATAGTTAACACAGGATAGCAATAGTTAATAGTTATACTTTCACATACATAAGAAGTGGCAAAGTAGTTAAAAATGGAGAGTTCCTCAGAAGAACTGTAATCCTATACAGTTACCTGAGTTGTTGAAGTTAACTAGAGCACTGGCTGCACTTAAAACAAGTGCCAACAATACTTGATGTTAACTGACTTAAAGCTACTTTATATTAAATGATACACTAAAGCAAATTTGGCATTCATGATAGTACGTCTGATTTTATTGTATACTTTCAACATCCAGAGTATAATACTTGTGAACCCAGTATTCGTTAAAGATTTTGTATTCGAGAACATTCACAATTGCAATTTGAGTTTTTTGTTCAATGACGTAAAATATTTTACCCGTCTTCTTAAAAGCGTTTTTAATTACCAAATGGTTGACAGCACTAGTTTTTCTTGCATTTGCGGTAGCGTTTCTCTGATTTTTTCATTGGGTTTTTTTCGTTTTTAAAGGTCGGTCCAAGAAAATTAACGTTTTTTTTATTTATTTGTATTATTAAAACAACTCATATTTAAGTTTTTATAAAAATTCAGCAACAACTATATTTAAATTACAAGATGTAATTTAAATGTTATCAAAATTGTGTATTACCAATTCAGCTTGTGATAAATTAAAAATTTTATTATGGAAATTGACAAGCCACTTGTCAAAGGAAGAAGTCAATTCATAAATTAAGGAATTATAGTGTGTATAAATTATTACCGTTAATATTATAATAAAATTAATTGAATTTTTGAGGAAAGATAATTTTTCGCAGTTGCAATAATAAAGAACAAACTTATTAAAATCACGTGATAAAGCCAGCTGCAAATGTGATTGCCACAAAATTGAGGAAGCTAGTCTGATAGTGCCAAGGAAATTTATCGCTTTCATATGTATATATACATGTGTGTATGTGAAATTTTTTTATAATTTGTCCATATTGTTTAAAATTTGCACAAACATATACAAAAGACGTATGATTTTAAATAAAATAAAATTCAAAGTTACCAAAGACAAAATAAATTAAAATAATTATAGAACTAGTCCAAAATATGGACAGAAAACAGAAAAATTCATCAAAGAGAGTTAAAGATTTACACGCATATGTATCAAATTTGGTAGAAGAATCTCTAAATAGAAGCTCAAGGTTTCATTCAATTCCACCAACACCAGATTCTGCTGGCAATTGCCGCACCACAAGACAAATTACTAATACCACAGTTTCGCAACAAAACGTCTATCAAATTAGCAGTAATAATGTAGCAGGAACAATATTAAATAGAACTATGACTAATCACACGAGTGCAAAGGCAGCTAGTACATGTATAGCTTCACCTACGGAACAGCTGGCAGCCGTACATGCAAAAGCTACTTCAAGTCGTAATAAGAACGAAGGTAAGAAAATCTATGTCGCGTATGCTTGATATCCGGTATTTCTAAAGCATTGGTTATCAAAATTATCCCGCAAAAAGATATCTCAAGCGAATGTTAGTATTCGGCAAATTTTGCCATTCATATTTACATTACCTAAAACTTACTTATATATATATATATATATATATATATATACATATATATATATATATATATATATATATATACATATATGTATATATATATATATATATATATATATATATATATATATATGTATATATATGTATGTATGCATATAAATATATATATATATCCATATATATATATATATATTTATATATATATATATATATATATCCATATATATATATATATATATATATATATATATATATATATATATATTCACACAATGTCTGCATTATAATGATTAACATAGTTTATTGCTAATGCCACTTTTAATCTTTTGCAGAAGCCATCAATGACTTAAAAACACGCATTCCCGAAATAGAAAACATCTTTGATATACACAGCCGAATTGGTAATGGAACCTTTAGTACGGTCCTATTAGGCACTTTAAAAAAGCAACGTAATTTACCTGAAAATCTTAAACGTAAATTTGCTATTAAGCATCATATACCAACAAGTCATCCCGATAGAATAATGAAAGAACTACAGTGTATGGCGAAGATTGGGTAAGGTTTTCAATTAAAACCAAACGTTTTTTAAGTATGTTTATTATACATTTATATACATACATGTGTGTATGCATAACATATGTGTATTTGCAAAAAAAAAAATTAAACTTTTATATATCTATTTGTTCATATGTATATTGTTCCATTTGTTTTGAATAGTTCAAAACTCCATATTGAGATCTTCCAGAAGATTCTTTTAAAATACGAGTGGAATACTAATAATTTGAGAACGTTTTCATTCTTTTAGAAATAAAAAATATTAAATAATTATTGAGATACTTACTGAAATGGATACTTCTTTCGTTATATTCAAAAAGCAAGTTTAGCATGGCTTTTGGCTGCCAAATATTTAGAAAAATTTTAATTCTTCGAGTTGTTTCCTTTCGCAAATATAATTGTTGAATGTGTAAAATTATAAGTAAATACCTACAATATATGTCTGTCTGTTTGACAGAGATTTTTATACGTTTATATCTAAGCTTAATCCTAATCTATGTATATAATTTGAATAATTTATTTTAGAGGCGTACTTTGCATTACAAAACTGTAAATTTTACAATGTACCTAAAGTTGTTATTGAAATACCTCAAGAGATTAAAGGGGAAGCAAATTTTTCCCTATTTGAACCTGAAATATCTAATTATGTTGACATACATTTTCGTGCATGTATTTGATGTTTGACATTTTTTATATATTTTTGTAATACATACATATGTAAAAAATAATTTAATCCTTAATTATGTAATTTATTTGCTTAATTGTATAAAGGTGTAGAAAAATAAAATAGTGATATCGAATAAAAGTTGTTTGTTGGGTTTTGGTTTAAGTTTCATAGCCTACTACATTTATTGTAATGTGATTTTTTAAAATCATTTGTGAGTTTTCATTTAAATTCTCAAATGGTTTATTATATGTGAGAGGTTTGAAACTTTTCAAAACTGTGGTCTACTGATGAATTGGGTAAAAGCGCCAATGAAATGCACATAAACATTGGTTAACCACCCAACAAATAAATTTGATATTATAATAGTATAATGACAATATGAAATAAATAGATTTTAATAGATGAATAAATAATAGATGAAATAAATAGATTTTACTCTTCCAGAAATATTAGAAAATTATTACAATAATTTCTTCGTTTTCGAACCGTAATCTAAAATCAATAATTATTATAGCTCAACAAATTTTATTTGGCATCTCTTATTTAGCAATTTATAAAGAAAACCAACGTCATTTGTTTGAACGTTTGCGTCATGACGGTATATGACTAGAGAAACAGAGTAGAAGGAGCCAAATATGATAATTGTTTACATGAGTTCATTCAGTTTTCTCTCACATGACTTTGCTATGTCTGCTGACGTGTTTTTTTTTTAATTACCGATAATAAATTGCATTAAGATTATTTGAATACCGACAGCTCATTAATAAAATGTTATACATGTATTCATAGTTATGCAAGTAACTTAGTATTTACTTGTATACATACGTACCTATGTATTTGTACCATATGTATACAAAATATCTACTACAAAAGGTACTTGCGTCCGTTACTTATATATTCAGTGCAGATTCATTAATATTAATTGCATTTAAAAAACAAGTTAAGAAAAATAAATATGAAAATTTTAAGGTAATTGACTCTTAAAATATAACAATCAAATAAATTCGACCTTTCAATTGTTATGTTCATACATTCTTAATAAAACATTAATTTTTTTGCACAAAACATACATATATGTATATAAACGGATGCGTAATATTCATATTGTTATAGAATTTTTTTTATTGAAATTTTTTGTTAGATTTGTTATTTAAAGAAAAATTTTTCTTTTTCTCTTTAAGCTATTACTGAAAGGCGAAAACGCCGATAAGACAATTATATATTTTACTAGTTTTATCTGGCGTTTTGACATATGTTATGATAACTTTATGACTAGCCAAGACTGGAACAGACACCAGTAGATTATTCGATTTCAAAGTGTTGTTAAATTTTAAATTATTTAAAATATTAATAATAAGTAACGTACAAAGTCAGTATGTTTAATAAAAGACTACGCATATGAAATTTGCAACTGCTAGTCTTATAAGGTTTTAGACACGAAAAAGTTAGACATATGGATTATTGTCCTATATTGATTTGTTTTTCACTAAAATTATAACGAGATTTGATCCGTTGATATACATTGCATATGTTTATATGTATGAACATACATATGCAGTTCTTCACGTACTTTTCTGTATAAATGTGAAGCTATTATAATAAAACAATATCAAATACTACGTTATTTTATATCCAATAATTCTTTTTGTTTTAAATTAAAGGAAAATACAAAAAATAAAATTTTAATATATTGTGAGCCTTTTTAATATACATTTAATACAATTTGTTCTCTCCTTTTAGTGGCACCGATAATGTTGTGGGTATAAACTGCTGTATACGTTGCAATGAATCCGTGGCTTTCGTAATGCCCTTTTTGGCACACGATCGTTTTCATGATTTTTATAATAAAATGGATGTGGCTGAGGTGCAGTTTTACATGAAAAATCTGTTAATGGCCTTGCGTCATGTCCATCGTTTCCGTGTTATACATCGCGACGTCAAACCTAGTAACTTTTTATACAATCGCCGTAAACGACAATTTCTATTGGTCGATTTTGGCTTGGCCCAACAGATGACCAATTCACATATCGGTTTGATGGGCAATAATAATAGCCCAACTGAAAAATTAGAAAGTCTTTCTCATAGCGCTACAGCAAATAAAACTGCTGGGGGTGGCGAAGGCAAAAGATCTCGAGAAGTGGATGATGTAATAGATAATAAATCTCCGGAAGTTGCAATTGCTGTAACTGGAGTTGGCGAAGTTGTTAGTGGTACGGCAAAACGTTTACGCTGTGCAACTCCTGCACAACAATCACAAGCGCCAGCGGTAATACAAACCGGTTCAAACACACGTTCTTCAAACGCCCCTAATACTGGTACTTTATCACACAAACCTTTTAAAATGTTTTTAAAACAAATTAATAATGAGATTCCTAATACTTCCTCCGTAGGGTCAAAAGCTGCTCCGACAAGTGGAAGTAGTAATGCAAGTCCAAACGAATTTAAGTCTGCTCCCGGAGCTAATGCACACAATGTGGTGAGCTGTTTACAGCAGAAGTTACGCGCTCGAGGTGGTGATGAAAGTGTTCCAAATAGCAGTGTACGCAATTCGTCAGTAGGAGGCGGCAAAAATACAGCTCCTGTTGCACAAGCCCCTAATATTAACAATAATAGTCCGAATAACACTGAAGGTAAATACAATACAAACCGCAGTTTGTCGACTATAAATAGTCCAAAATGCTATTGTTATGGCAACCATCAAGTCTGCAACATTTGCCTGGTGAAAAAGGAAATTCACGCTTCCCGAGCTGGAACACCAGGCTATAGACCGCCGGAGGTCTTACTTAAATATCCGGATCAAACAACAGCCGTCGACATATGGGCATCTGGTGTAATATTTCTTTCAATACTTTCATCCGTTTATCCATTTTTCAAGGCACCCAATGATTATGTGGCCTTGGCCGAAATGGTAACCATTTTTGGTGATAAATCTATACGTAGAACTGCCTATGTACTCGATCGTTTGGTAACTTTATCTCAGAAGACTAAACCGCTAGATTTACGAAAACTATGTGTACGTTTTAGAAATCGTGCCAAATTTAGTTCACCTGAACTCTTAAAGAAACATCAACGTGGCGATGGTACCTGTGAAATTTGTAAAAATTGTGATCAATTTTTCTTTAACTGCTTGTGCCTAGAGTCGATTTATGCATCAGAATCTCTAGGTAAAGATGATATATATCCCCCTAGTGCCTATGACTTGCTCTATCGTTTGTTGGAAATCAATCCTCACAACCGTATAACGGCCGAAGAAGCTTTACAGCACCCATTCTTTTTGGAATGTCATAACAATGATAATATAACTACCTCAAATTCAGTCTCAAGCCCTGTGGCAAATACAGCACCTATAGCAGCTTTGTCCATGAATACTCCCTCATCTAGTTAAACAGATTAATTGTATAAATTCTTTAAAAAAAATTTTTATTACGTGTATGTATGTATTTTAAAAATTTTTATTTTTTGTAATTCTGTCTATCGCCAAAAGCTGAGATTGGTTTATTATAATATTACATTTTGAGATTTTGTTATTAGTTTTTTAATATTGCATTCAGTATAATTTGATTTTACTCGTATATCCTTAAAAATGTAAACATCATTTTTCTTTTTATCTCACAAATATAGAATGAAATTATTTTGTATATTAAAGAGAAATCACTTGCGGGTCAAATCTTTTTTTAATTATATTCTATATAATTTAATTAATTCACGAAGAATCATATCGAAAATTATGTCACAGGAACCGTAATGGAATAAATTTAGAAGTTCGCGTGTTTAATGGCTACTGATTTTTATAAATTTTATTACTTTACGTAATTACAAGTAATAAATTTCATATACATATCATACAAAAAAGTAATACGTTCTCAACTACAACTTTATATGTATTTATAATGCTAAATCTATGTTTCCATTTTTTTGCCTTTTGAAGGTTTAGATGTAGATTCATCTTTGATTTGCACTTTTATACGTTTGCCAGCTTTAACCTCTTCTTTAGAGGGCTGAGTTTCCATGGTACGTTTCTTTGGTTTTTGATAACTACCGCGTCCGGCGGCACGTTCAGACTCTTCAATGGTATAGGGCTCTATTTCTAATGCCTTTAGGCGGCGTTTGTGCACTTTAGTACGGAAATGCGCTTGCATAGCGGTATCATCTATAAAATATTTAGCGCAGTGAACACAGTAAAACTGCGCGAACCCTGGCTTTTCTAAATCGACGGCCTGGTTAATCAATTCCGCTGATTGCGTACGTAAATCTTGGTCAATAAGATCAAGATCGCGTGTACGGTTGCGAACACGCCAACGCCTCTGAAGATGCGTATCACCTGAGTGCATCTTTTTACGTTTTTGCACCATACCCATGTTGACGCTGTTGTGTGCTTAATAAGGATACTGATGAAATGAGCCTTTCAAATAACACGTGTCTTTGTGTTGAATCAAATTTAATATCGCGTTGAATGAGTAATCTTCAAATATGTGAGCAACCTTTTTTATTTCGACGTTTATTGAATGTATACAATAGTAATGGTATTAGCCAGTATTAACGACCAAATATTTTATAGACGCTATTTATTATATATTACTTTATATCAATTTGTGTTTCTAAATTGTGTTTACAAAATAGCACTATTTTGACAGCTGCGAGAGGGTTTATCAGAACAATATATTCTGAATACAACCGTGTTAAAAAGCCAGAGTTGGTTTGTAGTTAGTGACGACTTTTCCGTACTAACTTAACGATGGAACACATTTTTATGTGGCATCCTTGTAACCTTATATTGTGAATGGACAATAGTTTGACACAATAGCATTCAACATATGATTGCCATTCCCTAATGAAATTTGTGCGTGTGAAGTCGTGTGTGCGGAAAAATTTGCTGAATGTATTACAATAAAAAAGATAAAGCAATAATTAACAAAAAGATAAAAAACATACCTACTATGTGCGTATATGCGTTGGCCAACAATAATTACATATAATAACTTTATTTTAAAACCAAATAAGCTTTGTACATGCAAAAAAAATTGTGTTAAATTAAAAGTTAGAAAAAAATTATTAATCTATAGTGTATCAGTAAAACCTCTGCTGTAATTTTAAAAATGTATCGAATATAGCTTCGGTCACTTGTTTAGCAAACTAATCTTAATAACAAACAATATTTACATATCAGTGCTTCAAAGGACCAGATTTATTAAAGTAAGTACACCTTTTAGTCACCCGCATATATTGCTAAAATCTGCAATAGGTTAAAAATTATAAAGTTTTCTTATCTCATATTTTGTTCAAGTTTTTAAGCAATATTTGTTATATCATTTAATTTATTTCTGTGAAACTGCTTATCAATTCTTAAAAATACAACAATTGTTACTAAAGTTTCATTTGCTTATGTTAGAAAGAACTAAGTACTCTGTAAATGCATTATATTGCTTGTATCTTTAACTCCAATAAAAGAAATATCTTAATATAAACATACCATACAGTACAATTCTGACAGTTTGGTAAGAAGTGCGTTCCAATTTGTGATGTAACTATACAATTACAAATAACTATACAAAACAATTCCAATAAAACTATTTACTTATGGAGCTCTTGTTGGCATTTAGCTAATATTTGTATGTACACAAATCAGAATTTCCGATACAACATACATACGTCGTTACATATGAAATTTAGTAATTGTATCTAACCGTTCAAAGAGTAGTATACACATATACACATGCATATGCACATTGCACATTGTAATCTTCAGTTTGGTTTCAGCACCAGACTTGTTGTTATTGTACTTATTTATTGTTTGTTCAAAGTTCTAAAATCAAGATTTCTGCTTAATTTCTACAAGTTGTCCGGTAGTTGATTTTTCTTTCCATTGTGACAGAAGCATAGTTGTTTATTTGAGTATATCAAATGATTCTCATGTCTTCCCAATTGTCTTTCGGTATTTTATATCAATTTAAAGTCTACTCCTCCAATTAATGATAATATACACTTATGTAGATCTGCAAAGGAATTTATTGATTAAAATAGGTTAAATTTTTAACAAATATGAACTTATTGTTAATTTCATTTATGCATGAAATTATGTAGGCTCTTATGTTTCCTGTAAAGGTAGGTAGGTAGTCTTAAAAAAGAAGCTATTTATTTACTCGAACAATACGGCATTTCATTCATTAACATTTCTTGATGAGCATTATATACTGTTTTGAATGCGTGAATGTTGTCTGTATTAAAATTCACGCATAATTAATAATATCCATTAGTGAACATAATTTGAAGCTAGGCTTTTTATACTAAACCCTTTTTAATTTAAAATTGGACTTTTTCTGTGATTCATGGAATTTCAATTTATCAATAGTTTGTTGTACTAGAATCACTCTATGGTCGTTTCCTTAATGATGGTCGTTCCATTTAAATGATGGAATCAAATGTTTCTTAACATTTATATTCAAGAAGCATTCACCATATTTAAAGCTCTGCTTTTCATCTTGCTCTGCATTGCTTATTTGAGTTTTTGCTTATGTAATCCGAATTACTATTCAATCAGTTGCAGAGAATCACACATCGATATAACAAATATTCATTATTACTACATGAAATTAATTAAATATACATACGCGTGGAAAATTCAACGGAGACAAATTTAAAGCACATACAATATAGTGTCCGTTACTTTTGATTTACTAAAGAGTTAATGACCTAATAGCCTTATTTTACTAATATACAAATACAGTTGAAAGAATTATTGGAAACTGGTTAATAATAAAGATGCAATGGAATTAAAATTGTGAATCACAGAACAGCCAGTTTTCCGAAAACACACACACATTAAAATTTAATATATCACAATTTTATTTATTGTAAAATGCAATCAAATTGTTTTAAGAAACTTTGTTAGTTGTACTAAAAAAGTAACCAGTTAGTCTTGAATATAAAATCAAGAAGTTCAACTATTGTATACACCTAAATACTGATAGATGTTAACTAAAGCACATATTAATTAAAAAGTTGTTTTGCTTTAAATAATTAAGAGGGGAAAACATAAAATCTAAAATAAAAAAGTTCAGCTATGTGATACACCAAAATACTGATTTGATGCAAATAAATATTAACGAAAAAGTTTCTTTGCGAGGACAAAAGCTAAAATCTAAAATCGTCAACCTGTTTTCAAGTTATATTTTAAATACCAAATAATCTATATGTAGCTAGCAACAGAACGGAACGGAATCAACGTCACGCCATGGCAATATCACAAATAGTTTACATATATATATATATATATATATATATATATGTATATATATATATATATATATATATATATATATATATATTTATATGTATATATATATTTATATATATATATATATATATATATATATATATATGTATATATATACACATTTTCTTAAGGGTCTGGAAAGAACGAAAGCCCAAATCAAACCCAGTTCTCTGAGGGATTAAAAATATTTTCTATATTCGATTTAAAAAGATTTAAGAAATAATAACATACTGTGTATTAGATATGTATAAAACTGTTTTATTTAATGAACACGTACCAAAATATATTTCGTTAGTGGTTAAATTTTTTCGGCAAAACATTTTATAAGTGTGAAAAAGTCTTCGCAAGAACATCAGTCAGGCCTGATGAGAGCATAGTTCAACAATGAGACGTTTATCGATACTTTGATGAGAACAAAAATTTCACTTGGTATTCAACTATAAATTGGTCCTAATATAAAAATTTTCAAAATTTTGTTATATAGAGCTTTACATTGCTTCTCTATCCTTCTATAAAATAAATTTTAAGAAGAGCAGCCAGCAGTAACCATCATATACAAGGGTCGGAACTTTTGACATACGTACGATCCCAAAGCCTTATAGAGATTCCAACTATGACTGCAAGTAATCCTTCTCCACGTGTTGGGAGCTGCCTGATCCTACGTATATTGAATGAAGGCCACGTCATCTTTCGTACTCCTATCAAGCATTATAATACCTGAATTTTTAAAACTAAAATAAACCCATATTTATAATGCAAATGCATCCATTATAATGTAAACGCTTGTCTTTATTTGTTGGGTAAAACCGCATTATTTTTGTAGCAACAACAACATTAACATGAAAAGTTATTTCCACAATGTTAATTATCTAATGGTTTTGCAATAACTTCATAAAAAACCTACAACAACTTTTTCAGGTTTAAGCTTTGGCTTTAATATTAACAACAATAGTCCAGAAACCTTTCAAAAGCTGCCTTTGTAGCATATCAAAAGAAAAGCTTTTAAATTTGTTAGGTAAGGGAAATTGATCACAAGTTAGTTACCTAAACTACTATTACAGGAAAAAATTTAAGGAAGACTTATTTCATTGATATTTATTTAACCAATTTATTATTATTATTATTATTATTATTATTTATTTATTAAGTAGTATTTAAAATACTTTTTAATTTACAATAATTACATTAATTGATCAATATATCTAATTAAATTACATTATTACTATTTTCATTATTCTGATAAGTATTAGTTTTAATGAATTGAACACAGTTTCTTTTGAATATATTAATATTTCGTTAATTTTTAACATTGATTGGTAGTGCATTAAATATTTGTAGTCCTTTGTATAACAAGCATCTCTTCATTGCGTTATTAGTTGCTCTATGTATTCTAAAATCACTCGCATTTCGAAGACTATAGGGTTGGCATTCGTTAACATATCTCAATTGATCCGTTAGATATTCCGGTGCGTTTCCATTTTTAATTTTGTAAATAAATGTAAGCGTATTAAGTTGTAGTCTTTGCCTGATGTTTAGCCATTTTAATGTATCTAGCATGTGTTGGATTGGGCTATATCTGTTGCATCTGATTATTGATCTCATAGCTTTATTCTGTAGCTTTTGTAGCCTATCTAATTGCATATTAGTACAACATGTGTATAAAATTGTAGAACCGAATTCAAAATATGGTTTAATTATGGTATTATATATGTTTATTGCAGTTATTGTTAACATTTTATTTCTTATTCTTCTAAAGAATCCAATTTTTTCCCCGATTTTCTTACATATGTATTCTATATGATCTTTAAACTTTAAGATTTTGTCTATTATAAACCCTAAATATTTTATATTTTCAACTTTCTCGATGATTTTATCGTTAATTTTTAATGTTGATTCGCTGTTCATGTTTATCTCTAGTATTTTTGTTTTGTTTTCGTTTAATTTCAATTTGTTCATTTTCAACCAATTATTTACGATTATCATATCATAGTTTAAGTCTGTTTGACACTGCTCTTCTGTTTCTGATTCATTAAATATCAGAGTATCATCAGCATACAACACTATTTCACATTTCTCTAGTACATTTGGTAAATCATTTATGTATATGATAAATAAAAGAGCTCCCAGGACCGACCCTTGCGGTACTCCATAATCATTGTTTATATTATCTGAAATAATGTTGTTTACCTTAGTTGTCTGTTTTCTATTTGATAAATATGATTTAAACCAATTCAATTCCTTATTTTGTATTCCATATTGGTACATTTTGCACAGCAATATATCCCTATCAATAGTTTCAAAAGCTCTCTTAAAATCTAGGAAAATCGCCATTATATTATTATTTCTGTTAATATTTTTCCACCTATTAATAACGTAATTCACAGTAGATTCACACGAACAATTTTTCCGAAAACGCAATATGATAATTATCACTGTTGCTATTTTTAAAAATAGCAAAATAGTTTCCAATTATATTGGATGCAATGACACTGGGTATTAGTTATGTATGGAACTGTTTTACTTGGGAAAGACGTATCTGAATAAAAATATATTTCATTTGTGTATAGTGGTTACGGTTTTTTGAGTAGATGTTTGCCAAGTGTGCCCGTACTTTTAAAAAATAAATATTTAAGCAAAATGCCTAAAGAAGTGATCATGAATCATCGAACTAAATGAAATAAGTAGTGCACACAGAAAATGTTACTAAGCCAAAATTTAAAAACTGTCGAAATGGAATAAGTACCTAAACAGAACGTATAATTGTTAAATTTTTGTAATGGATTTTTTGATTATAATATACAGGCTGATGATGTATGAAAAAAGTTAGCGAAAACCCCACTACTAATTACGAAAAACTATTTTCATTATTCTTATATTGTGGTATACAAAACGTAAGTTGGACAATGAAGTTGGTATTGATTTTTTATTGTTCCTTGTAATATTAACCATGTCCTTCTGAATATTGCATTTTACGAATGTTAACTTATCAATCCAAATAGGATTAGTAGAGAGAAGAAAATAGCTTATTATGTTGCTCTTGTTTGCTTCTCTTAAAAAAATGTGAAATATCTTTTTCTACGCACAAATAAATTTGCCTTCATTGACGAGGTTTTAGCTCATTCGTGTAAGATCTTTTATCATTCACTTTTATATGTACATGTATTTTTTATATTTTGTAAATGTTTGGTTAGGCTTTGTGTTCGTAGATTTTGATTCATTTTTTTAAGTTGTTAATTGGAAGTCAATCTTGCTGTATGTTCTTTTTTCGTTTATCGGAACTGTCTATTTTTGTAACTTAATAAACAATTCAAAAGTTACAAATAAGTATACTTATATCGTACGAAAAGTGGTTTTAAGGTTAGTAAATTCTATACATACATACATACATACATATGAGAAATTAATAATAATGTAATCAAATATGCTAGAATAGTAAACAATTCTTTTCGTGGATCACATTCCACAAGTTTTCTGTTTACAAAAATATTATTTTAATTGCTTACTGCTTTTTGTTGTGTTTAAATAAATATTATAGATTGCAGATACATATGGATATGTAAGTGGATTGATAATATAGAAAACAATGACGATTCAGTGCTTAAATCTTATGTTATTTTTATACAATTTTATAGCCAAGCAATATAAATCATATGTGTGATCATTTGTAATTTGAAGAGACAAGAGGAAAAGTTTCACTAAGCGAGAGTTCACATTCACAAGGATTCAAATTATCATGTAGGGGGTTAGAAAACATCAAAACGAGAGTTTCACAAAATAAAGCAATACTATTTGTGTCAACGTCTAAATTTCGCAAATGAATAAAAATGAAAAACCGATGTGGACATTTAATTTCTTAATATATCTTCTAAAATTATGCTAAAAGTGATTGTCGAAGTTGTGCAACATGCTGAAAGCTTGGCATAGAGACTAAAGCCAACGAAGTTGTTTTTTATAAGACACAACAAAATAAAATAATTGAACCTCTTTGGCACTGAAAAAGCTTGCTTTTTTTATAATCGGAAGAAGTAAAAAAGGCATCGGGTGGATATACTAGGGTTCGTTTCTCAAAACCACATATTATAATTTGTAAATTTACTTGCAAGTATTCCTTGATTAAATAAACAAATAATAGTGTTTGTTGTGTTATATATTTTAGAGTGACCTATAGAATAACATGTTAGATGAATCGTGCTATAAATGTAATAAAATTACAAAAAGTAAATAAATAAATTATTATGTACTCTGTTTCACAGAATGATAACATTTCTACAAGTTCTCATATTAGTAATAGAATCTAGGCAGCAGATCTCAAAAAGATTTTTAGCTACATAATGGTTTTCTTTCTAGTCACTTAACTAAATTAATCGTGTTCCAATTTTACTTCTAATAAGGCAAGAGAAACCAAGATGTATTTTTCAATCTGAACTTTTATGTCCTCTGTGTTGCCTTTCATTAAAAGAATCAGACATAACTTGAGTTAATTTAGAAATCTGTCATAGTGCCAGTGTTTGCAAAAGATTTCGTTCTTAGCCAATTCAGTTATACTCATGTATGTATGGATTTATTTCTGTAAAATAATATTTGTTTAAATAACTTTAAAAGCTTACAACTCTTTATATATTGTACTGAAAGTTTTTAAAGCTTCTATGTTTAGCAAAATTATCATCATAATTTAAGTGTAAAATGGTTACAACATTTTTCTTCACGTATTGATATATATATATATATATATATATATATATATATATATCTATATATATATATATATATATATATATATATATATCTATATATATATATATATATATATATATATATATATATATCTATATATATATATATATATATATATATATCTATATATATATATATATATATATATATATATATACATATATATATATATATATATATATGTATACATGAGTTTTATTTGTGTATTTAAATTTAAAATTATGAAATTCTTTTTAATATGTATAAACACATGCGCTGAGCGGTGTTTACGCTTCATGGCGTCAATTAATGTGTTTTGTATTTGATCATCATTTTATTTGTTTTATAAATGCACTTCGATAAACATCTCAAATTTCGACTCGACAGATTGTTTTCCTATAATTACGGTTTTTTTCCATAACAGATATCATTTTGGCAAACAAATCTATTTGTATGAAATCGATTTTGGAAAAATAATCGATATATTAACATACTTCGAATTATACAAAGAAATGCCTGTTGATGTATTAGTGAAAGTGTGTTATGAACAATTGATTCGTATAAAATTCATGAACAAAACGACTTTTAGGTTAGCATCTTTCAAAACTCGACGAAAAATATATATCTAAAATGAACTGCTGAGTCGTTCTTATAATTCGAATATTAGTTTACAAGCAAGGTCCGTTAATAAGGCCAAAATATTTATATATATATATTTTGTACACTTTAATTTTTTGCATTTTTTTGTGTTGTTTAGTTTCCAAAAAATAGTGTAATTCTTTTGCCAGATAAAAGTTGTATAGTTCAAGAAACTAGAGCTGCACTCAAACCATCACTCCAATACTGAGTGTTTATATCTTTCGAAAATATTTTTAATATTCTTTCTTAGAACTGATTAAGTTAAAAATTGTTCACTGGAGAGGGTTATCAAATGTTCATGGAACAAAAATGTCACTTGTTATTCACGATGGGGGAAGTCTTTAAGAGAAAATCGTTAAAAGAAAATCAAAAATTGTTTGTCATATAATTCGCACAAAGTGGTTGAACGACCTTTTCATATTATATATTCCGATATTTCAATTTATTGTGGAAATCACTTGTGGAAATTTAGTAAAGCGGTTTTAAAGTTCAAATACTTTGATGCTAACTGCCTGTTTTCCGATGTCGCAAGCTATCGTTCAATCTTAATACATTTAAAAAGTATTCATACGAGTTGAAAATGTTCTAGTCACATCTAGTCTAAGCACATTTTAGAGCTTAAAAGTTGAACTTTAACGGCGTATGTATCTCTTTCTCATATTTACATGTTTATATTCGTTATGCGCATAAACAAAACTTAATTTTGTTTGAAACTTTGCATGACCGACCAAATTGTGAAATGAGTTTAATTACTTTCTATTACGTTTAGCTGACAAGTTTTAAATTGCGAATAACGAGCAACGGATTGGTTATAAACACTTCAAAACATACATATAAAGATACGATAGCCTGCTGTTTTATGCAATTTTCTCTTGCAAAAATTTCCAATACAATGAAAAACAAACAAAATCAAATTAAACAACAATGAAAAGTTAAGGCTTTGAAATGGAAATGATTTTAACCTTGATGAACTGTACAAAAAAGAAATTAATTAAAATACTTACTTGCAGTTAATTTTCATTGAGAATTTAGACCAACCACAAAGTTTGGTGTATTTTCTTTGAGAAATTTATGAAAATACGAGTAATAGTGATTAAGAAAAGATCGGCGGTTACGGTAGCAGTTATGTTATGTTCATTGATCCATTCGCGGGTGATAACCAGTTGAGTAATTAATGAAGTTATTTTACAGAAGATTAAATGATTGACAAAAATGAGAGAGTCTGATCGATATTAGAGAAAATTTTCAAATTTTATGATCACTTCTATCATGAAAAAATTACTCGTGAACAGTTTAATGCGAAAATAAAACTCCTTTTATCGATTAGAAATGTATGGAAAGGGGAAACATTCCGAGAGAAAAAGTATTCATGATAGGGGTGATTAAGTTATTTTGTTGTCAATGGAAAATCAAAAATAAGTCGAAAAAGTCATAAAGCTAAATCGCTAATTGCGAGACTAGAATAAAAAAATGCTGAATCTACTGACAGTTAATAATAAACTGATTTTTGATGAATATTTTTTGCTTGGATCTCATTCTTGCTTTTTATATGTACATACTGAGTATGCATTACGAAATATTTTTGATAACAATTTTTAATCAGAAAGTGATGAGTGCGTTATTTTTTGTTGCAAAATATTGTGATTGATTTATTTGATATATTTATTATTGCATAAATAAATTCTGTGCATATTAAATATTTAAAATATACAAATGAAGATATATTTGCTATTACATATGTGATTAAATACAAAAAGTATTCCATTAATAAATTGTTAAGTTTAATAGTTTTACTTAAATAATAATAAAATTGCAGCTTGAAATGCGCTTAATATAGAATTTTAAGATTCACCTGCTACAAAGATAATGTATTTGTTTTTTTCCAATGGTTTTCATCATAAAAGTCCTTAATTTACATTTTAGTTGTGAAATATTAGTTAAATTTTTTCATAATTCGTTTAATCCTGTAAAGAAGAATTTTCTCTTTTGAAAACTTATGACGCTCATTTATTTTAATTGTATAGTATAATAATCCTGTCTAAGCAACATGCTTAATTGTATACATCTATGCATAGAAAAATAGCATAGTTCCACAATATTATTCAGGTGTGTGAATAATATGGATATATAATTAAATCGAAATATATGTTTTCCAAGAATTATTGTGTTACTAATAATGTCTATTCCTAAATTTTTATTCGCCTGAAATTGACAAATTGAATGTGGAAGCTTGTATTTAGAAATTAACTAAACAACATCTATTGAAAATAAATTTTTTGGTAAAACTGTATAGATGTGTGATATAAATTGAAATTCTAATACTGATCACAACATATTCTATAATATTGACTAATAAGGCGAAAATAAATTGTTATGTTCAGGTGTGGATTTAAAATACAACTTTTTGAAAAGATACGTTTTGTTAAATAGCTGATATTCCTAATGACTAGTACCACCATTAAAAGTGGAAAATTTTAACAAAGAACACTGATGACATGACGTACCAGCCTCGAAATTGGTATTGATCCATTCTGCAAGTATGACGATTATAAAAAATATGCTAAATATTCCACTGTTAATAAAAAAGCTCGAATTTGCAACAAATTAAAAATAACTTGCGGATCTTTTTTTAAATTTGCTAACAAATTATATTTACATGATTACTATGGCAGCTAATAGATCTGAAAAATCCTATTAAGTGAAATTCATAATAGTGATATTCGGCCGAGTGTAAAGATTTTACACTTTATTTACTGCCTGTTCGCCGATGTCGAAAGCTATCGTTCGTTCGAATAAATAACATTCAAAACAAAAACAATTTTCAAAACTTGTTTTTGTTTTGAATGTTATTTATTCGAACGAACGATAGCTTTCGACATCGGCGAACAGGCAGTTATTATTATTTCAAATAATATAAAAAATGAGCAAAACGTTTTAAAAAACATATTTAAATAAGAGATTTTAATTATTCGAAATATTGATAAAAATCAAAGCTTAAAAATATAATGTAAATAATATTACAGTATTTATGATTGAATTTCTAATAAAAGAATTTGCGTCCGGTCACATTTGAACTTTGAAAACTGGTCATAATAGGCGCCATAATTTCACACTTCATTTCCCATAATTTTCCCTTCTATTAAAAAAATCAATAATCAAATAATTGATTCTCAACAGTTTTTCAAACTTAATTAAAGTTTTCACTATCTTGAAAAAAAAACTTCACGGTTAAGAGGAAGAAGATACAACATGCTTCTTTCTTCCCTGTCATACAATTTTATTAATAATAATGCTGAATGTTAAGATAAGATTGTATAAGTTTATTGACTCCAAACTACAAGATTAAAAATAAAATAAACATCTATTTACTGTCTTATTCACAAAAACCATTGTATGTTTATTAACAGCTTATTTGAAAAATTTCTTACACAGTCTGTCTTATAAGCATTTAATTTGAGAGAAGAAAGTATACTTAAAATAATGCACCAACAAATTTTTTATCGCAATAAATTGCTATAAATTACACTAAGAAAAGAGCTTAGATGTTTTCGTGTAATATCCCTAGAGGGAAAAAGACCTGTCACATGATACTTGACGCAAGTGGTTCCCAGGGATTCGTATCCGGTTTGAGATCCGGAACTTTTTATGAGAAGTACAGGCAGTTTTGACATGGTGATGTTATTTAAGGGACATAATTATGATACTCTATGACAGGTTTTAGACCTAACTTTTTGTACTTGTTCTATTGTGTTGGCCTGAGTACCATTCGCAGATATGCTTTCACAAAAACTGCTCATGGAACTCTCCCAAAGTAGCCTGTGAAAAATAAATCTTTCGGTCTCACGCACGCTGACATACGTTACTGGTCACGCCTCGCAGGCCAGGCCAATGTATGCTATCCGCTTATGGTTATTATTTGACTAAACCCAGGTGCCTTTCCAACGGATTTTCTTATTGACAGCGTTGGCAAGCCTGTTAATTCAAAGATTGAGCAGGAACATATAAGTTTTATGGGTTATCAGCAAAGAAAGCAATGTCAAAAACTGAGTAACCCTCTGTCCCAGTATGCACTGCAACAAGGTGTGGAACTCCCCAAGTTGCCTATATTACTCCCGGCGGGATGAACTTACGTACCAGTTATTTGTATTGTTTTAGTATGTACTAATTAAACCACAAACATATTGCAATTTAAAATATTTGAAAGTATATAAAAGGAGATAAGCCAACAAAGAAAGTAATTACGCTTTAACATCAACATTAAAAACAATTCAATTTTTTTATATCTAATACCCATTTCAGGTTTATATATATAAAACCACAAACAAATACGTTGATAAAAACTCGCAATATTCTCACTTACGTTTAAGCAAAGTGTTGGAGCGCTAAAAACGACGAATTTGTTGACACAACTGAAGTTAAAAACGTCATATATGTATGTGGAGATAATTATCTATTCATTATTTAGTTAGTATTGCAGCTCCCATCAAACTTACGGGTTTCCTATCGCATGGAGCTTGATATGGATATGAAATGATCCTGCTACATGTCAAACTTTTGATAATTGTTTGAGAAAGAGGCAAAAAGGAATTGCTGCTATTCTTATCTTAATTTTAGTTCAGAAAAGTGTTTATTGAATTAAACAATTTCTACGACATTGAATGAAACTGTTTACGTAAAAAACTAAAGTGGTTACGCTTTTTTTTTTGATATTTTCCATAAACAATATTATCTTTTCAATAGAATTAACTAATAATGAACAAACTTAAATAGTATTTTATAATTTGCTATATAAAATCTTAAAATTGTTCTATCAATAAAAATTTCCACTGAATTCAAATTTCATTATTGATATTATTGAAAACGTTCCAAATCATATGATAAAATCATCAGTTTTCAACTGTCTAACTTTATGTTTGTTGGGCAGTGTTAAAGCGTTGCAATACATGCAAAAGGATTGTATTGTTAGTACCCCCAAACCATGAAAATGTGAAAAAGAAAGACAAAAGACAACGAAAGATTATATCACTGACCTTCAGATTATACATATTCAAATAATTAATTATTGAAATTAACTTGTTAAATAAATGTTTGCGATATTTTGTGAGTTTCATTAAAAATCTTAATTCAAACTTAAAATCATACAATGAGATTATTGTGCAGGGTGGCGCAAATCTAATTTAGCAATTTTGGCTTTAAACAACCGTTTTACTACATAAAAAATGATCTCAGAGTGATATAAGTATTTCTTTTGGCTCTCAAAATGTTTTCTGTTCAATGCAGAAGGTGATATTAAGCGAAATTTGTCTTGACTTTTCGCAAGATTTCGTATGATACGATTGAATGCTTGTTGGCACAAATCCAAAGAAAGATGTTGGACATGGTAAAATCGGGCGATATTGCTGCTCATGCTTAATTACAAAAAAGCAAGATTATGCGATCAGGAAAGGCTTCCTTAAAAATACCCATTGTGGACCTTGTTGGAGCCACACATTTTACAAGCATCGCTCATTTAATACCGGCTCTCAGTAGTCGGTTATCATCGCCCTATATCGTCTGAAGGCAAAAAAACAAAATAAAAAATACAGGCCAATCAGCCCTCTTAAACGCCGCAGCACAAAATGTCTTTGAGTGGATGTAACGGATCATCAGGCATCATACATAAATTCCAGTGCCCCAGAAACGGAAATTTGTATTTATTGCCATAACCAATTAAATGGAAATGCACCTCGTCGCTCGTTATAGTTTTCGATGCAAAAACTTCCTTTTCATGGTTAAAATTGAGAGTGATTCCACAGTAATCCACACGAGAATGATGGAGTAATATTTTCGGAAAAATTTCAATTCCTATGACGGACAGCCTTGCAAAATTTTTTTTTTCTACGCTACTCAAGTCAAACATCTTCCGATAGGGTGATTAATTTTGTTCCAACCTCTATTTTTCTTCTTCTTGAACTTAAAACGGTTTTCTGCCATCAAATTTGTACCGATCTGTTTAGAAACAAAATTCCTTTTGGCATGACGGAATATTATTCCAAGTAATACAATTTCTTTTTAAACCAGGTGCTGGGAAAAAACTAATGACGCTAATAACAAAGAAAAAAACCGGAGCTTCTACGAAAACATTCAGATTTTGAATAACAAAGTTTTAATGTTTATTCTACAACTAACTAAACAAACCAGTTTCGACGCAATCTAACTTTTTGTGGTCATTGAAATAAAACTCTTTTGTTGATCAAACGATTTCTGATTTAAATGTGGAATGTGAATTTCTTAGTCAGTGTAAAGACTATTGTTTGCAATATACGTGCTTACTTTTGAAAGTTCTTTTTGACCCAGTTGTGTATTAAATGCTTTCATAAATATTTTAACGTTATAACAAAAAGTTAAAGGTTAAAGAAGAATAGGGTTATTGATGTCGTTTATGTTTTTTCAATTTTCAAAGCGAACCTTTCGAAATAACTATTCAAATATGCCAGTTATCTCTTGAATGTATTTCAAATCTATTAATAATATTTTCATAATGGTTTTTTCCCTTTTTAAAATAATCTCTCTGCTGCATTATTATTGCATGGTTTTGTTTGTTTTACATCTCACACATGTGTAGTCTTTTTTATTGAATAATTGTATTAAATTGAATATGACATGATTGTTACATTTTATAGGAAGCTTTGGTTCGCTATAAGCTTTCGTGTTAAGTTAGAGTCAATTACAGATTGCTGGCAGCGGCAAAGTTGCTTTGTTAGTGTCTTCTATAACCTACTGTTGTTATTATTCATTCGTTGGATACCAATTAACTGACCATGCAAATGGCACACGGACAAACAACACATCTAAATAATAAGGCTTTCTTATTAAAAACCCTTTCCAATTCACATTTTAACTCTGGGTCACTTTAATGTATTTTTTGACAAATCAAAAACTTCCAAAACTACATGGTTTATCTGGATATAGCATTGAACTCTACAGATAGTACAGCAATCTGCTGAGGTATTCTGTTTCATACTGTCGCCTCAAAATGTCCTTTATTTGGTTATTCCTTTTGTATATAAATTATTCGATTTTTGGAAGCTGCTGTTCTATCTGGCATATGGAATTGCCTTCTATTGTATGAAAATATTTCTATTTGTCTCACTTTTTGCTGATATTTTTGCTTTTATTTTGAAAATATTTTCCCCTTAATAATGTAGTCATTTTAAATATTAAAATCTTTCATTGTATTAATATTGATTTGTTACATTATATGAAGCATTATTTTGGATTTAATTGTGTTTACAGAAATGTTTGCAACTTTTTGTTGCACAATAGTTAAATCATATTGGTTGCTTTTGTAATATTTTTATATAAATCATTAGCCGTGCCCGGTGTGCTTCGGTAGAACAATTTATTGTTTTAATAATTTCTTTAGATGACGGTAAAATGAATTAACCGGTAAAGTAAGAACTAAAATGGCTAAAACAAATTCTATATCTTCTCATCTGTCCTCTCGACACTAATCCCTCTTTTATAGGGCAGAGTTTTGATGCTAATAAAAAAACAGTCTCGCATTGAGGGATTGAGCCCTTATCTTGCAATACATTCCGCTGAAACTACGAAAAAGAGGGAATAAAATGATATATAGAGGAAAGATAAGACAAACGAGAAGAATTTCTTGTAGGGTGCTGTAATACACATTTTTTCTAAATGATTATTGACTTACCCATTTACAAGATGGAGATGAAAAACCCACTGAAGTCCACTAAAAGAAAATTACAAATTAAATTGAATTTGAAATACTTTGAAATTTTTCTAATACCATTTTCCAGTTATGTTTTTTATTTGCTATTGTTTATCTCTCGATATGTAGAGTAGTATTAAAAGAAAAGCCTCCCTCTACTTTAAATTTGTAATGCCTGAGTTTATGGTACTGCTTATCGATTTATAATCCATTAAAGTTATTTATTTATATATGTTTTTTATTTATGTTTAATGTTCGTACGTTTTGAGAATTGTGTAACAAGTGTACACATTCCTTTAAAACTAATAGCTCAAATGTCGCCCAAATACCATTCAAAATCTACGTTTCTGTGTTTTTTTTTTTCTTTTTGTCTCCTACAGAACAGCTTTATGTTTTCTAGCAATTACAGGTAAATAAATATGTATGTGTATTTTGTGGCAGGATAGTTTTTGTTTAACAGCCTTCATTGTCTTGTTTTATCTTTGTATCACATACAAGGTTTCTAAACCACAAACACACATGGAGACAATGTCACTGCATTGAACTTGCTTTTGGAAGCATTGTAATATTCATGGGGGTGTTGGCCAAAAACCGAGAGATGCATAGTCACACACATACATATATATTTACATTCTTATGTATGTAAATGCACGGTGAAGTAAATTTGTTATATAAATAATGCGTTTTGTTAGGGATATATCAGAGAAATTATATAGGATCTTCCAATAAGAGGTCTTATTATGTATTAACTAAATTTTATAAACATTATGGGGCAAGTCTTTTTCCCAATTCCAATAGGCTACACAAAATAGACAAGCTGATTTTCGTCAACACTATGAGATGTAACTGCGCGAGTATTGCTCTTAACATCAGTTACAATTGCTGGCCAAGAACGTGCTTCACGGCAACCAAAAAGTGGGAGAATTAGTAGAAAATGTAGTGAATTTTAATAATTTGAGTGCGCTGTTGAAACGTATTTCTTTTTTTACTTCATGCTTGCAAAATTAAAAATTTAAAAAAATTGTTTTACAAAAATTCACAGATCTCGACGTCATGAGGTCCTCGGAAGCTTCCTTAACAGAGAGCTCGTCACTATGTCGGCTTGACCGAACTAAATGACATTCTAAATAGTTCTACTGAACTTAGATTTCATTTGAATTTTAATCTATTCTAACCGGTATATTTCCAGAAGTTTTTTATTTATATTTTTAATAACTTTAACCGGGTCAAAATCGATTAATTCGTTCGTGAGATATAGCGAACGGAAAAATCCGAAAAAATTATATTTTTCGAAATTTATATATCTGATCGGTTAGTTTTTTCTGTTATTTGATTGTAATCGAAAACTACATCAATCAACGCTTATCACTTGAGAATAACTTAATTAATTCCAAAACAGACAAACCACACTACGATAGAAGTAATTCCAGCATTTAAGAGAAATGAGTTGAAATTGACAAAGTATTATCTTATGGATTTGTGATACATTTTCCCAATTGGCATATGGGCAAAAAACCGTTTGAGAAACTAAAAAAAAAAGGTTTGAGTTTAAACAAAATTCTTTATTTCGATTATGTTTTATAATTTCGCAAGAAATAGGTATATCATTCAAACAAGAATTTTCTTCAGATATTTGAGGAGATTCATTATGTGATGCTTTAAACTAAAATCTTTACAATTAAATTAAAGTTTTCCTCAGTAAGCTCCACATCTATGTATATAAGGCAAACAAATCGCGATAATTTTTCAAAATTACATGAAATAATCTTAAAAATTGGTAAATTTTTCGTGTGTGTTTTAATTTTTTAAAACCCGCAAGTCATGCATTTTTATTACTGGGTTTCCTCATGAATTTGTGTATTTTTTTTTTTTAAGAAATGAACAATAAATTGAATGTTTTTAAATAAAACAGCCCATTTTTGTAGAAAAATAATCAACAGTATGCTACGAGCAAAATGCATCCTCATCTGTTTTATTGCATGTGCTGTTTAATAGTAAGTCAGATATGTAAATTATTTTTGAATTGATATTCGTTTTGGTATTCTTCAACTAAATGGGAGGTTTTTATAACGCTTATTTACATACTTGAATCATTATGGCAGCGTTATTTACTTTGTAATTATGTAGTATTTTTTTAGTTGTCTCGATGCATAATTAATTACTTTAATTATATGCATACATAAAATGTTTTTTTTTCTCTCAATGCCCACAAATTATATTTTTAATCGGTCGTAAATTAAAAAGACATAATAATAAATATGTATCTTGTTTTGTTTTATTTTCAGGATATTTATTTCTTCAACTGCAATTTAATTTCACATCAGAAAAAATAATAACTTGTTTCTTAGTTTAATTATGGATCATTCACAGCATACGCTAGAGAATCATGGTAAATTTATTAAAGACATCCATCATAAATTTGTATAAAAGAAAACTAAAATTAAAAATGCAACAAAAGGTTTTTTGCATAATATTGTTTTTTATTTAATTTCTAATTCCTTATTTTTTAATAGAATTTCACAGTTATATAATATTACAAATAGAAGAAAGTAATATTCTATGGCTTTCTATTATATATTGCCTATTATATATCTGGGACAAAAAAAATTATTTTCATTTAAACAAAATAATTTTTTTCGCGATTATGATTAGAAAAATTCTACCACTTCGCAGGTTTTTGTTTATGAAATTGTATTTAAATAAAAAGAAAATTATTACGTGCACCCGATAAAGTAAAAAAAATTCGGTCAGTCAGAAATATTTTATATCTGCTGTATATCTGTGAAGTTGTATTAAAATCAGATTTTTGTCTGAAGTCTTTTAATCTGTTCCTAACCAATTTCAAAACCATAAATTTATTGCAGATATACTTAAGTATGTACATATTTCCTAAAATATTGTATATTCATTCATAATTTCAACATAAATACCATATTTTATTAAAGAAAACAAAACAAAAATTCTCTCATTCCATTGCAGACTTGTTATAGGTTTTTAATTTTTATTTTAATAATTTTTATTTGTTCAAAAAAAAAATACCAATAATTGTAGCCGATCATTCTATGCATAGTATTGATCACGTCACAATAGATCATTCAGCTATTATGTCAGCCACAACCACTACAGAAATGCCCGCCAATACACACATGCACCACGATATAAATAGTGTCCACCATCATCATATGCCAGCTTCGAGTACTGGTGAGGCAATGCTGCATCACGCTATGTCGATGTCTGTAAGTGTTTAAAACAATTATTTTTTTAAATAAAATTAAAAATTTTTTTCCTTGCAGTTCCATTTTGGCTATTCTGAAACTATTTTATTCGATTGGTGGAAAATAGATAGTATAGGTGGCTTGCTGGGTTCCATGTTAGCCATTTTCGTAATGGCTCTTTTGTATGAAGGCTTAAAATACTATAGGGAATTTTTGTTTTGGAAAACCTATAATCTATTGGAATACCGTCCGGTTACTGGTCCTCAAACCAATCCAGAAACTGGCGGCCAACGTCCTCCACCACAAGCCAGTGCTTCCCCCGTACAGTAAGTTTATTATGTACCAAAATATGTATCTATATTCGTACTTTGAATCTAGTTTTAAATGTAGTTCTTGTTATAATTGCAATTTTAATGTAAATTTTGTACGTGTTTTTGTGTTTCTTTTTTATTCTGAAAACATTTGTAACTTGCCTTTGTCCCCACGTTCCTTTCATCGCTTATTTTCATCATACATTATAAATTCGCGACTTCAGATATGTTGGAGAAGTCATACATAAACAACCGTAAGTACACTTCATATAAACTATTTAATAACCATATATTATTATATATGTAGGTATATACACATACATATATATCTATAATGTTACTACCCAGCCAGCAAATTAAAGTTTTTAATCAAATATCAGAATTTTTTATTAATCTGCATCTTTTGTGTTAGAAATGAGTTCTTTGTCGGAAGAAAATGGTACCCTAGCGGAAGCTCTTATGAAATAATAGAAATATTTCATGACTTATTTTCGAAACCTTCCTGCAATCATTTGGGAATCATTTATGACTCTATTTTAATTTATTTTAAGATTTTATGCATAATCGCTTTCTGTTCAATTTTTATTTCGTTTTGAATCATCTTTCATTCTTATTGTTAATCAAATGTGAGTCTGCTTCAAATCGTTTTTGTGTCTTATTTTACTTACTTTTTTCATTTTCTTAATTAATATTACAGCATTGGCGAATTGAGTTGGACCAGCGCCGCCAGTTTTTGCTACTAGGTTATCTTACTTACAATTGTCTTAGTTTTTCTTTATCCCCTTAAAATATCCTCGTTGTATTTTACAAATTCCCTGAGCATTATATTTATTATTGTAATTTAATAATTTTTGGGCTTCTCTTTTAGCCACCGTTTTAATATTTTCCTAACATTAGCTGTTTCAAAAAATTCAACTTTTTACGTTTTTTATTTATATATTTTTTTAAATATCTCTATATCAATGCACCTGCAAGGAGAGCACGGGCTAAACTAGGAAATAATTTTAAATAACAAAATTTACTGCTTTCAAAATAACAAATATCTCGTTTTAAAAATATCACTAAAAACAGTCATTTTATAAACATCTTTTCGATTATATTCTGATTTCGCACATTTTATGTATATTGTTTTTGTTCTTTTAATTAGTCGTTTTTAAGCAGTTTTACGAGCACAAGGCTGATTAATCAGTTTTTAATCATCCAACGAAACATTAATAGACTCATTTCGCTGATATTATCATCAAAAATCTTCCAATTGCTAGCTGGGTTGTATTTTGGTAGAATATGTAGTTGTCATTTTGTATAAATCACTGCTTTTTAATACTTGTCTGGATGGGAGTCTTAACATGTTTGCATTTTCAATTTATTCGTTTAACTTTTGTTAATATTGTTATTAATGTAGACAAATTCTGCGTAACAAACGCTTTATTCGTACTCGTTTTCGGATTAAAATATAATATTTTTTAATATTGCAGCTTATGCAAAATAGTGTTTAATGAAATTTACGTATATATTTTTGTAACCACATTGCGCTTAATTACTTTGGTGGAACTCCTTCATTCACTCTTTTTAGGCAAAAATCAAGGATACAATTTTTATTATATTATATTGGATTGGTTATGATTTTTTGTTATTATATAAATATATATATATATATATATATATATATATATATATATAGTTGATTATAATACATATAGATTTATTGGTATAAGTTAACTTTTCTGCAAAAATATAAAAATTATGCAAATTTAAAATTCGGCACTTCGCTAATATACAAACAGAATTCTGAAAAACGTAAAAATATTTTGTCGGTTTCAACATTTGTTTGTTGCGATAGTACACATGATATTTCGAAATCAACTCGAGATTTGACGGTATGAGATAAAGAAAAAAAATATATGCACTACTATAGTAAATAACAAATGCAATTTGCATTTTCATGAAACTTCTATTCCTCTCCAAGGGAAAATGCTATCGTGAATTCACTTTGAAAATTTTTCCCTCTATTAGTTCTGAGTGATCGTAACATTAGAAAGGACGTTTTCAGATTTATCAAGTACTTTTTAAGTTGCATAAAAGAGAACAAATATAACTTTATGCCATCTTTTCTTCTTACGCTTCTTGGATATGGAAGGCCAGAATTTATCTGGTCATCGGTGGATTGTCATGAACCAGACATGGTCATTTGCCATGTACATTGGTCTTTTTCATGCCCGACTTAATGTTCGGACATATTTCATGTCTAGTGAAGATGTGGGGATAAACTCCGATACACATTGAATCCGCTGCATGTTGTAAGTAATTTTCCAAATGACAGATAAGAAATGCTGCTTTCGTAAATCGTTACAGTCCCATCATCAGTGCACGAAAATAATACAATCCAATTTTAATTCAGCGCACTTAGTGATCTAAAATATTAAATTCGTGGACTACATAAATAAATATGTATATGTAATATATGTGTATGCAAAAGTATGTTTGTACCTTCGTTCTATCCCCATGTATCCAAAACAGCATCATAGTATTAAGAATCTTATAAATATGCATGGGCTCTAAAACATTTTTTAGAAGTATGCGTTACTTGTGTGTGACTGCAATTACATATTTTTTCTATAATATATTTGTGGAAAAAATCGATTTCAGGAATATTTATGGTGGTATTTGCTCAGTATTATCACACACATATCTTTGCTATGTCTATTAAAGATATTTATAATGGTATAGTGTTTCTACTTATTTCCATAGAATACCTGTTGAAAGTGCAAAAGATAATGAAAATTACATTTTCGCTTTCATATAATTAGCCAGCGAAAAATAAAAAAATGGTAGTTACGCAAAGCAAAAGCTGGAAAGTGTTGAACTAGAAATATATATAGTGCTTCTAATACAAATCCGTTCTTTCTCGGTATGGATTCAAGAATTGCAAACTACCTTAGCCACCGAGTTGTATAAATGTGCCTGCGGTGGGAGTGTGACAATGTGTGCAATAGTTTCGGATCGCAGAAATGCTTTAATTTTAAATAGTTCAATAGAAACTAACTACTAAAATATCTTTAGTGTACCTTTAATATTTATTCATGAAATAATTTGAAAAATTATGAAAAGTCTCATTATATTGACAATAAAAATTCCGCCTATGCCGATATATAGGTAAATGGAAGTATATACTATATATCCGTTCCAAATTTATATAAATATATATATATATATATATATATATATATATATAAGGAAAACTTTATAACACGGAATGTTGTTAAAGTTTATGTTATTAACTTTATAAGTGAATTTTTTCGCTTAGTAAAAAATATAAATTGAAAGTGACTTGCATGAATTCCATATCTATTTCAAACACAAAGTATATGCGGGAGCAAAATTGCCATTTTTAATCCATTAATATTGAACAACGTGAAGGTCGACCTGAGAACGTTTAATTTTGGTATTAAACCAAAATTTGAAGTTATTAGACTTAAACGAATGATAATATAAAGAGCTATTTCTAGAAACCAAAATAATACTTATTTATGAAAAATCTAACACCAAGTGAAATACATACACACATTCACATGTACATACATATGCCTATCAAACATATCGCTGAAAATGTTAAAACACTCGCACCTATAAAACGTATCCATTGATTGACTAATTTGTGTTTCTCCTATTACTTTCCAGTCCGACAATGTTTTCGTTGAACCATTTCTTCCAGACATTTTTACATATAGTGCAAGTCACCGTATCGTTCCTGTTGATGTTGATTTTTATGACATACAATGTTTGGCTGTGTATAGCGGTAGTATTGGGTGCCGGATTTGGTTATTTCTTATTCTGTTGGAAGAAGTCAGTGATTGTTGATGTCACCGAGCATTGTCACTAGCAATGTGTAATATATGTCTGATATATTGCATTGACTAATGGACGTTTATCATCAACTAATACAACATCAACCACAACAAAAACTGAAATTTCTGTGATGAAACCATCATTGGTGGACGATAGAAACTTGAGAATTTGCAACAAAAATAAAAAATTTAAGGCAACAAATATATTCCATGAAAATAATAAGAAAAATCACCCAAAAAAACACTTGCAATATGAAAGACAACTAAATTATAATTATCATGATATTAAATTACAAATAACTCCAAAAGCTCAAACTGAAAATAATGATGTTGATTATGATTATAATGATGTTAATAATGACACAATTACTATCGATTTCAACTATTTTACCACACCATTTGTAGTTTATACTGTTGGAGCTTCTAATTCAATGATGGAAGTCAATGGTTGTGGTAAAATCGGTGCTAATTGCGCGACTTGTCGAAATATTAAATTTCTCTTAATACTAAGTTTAAGATATTTTTATGATATAAACTGTGAATTTGTAAAAAATATTATATAAAAATTAGCATAACAACAATAAACAAATACAATTAATTAGAGCTGTGCCGAACTTCATCAAACGCTCTTAAACGCTCGTTTTTGACAACAACCTCTAATCAAACCCATTTGAATTACATGGGTTTGATTAGAGGTTGTTGTCAAAAACGAGCGTTTGATGAAGTTCGGCACAGCTTTACAATTAATACGGCATGCATGATGCTCTATACTCTGTATGAAATAAACACATTAGGAATTATATAAAGCTGTGCCGAACTTCATCAAACGCTCGTTTTTGACAACAACCTCTAATCAAACCCATGTAATTCAAATGGGTTTGATTAGAGGTTGTTGTCAAAAACGAGCGTTTAAGAGCGTTTGATGAAGTTCGGCACAGCTCTAGAATTATAACGGCATGGTTGTTATAAATAAATATTATTTATAAAAAAAATGCCATAACAGTTCCGAATGTTTTGATTTCACATGGAAGACAGCACAGGGCTGAATATAAATAAACAAAACCAACTACCAACATACATGCATACATAAATATATATATTCACAACAAAAAAAAACAATTTTTAATATAAACAAAATATATGTACAAATTATTAAGTAAAATGCTTCTTAAATCAGAAAACTCAAAGTAAATATTTAAGAAAAAATAATGTAAATCGTACAGCGTCAAAACTAACTGATCTAAAGCCGCTAGCATATTGCTATTACTATTTGATTAAAAATTACGGTAAACATTCGGTACTGTTATCGATAGTTTACAATTGAAAAAGCTATAGCCTTTCCGAGACGATACAATTGAGTTCATTGATTTGGTCTCTGTTTCGCAAATAAAAAATATTGAGAGAAAAGTAAACGAATGATAATATTAAAGTATTTGCAATTAAAAATTCTTTAATCAAACTGGATACTTCACAAATTAAAACGAGCGATCCCTACTAATGTTTTATAAATATTGCAACTAAAGATTAGCTTTATTTGTTGTTCTTAACAATTTATATATGTTTGCTTTTCATTGGATTTTACACCAAATCATCAGTCGTTGGCTATTGTGCTCACTTTCTGTATTTTGCGCTTACAAGTACGTATCCAGAGTTAGAAAATATAAAACCTTGTTCAACACACCAATCCATGGTCACTAGTTTAATCTGACACGATATATATATATATATATATATATATATATATATATTATATTTTTATATATATATATATATATATATATATATATAAATATATATATATATATATATATATATATATATTATATATATTATATATATATATATATATATATATAAATATATATATATATATATATATATATATTATATATATATATATATATATATATATATAAATATATATATATATATATATATATATATATATATATTATATATATATATATATATATATATATATATATAAATATATATATATATATATATATATATATATATATTATATATATATATATATATATATATATATATATATTATATATATATATATATATATATATATATATATAATATATATATATATATATATATATATATATATATATATATATTATATATATATATATATATATATATATATATATATGTATATATATATATTATATATATATATATATATATATATATATATATATGTATATATATATATTATATATATATATATATATATATATATATATATATGTATATATGTATATATATATATATATATATATATATATATATGTATATATATATATATATATATATATATATGTATATATATATATATATATGTATATTAATATAAAAACCATGTTGACAACAATAAACTCATTCATATTAACTACATGTACATATATATACATATATATATATATATATATATATATATATATATATGTATGTATGTGAATTCGCATCTCAGAAATTTTAAATTATAGATTTTATACTTCTTATACTTAAAACAAAATAAAAAAGTAATATAATTATCCATATATGAAAAGTTTTAAACAAAAGAACATACACAATAAGGAAAGATGACAAGAGAAGCCTTAAAGACTGCAGTTGTTTGTAAAGTTATATATACATACAATGTTTTTAGGCATAATTGTAATTGAATTGAACTAGAAATTTATACAATTTATAACAAGATTGGTAAAAAAATCAATAGTCTTATACTTAAAAGTTAAATAAAATTAAATATATATATTGTTTTTTATTTGTTAATGATGAATTCGTTTTATTTGTATATACAAATGTACATAACTAGGATTATAACATTAAATTTTTCCACTTCTGTTTGACTCTTTCTAAACAGGATTTCGGTTGAATTGATCCACAAGCAGTGATAAAACAACGATTTTAAACCGAATATTATTAACAACGTCTAAAAGATATGTCCCCCTATTATGAAAGTCACATCATTTATAACAGGAGAGATCAACTCTTATTGTTCTGAGATCGCTCATGTACTTCATTTGAGCCATGCATTTTAAAATTCACAAAAATTGGACAGAGATATAACAATTAATATTGCTTTCTTAAGAAATTCCTACAGAATAACACGATAGATATACATAAAGATAAATTGTATATATATATATATACATTCGATATATCACGCTATTGAATTGAAAGAGCAATATATGGTCACACAATTGTTAACATGACAAAATATTTTGTTATAGCCCACTGTACCAAAAGCAGAACTCTTGTTTTTTATACATAATCAATACAACCGTGTTTTGTGTACATTAAAACTAATAAAGCAACTCTGGGACCTCTTTGTTAAATCAATTACCAGCTCGAGTGATAATAAAAACGTGTGAATCGAGTAGGAATTCTACATATTATTGAAGTTGGAAATAATTTTTGTTGCCAAATATATAAACCGAAATAAGTTTTATATTAAGCAAAATTTAAAAGTGATAGAAAATGGTAGACGCCGCACGACAAATGTTGGACGAGTTGATGGGTAGAAATCGAAATCTACATCCATCCGAAGCTCCCAAAGTAATTATACATACGAATTAATAATATTCATTATGCAGTTTTGTTAATTTTTCCACTATTGCATTTTCTTTTATTTCTAAAGGTTGTAAACTGGGAAGATCCTGATGTAAGTTCAAGGTTATTTTATAAATGTCTAGAAATTAACTATATGTCATTTTATTTCAGTTATGTCAGTACTATCTTGTGAAATTTTGTCCGCATGAACTATTTGTCAATACGCGAGCTGATTTAGGACCTTGCGGTCGTATACACGATGATGAAGCCAAACAAAAATACGCAGAATCCAGACCGTCATCACGCAAAAGGCAATTTGAAGATGAATTTTTATATTTTTGTAATTCTATGTTAAATGATGTTGATCGTAAAATACAGAAGGGCAAACAACGTTTAGCATTAATGCAAAAGGATAATCCAGTTCAATCTCATGTTTCAAAATACCGTGAACAGTTGAATAATATAAATGCACGAATAAAAAAATTAGTGGCTGAAGCCGAAGAGGCTGGTATACGGGGAGATGTGGATCAAGCGCAGGATTTAATGATACTTTGTGAACAGCTTAAAGAAGAAAAAGACACTATGGTTGCACAATATGAAAGTGTAACGAATAGAGAAGGTAAAACTCTTACATCAAAAGTAGATAGCGCTGAAGAGTCTTCTTCGCCGAAGGATACAGTGGATGAGGATAAAGCTACACCAACTGATGATGATGCAGCTGTAAGTTTAGCGGGTGATAAGAAGTTGAATGCTTGGATGCAAGATATGGGTCATATACCGGAAAAACAGATGGAGGTATGCGAGGTTTGTGGTGCTTTTCTTATTGTAGGAGATGCCCAACAGCGTATTGAGGACCATTTGATGGGTAAACAACATTTAGGATATTCCAAGCTACGTAAAGCGGTCGAGGAGATACACGAACAACGCCAAAAAGATCGTGAGTCGGATGATCGTAGAAGGCGTGACGATCGTTCATCATCTCATCGTAGTTTCGATATGGAAAAGAGGCGGTAAGTATAATAATTTAAAAATATATAATTGTGTAAGTTATCAAAACGCAATATAAAAACCGTAATAACAATTGCATAAAATAAAAATAAAATGCTAACAACTTGTTAATTTTACAATTTGCAGGGATCGTGATTATCGTGAGCGTTCCCGCGATCGTGGTAATAGCCGCCATCATCAAATTGAACGACACCGACGTAAGTATAATTTCATACGGAAAACATTTGTTTTTTGGTTGCGAAGAATTGTTAATTTCAATATATGTATATATGATGTATATTGAAAAATATTGAGAATTTTCCAAACCACGTCCAATAAACATCACATTTGGAAAGACTTAACTACATATAAAAAAGAAATCTAACTAAGAATTTTACTTGCAGATCATCACAAAAGTCACCATCGCCGTCGCTCTCATTCCCGCAGCGATAGTTATCGCAACAGTCATGATCGTGATCGTTACAGCCGCAGTCGTAGCCGTAGTCGTTATTAAAACTGTATTAAAGGGACGGTTGCTCCACCCTTCCCTTTCATTTTAAACATATAAAACCAACCAGAGGTACACTTCCCTTTTCTTAATTAAAACAAAAAACCTATATGATTTGAACAAAATCATAAAAACAATTTTAACAATACAATTTTAATAATTAAACCACAGAAAAGCCATAACGATCTTACCACTTAAAACAAGGTGAGTGAAAAATGCTTTACAATATGTTAATATTTTTTACACAATCATATATTTCTTAATAGATGATAGTAAAATTTAAATGAAAAACAAGTGAACAAGATAAAACAAAAAATAGTGTGCATGTGTAGGTGTTTGGTAGCAACTTAAGGAAATATTAAAATATATTTTGCTTATTATTTTTTCTTAATTTA